>OY293421.1:32458960-33058960 GCA_958502065.1 Chrysolina americana | reverse complement strand
TTGAAAGGCTTCAGAATAGAACCCCGTTGGAAAAATTAAAAAGTTTTTATTTTTCAGTTTTTTATTAACAATTTTCGTTGTTGCAAAATTAAATACTTAAATTAATCATTAAAAAAATTTTTTTTTTAAATATTATCAATAATCCGTTTTTATGTTATCAGGAACTACATAGAAATAATTTTTTAAATTTTTATCTCTAATTGTTTAAAAAATTGTTATAAACAAATGCGTTGTTTATAAGATAATTGAAATTTTTTTTATGGAATTTCAATCTTTGATACAAATAATGATTTTTAAAAGAAAAATTGTTCCTTAAAAAAATTTTTTTATTGCTTGAAAACGCATTTGTTAATTAACAATTATTTTCTCCCGCTTCTAATTAATATTAAGGAACCATTTTTTTTTAAAATCATTATTTGTCTTTCTTTATGATATAAAAAAAAAAATTCCATTTTATTTAATTTTTCATTGTTTATGCAATAAACAATTTGTTATAAACAAATAAATTTTTACCTTATATTTTTTTTTCTATTCTAATTTCTGTCACAAAAACAGACATGATTTTTTTTCTTTTTTAAAATTTTTTTTATTATTTTTTATTTAATTTTTAAATATAAGTTCTCTCTAACTTCGTCATTCTTACCTGGTCTTCATCCTTAAAATTATTATAATTTACAAACTAATGGAGATACGATGAAAATACTTAAGACTTATTTATTCTCCATTACATAAAAAACAAATTTAGCAGAAAAGTTTAGTTGTTACTTATTTATTTATTGAATTTATAGCAATTGTTGTTGAAAAATAATTAGGGAAAAAATTTTTTTTTTGTTTTAATGCTTAAAAATCTTATCAAAAATTTTTTCCCTAAGTATTTTTCAACAACAATTGCTATAAATTCAATAAATAAATAAGTAACAACTAAACTTTTCTGCTAAATTTGTTTTTTATGTAATGGAGAATAAATAAGTCTTACGTATTTTCATCGTATCTCCATTAGTTTGTAAATTATAATAATTTTAAGGATGAAGACCAGGTAAGAATGACGAAGTTAGAGAGAACTTATATTTAAAAATTAAATAAAAAATAATGAAAAAAATTTTAAAAAAGAAAAAAAATCATGTCTGTTTTTGTGA
Organism: Chrysolina americana; assembly: GCA_958502065.1. Lineage (NCBI taxonomy): Eukaryota > Metazoa > Arthropoda > Insecta > Coleoptera > Chrysomelidae > Chrysolina > Chrysolina americana. The sequence continues at coordinate 33,057,824 of OY293421.1, read as the reverse complement.
CAGAAATTAGAATAGAAAAAAAAATATAAGGTAAAAATTTATTTGTTTATAACAAATTGTTTATTTCATAAACAATGAAAAATTAAATAAAATGGATTTTTTTTTTATATCAGAAAGAAAGACAAATAATGATTTAAAAAAAAATGGTTCCTTAATATTAATTAGAAGCGGGAGAAAATAATTGTTAATTAACAAATGCGTTTTCAAGCAATAAAAAAATTTTTTTAAGGAACAATTTTTCTTTTAAAAATCATTATTTGTATCAAAGATTGAAATTCCATAAAAAAAATTTCAATTATCTTATAAACAACGCATTTGTTTATAACAATTTTTTAAACAATTAGAGATAAAAATTTAAAAAAATTATTTCTATGTAGTTCCTGATAACATAAAAACGGATTATTGATAATATTTAAAAAAAATAATTTTTTCAATGATTAATTTAAGTATTTAATTTTGCAACAACGAAAATTGTTAATAAAAAACTGAAAAATAAAAACTTTTTAATTTTTCCAACGGGGTTCTATTCTGAAGCCTTTCAAGAATTGCTCCAAAAGAGGAAAAAAATCTTAAATTTATAGTTTAACAATTATCACACTTGCAATGTTCATGTTCAAGCAGAAAAAAATTATTAATTAACTATTGATTAACTAATTGAAAAATTGTGATAAAAATTTTTTTCAAGCGGATTATTGTTCATTAATCTATTCAGTTAGTGCCTGAATTTTTCCAATTTTTTATTTTCATATTTAGTATTTTAAAATAATTTTTATTGTTAAAGTGTCCAAAGTGGGTGTGGCTTGCCCGAGCCAGAGTACCCGTTTTCGGCCGTATTTTCATCCCTCTGGGAAAATTATAAATATTGATGCTACAATTCCGGGAATTAAGCTTTTTTTTAGGAAATTTCCTCCTCTTTTTGAATCTTTTTTTAGATTTAAAAAATTTTAATTAGTTTTTGAGATATTTACAAAATACTAAAGCCATCTTTTTTTTTTTTAGTTAATTGTTAATAACTTTTACAATTTTTTCATGCGGAACTTCATTTTTTTCAAAAATCATCTGGATGTCATTCCGAATCGAATGACACCTCAATCATAATTTTCGGAGACTGCTGAAAAAAGTTGGTCTAAATGGCACTTGTTGACTAGACTATTCAGACACCAGGGTGGAATGATCGAAAGGGGAACAAATAGAAAGACATCGTAGCGATGTCTGCCGAAAAAATACGAAAGGGTTTTGGAAATTTTAGATTCATTGAAGTGAGAAAACTTTACAAGATATTTTCTTGGGTTGAGAAATTTTTGTGAAAAATCATATCATTGGAGAATATACTATTTCTTGATTTGAAAACAAAGTCGTGGTTTTCATCTCAGAAAATATATTCTCAATACTCTCTTCACGGGAGAAAATTATGTGAGAAAAATCTCGATTTGATAATCAAACGTGAGAAACTCATGATGAGAATAAAATGCTAAAATTGCTAAAGCGGTATTCTTCGCCTCTTTTATTCCGAGTCGAAACTAGCTCCGTCAGTGCGGGACCCGTGAAGGGCAAGAAATATTAGTGTTTCCTTGTAGGTTATCACCTGAATATGTTACCTATATCTGTATTGTAGATATATTGTATCTAGTACATTGCATTATGTTGATCAACTAGATACTTTCGTCAAGATTATTGTTGACAATATAAGTTACTTATCTTAGATTCCTCTTTCCGACCTGATTTTCTTTATTAAGGTACCTGCCGTTTTGGAATGTTTCGAATCTCGTCAATTACTCCCTTTGAAAAGTGCAATTGCTTAGAAAAAAAATATAAATATTTTCAGAGAATTGACCACCATTACTATTAATAAAACTTCGGAATTTACTGAAAGAACATCGCCTCTCTTAAGACAATACTTTCAAGTAATCTTAATGCCTTGTTACAGAAAATTTGAATCATGGTGTAAATTGTTGAAAGTTCTTGAACTGAAATATCAAGTTACCTATCATCAAGTAAATTTCGTTAGTTGAATAATTGATACTATTGAGAAAATTGATTTATCCATTTAAAAGAATATTTTATCGATTATAATATATATATAATATATATATATATATATATATATATATATAAAGAAGGAACATTTTATTGGACTAAGCCCTCTAGTAAAAATGCAACCGTAGACACGTGTTTCGATCTTAGGGATCTCATCAGTACGGTGAAAGCAAGTGTAAGGATGTGCAACACTTGATTGCAGGTGAAACAACAAATGAACGGAGTCAACAAACAGGAAGCCAACCACACATTTGTGGCTTCAGTCGTAACACCTCGTGTTTACAAGGCAAGAAACGACGTCGCCACGGAGGCAGCTATAGCTACCTGCGTGACATCCGAGTCCAGGAATATAAATGAAACAGGGATATGCTCTCGAGGGAAATTGTGAATAACAAGAAGGAACATTTTATTGGACTAAGCCCTCTAGTAAAAATGCAACCGTAGACACGTGTTTCGATCTTAGGGATCTCATCAGTACGGTGAAAGCAAGTGTAAGGATGTGCAACACTTGATTGCAGGTGAAACAACAAATGAACGGAGTCAACAAACAGGAAGCCAACCACACATTTGTGGCTTCAGTCGTAACACCTCGTGTTTACAAGGCAAGAAACGACGTCGCCACGGAGGCAGCTATAGCTACCTGCGTGACATCCGAGTCCAGGAATATAAATGAAACAGGGATATGCTCTCGAGGGAAATTGTGAATAACAAGAAGGAACATTTTATTGGACTAAGCCCTCTAGTAAAAATGCAACCGTAGACACGTGTTTCGATCTTAGGGATCTCATCAGTACGGTGAAAGCAAGTGTAAGGATGTGCAACACTTGATTGCAGGTGAAACAACAACATCCTTACACTTGCTTTCACCGTACTGATGAGATCCCTAAGATCGAAACACGTGTCTACGGTTGCATTTTTACTAGAGGGCTTAGTCCAATAAAATGTTCCTTCTTGTTATTCACAATTTCCCTCGAGAGCATATCCCTGTTTCATTTATATTCCTGGACTCGGATGTCACGCAGGTAGCTATAGCTGCCTCCGTGGCGACGTCGTTTCTTGCCTTGTAAACACGAGGTGTTACGACTGAAGCCACAAATGTGTGGTTGGCTTCCTGTTTGTTGACTCCGTTCATTTGTTGTTTCACCTGCAATCAAGTGTTGCACATCCTTACACTTGCTTTCACCGTACTGATGAGATCCCTAAGATCGAAACACGTGTCTACGGTTGCATTTTTACTAGAGGGCTTAGTCCAATAAAATGTTCCTTCTTGTTATTCACAATTTCCCTCGAGAGCATATCCCTGTTTCATTTATATTCCTGGACTCGGATGTCACGCAGGTAGCTATAGCTGCCTCCGTGGCGACGTCGTTTCTTGCCTTGTAAACACGAGGTGTTACGACTGAAGCCACAAATGTGTGGTTGGCTTCCTGTTTGTTGACTCCGTTCATTTGTTGTTTCACCTGCAATCAAGTGTTGCACATCCTTACACTTGCTTTCACCGTACTGATGAGATCCCTAAGATCGAAACACGTGTCTACGGTTGCATTTTTACTAGAGGGCTTAGTCCAATAAAATGTTCCTTCTTGTTATTCACAATTTCCCTCGAGAGCATATCCCTGTTTCATATATATATATATATATATATATATATATATATATATATATATATATATATATATATATATATACAGGGTTATGATAAAGTAATGCACAAAATTCATAAAACGTACAACGACTTTTGAAAAAAATGCAAAAACACGTCAAACTGTTTTTTTTATTCCGCATCTTTTGACATAAGTTACAAAAATAACACGTCAAAGTTGTCAAAGTTATGACGTCATCAACAAATTTTTTTAATGGGAAGCTAAGAGTTTTATTACATCATTATGTGATAGAGCTTGTGTTTTTACACAAGGGAAACATAGTTGCAGTAGGGCTCACATAAGAAAAACAACGAGAAAAGGGATAAAAAACGAAATAACAAAACCAATTATAAAAAGAGGTCAAACTTAAACTTATCTAGTAAGAACATGTGTTCTTATAAATTTTTTCAATTGTTTTACTAAAACAACGGTTTGTCAGTGTCAGTCGTACAATTAGTGTCACCACAGTTTTATTATTATGGCTCGTTTAACCAAAAGAGAAAGGATAGAAATTCTAATGATGGTAGGTTACGGCGATCGCCTTCGAAGTCACGAAGAAGCATGTGCTTTATTTAACGCAACACATTTTGAAAGACCTCCAATTGCTAGAAGCACAGTAAGCAGAATTGTTGCAAAATTTGATGCAACGGGAAGCGTGAGGGATGCTCCAAAATCTGGACGACCAGGAATAAGCGACGATGTGAAGTTAGATATTTTGCTGCCAGTAGAAGAACACCCTCACGAAACTACAACAGAAATTGCCTTACAAGAAAATGTTAGTCAGTCGTTTGTAGTAAAGATGTTAAAAAAAGAAAAACTACACCCATACAAAGTTCATCTTGTTCACGAACTCTCAGAAGATGATCCGGAGAGACGTTTGGAATTTTGTGATATCTTCATGCGGCATTGTGACGAAAATCCAAATTTTCTTAATAGTGTAGTATTTTCCGATGAGGCAACGTTTTGTCTAAGTGGTTCTGTAAATCGACACAATTCTCGCTACTGGGCTCGGGAAAATCCCCACTGGATGCAGACAAAACACACCCAGTGTCCCCAAAAAATTAATGTTTGCGTAGGAATCGTCCGGGGAAGATTTATCGGTCCTTATTACTTTCGCGGGAATTTAACAGCTGAACGATATTCGGAACATCTTCGTATGGCAGTGCTTCCGGACCTACTTGCGGCATTTCCGGATCCAAATAATGGGGACAACTTGGATCCCAGTATTTGATTCCAACAAGATGGCGCACCACCACATTATGGTCAAACTGTTCGAAGGTTTCTGGATAACCAGTTTGAAGGACGGTGGATTGGAAGACGTGGACCAATGGAGTGGCCACCTAGGTCACCTGATTTAACCCCCCTCGATTTTTTCTGTGGGGACATTTGAAAAGTCGGGTCTACATTAACCGGCCAGACAATTTAGAAGACTTAATGGAAAGAATTAGACACGAAATTACTCGTATAACTCCGCAGATGATCGAAAACTCTATAAATGCGGTCTACCATCGTCTTGGCCTATGTCAGTTAGTAAACGGGACACAGTTTGAACAATTCCTATATGAAATAGTTTTGGTTTAATGGACTGTTTAGTTAATTGAAAAGTTATTATAAAACTTACGTTTATTTCGTTTTTTATTCATTTTCTCGTTTTTTTTCTTATGTGAGCCCTACTGCAACTATTTTTCCCTTGTGTACAAACACAAGCTCTATCACATAATGTGATAAAAATCTTAGCTTCCCATTAAAAAAATTTGTTGATGACGTCATAATTTTGACAACTTTGACGTGTTATTTTTGTAACTTATGTCAAAAGATGCGGAATAAAAAGAACAGTTTGACGTGTTTTTGCATTTTTTTCAAAAGTGATCGTTGTACGTTTTATGAATTTTGTGCATTACTTTATCATAACCCTGTATATATATATATATATATATATATATATATATATGAAAACTAAAACAGCCACGTCCACTATAAATACAGTTCCTCAACCCACAATTCCTCAGTTCTCTCGAAGGAGTAGGCAGATTGAGACCTTAGAGAGAACCAGTGACGAGACATGGGGAGTAGGCAGATTTAGACCCCGACGTCAAGTCACAAAAACCTAACGTAATTATACCTGAGGAGTAGGCAGATTGAGATCTCAGCGTAGAATTACGTTTCAACCATTTATTAATTTTCTTTCTTTTTCAGTTCTTGAAAATGGCTCCAAAATCGGAGCCGAAACGTCGAATTTCAACAAATTCTAGACGCGGTTCAACCCGAACTTTTAGTTTTCAAATATCTGACCGCGGAAACCTATCTGAATATATATATATATATATATATATATATATATATATATATATATATATATATATATATATATATATATATATATATATATATATATATATATATATATATATATAACAAAATCATATTTCTAGAACTTGTTTATGTTCCTGCACATTTGAATTGAAACCTGCTTCAAATTACTGTGCTCTAATGGATGATTATTTCGAGTGTAAATTTTGTATGTCATTATACTTTTAAGAGGTAAATACAATCGCAAACTCATTTCATAAGTTTGAAATGAAGAATGCAGTACTAGTCAGTTACAGTCTCCAGTGTTGATTGATGATGGAAACAATCTTGGAAATTATCAACAATTCTATTATAAATAAGCAATTTAGAGAATATATAATTTCTCCAAAGAATACTATGATTTTCTCAGCCGGTTAAAATGTTCATTTGTCTTGAGTAAATGTGAATTTCAAACTCAAATCATAAGAACTGTTATCTCATGAAAATTTTGGTGAAGTTTCAAAATAATATTAACTTGAAAGAAGAAAATCGAATATTTTGAACTAAAACTCATAAAATATTCTGACGAATACTTTATTTCATTCAAAACAAACATATTTTTCTATAATTAGAAAATAGCTCAAAAATTTTAATGTTTTGATATAAAAATTTCGATTTGATTGAAATAAACAAAAATGTTTGAATAGAGACGATGTGCTATCAATCCAAGATAATTGATACAATACAGTTGAAATTGTTTAGATCAGAAGTCACTTTAATATGTGCATGTTAACGCACATGTGCGCGCGCATGTGTATAAATATTTGCGCACATGCATTCTTAAGAAAAAGAAATGTAAAAATGGCCTTTTCGCTGGAAATTGATATTTCGTTTTTATCATGTTTTAAACCATCTGAGAAAATTTAGTACAAATCCGACATTTACCCATATTCCCTACTTCTTCCAAAATTACAATACATTCAAGTCGTCCCGGAGCGCAGATTAATTATTTTTCATGTTGAATTTTTACTGTTGTATTCAATTTTTACTTCACGAATTATATCAAACTATACCAGGAATTCAAATGACGGAAATCAGATTAACATAATGATAATGTCAAAAATGTATGACAGCCTTTATCGTATTTGAGGAAACCAATAAGATAACTATAAAAATAAAAGTCTTGAACGCAAAACGCCGTTATGCGTAAGCTGCCTAATAGTTTTCTGTCAGCGATGTTAGCACAGCGTAGCGGAGATTCGGGAACTAGGACCTAATCCAACAGGTGGTGCAGTCCAAAAAAATCAAAATAAAATCGAATCATTGCATTCACCGGGATTTTTAGACATCTTAGTTTTATTATTTGAAATGTCAAAAAACCCCAACGTCAACAATACGAAGTTCGAATATATTGTGCCAAAGAGGTATCAACAATGTGAAAGAATACGGGGTACCCTTCTCTCTAAGCGTTTCCACCAAGTGGAAAAATAAAGGCAAACATCTGTCAGAATACAACTACCTCCCTGGATAATACCACGACGGACATTGAACTTCATCTGACAGATATTTGTGCAACGTTCATCCAGGAAGAACCAATTGCAAGTGCTTGTCTTGTAATTAAACAGAAGATTATTGTCATCTCATCCTCCTAGACCAAAATGTAGTTACGCCTTTGACTGGTGGAACGCGAATAACAAATACCTATACCTTGCTCGAACCCATCATATCGGCTGAAACATTACGTTTTTCAGAGAGACACAGATTACATCGAATATTCAAATTCTTGTGAGTTGTATACTTTCAATAAATATCTCAAAAGGCCCAAACAATCTCATGATCTGAACAAATAGGAAGAATGGATCGAAGAAGTGTTCAAGTCAGACCTTTTAGGCAGATACGATGTAACTGCTAACGAACAATGCTACAGTCTGATGAATAGTTTTTCCTGTTTGTGCAGTGTTGATCAAACATAACCTCACAATCACATTTGCGTTCAACAATATTTTCGATGGGCTTTGAACACACTTTCACTAATAAATCGAACACTAGATTTGTACCATTATCTCCTAAACCATTTCACACGAACCACTCGTAAATTCATCAATTGGAACACAGGTAATTCACCCAAGACTATATACTGGAATTCCGTTAACATTCACCATTCGACAATTTAATGACTTAATTCGTCGCAAGGTCGGGCGCGATTACCGTGTTGTCAAATATCTTCACCATTGATCTGAGATTTTGAGACAGCTGTGATTCTGATGATATTTGGTAGTTTTTCATACTTTCAATTTAAAAAATGATACTCCATTTCACCAAAACACTCTGGAATAGTAAAAGGGTGTTTTCTCAAAATACAGACATTTCTCAACTTACTGAACGAATCTGTTTAAAAAATCCATTGCCTACTGTTTATATTCCTATTTGTCTCGAAAATCTGATATACTTTATTACTTTGTGATCAAACCAACTTTATAGTTATATTGAGAGTGAAAGTGGAATGTTCTATGCCTTTTGGTGCTGGCCGGTAATGATGGAACTCGATAAAGCAATGATGGTCATTTTACGATATTATCAGAACTCAGGACACGACACCAAACTGATAAAATACCTTAATTGAATTCGAATGCAAATATTGGTTTAAATCGGTATCGCTTTTCCCACTGAGATGGGATTGTTGATTGATTTCGCTGATGAAACAATGTTACAGTTTGGATGGAATTGAAAAACAATATCTAGATTAATTGAACGTCAACTGTGAAACAGTAAATGTACTGAACTATGGCAAGCAATGAATATTTGATGGTATTTCATTTTTGACTGATAAAACGAGAAGTCATTCTGAAAATCTTCGTAATCAGCTGAAAAACTAAAATTGAAAATATAATAACCAGGAGGCCAGTGGTAATAACTTTATTGAAAGTATGAAAGCAATACAAAGTAACAAAAATAAATTCTTTTACCTACGGCTACTGTGGAAAATAGGCGAAAACACACGACACGTAGCTTCAGTAAATATCTCATTATACGCACGGTAAACAAATCGCAGTGTTCGTAAACAAAACGCGCACAGTTTGAAAGAATTGAAATGTGTACGTAAAAAAAGAAAAACATTTAATAATTCCTCAAGTTGGTCATGATCGCCCAATCGCTCATCAACAGCATACTCATAGCAACTGTCAAAATGAAAATAATACAAATAAATATTTTGAAAGACGAATAAGTTTTAGTTAATAATTATGAGATACATACTATTCAAAAAATAATACCTACATTTTCAATTCGTCAAGTGATAGTGAAAACGAAAATTTAACTCCTCCCAACCTCTTGGCAATGGCAAAAATGGTAACCGATAAAGATTAAAAAAAAAATGCTGTGAAGTTGTGAAACATATGACTCCTATATTTTTGTTAAATTACTGAAAAAATTAAAGATGCAATCATTTGAAAAAACTAAATACCCGGTCATATGTCCAGACTTTTTGGTCACACTATATATAGCCGTAGGTAAAGTATAGTACGTAATGCGTGTTGTAAAGCAATTACGCACCCATGGAATTAGTCACGAAGCCGCATTTTTTCCATTCGTGCTTAAAATTTTTTACTTTTTACAACTAACACTTGATACGTAATATATTAGATAAACCTTTCTGTGACAATAACTATTATGATGTATACATATATTTCCACTAATAATACAGAGTAAATCACATATTCTCAATTTCATTACATTTTCTTCCCATTGCACAGTGTTTCGTTTACTACAAGCAAGGTAGACAAAATTATTTTTTGGCGTTTTTGAATTTAATTCGACCAGTCAAGAAATATAATAGCACATCCTCGAAAACTTAGACAAACTAACGAACTGTCACAATTAGATACGGTTTGACGTGTCGCAAAAATTCAATTGAGTTATTCTTACAATTGCGTTCAGCCAACTTGTGATCTTCTGGGCCCTACTGATCATCAGTGTGGAGTGTCAGACATAAACAAATACCAAATGTCATATTTTGAGGCATTGTTTATATCCAGTCCATTGCCAATTGTCAGAATTCTGAACAGGACTTTTGTCCACCTAGCTTGGGCATATGATACACTGTGCATTGGATTGAACGTAAATACAAATCAATTGCTAAACTGAACAGGCTTCATAACTTCATATTATGTTTAGGTTTTGAAGTAGGTAACAATTCAGTCATTATTGAACTGAAACCACTGATATTATAATAATAATAATAGACATAATAATAACGTTTACCTACGCCACACTCAAAAGGTAGCTACTGTTAAAAACTTTCTCCGCGGCAAGTATCAGCACAGACACCGACAGATCTAGTAATCAGAACTGTCGGGGAAGAACAAAGTTGCTGCAACTAATATGCTTGCTGTTCCGATTCTACTTTACTCCTTTGGAGTAATGAAATGGAAAGAGCTGCCGCAATTCGACATAAAAATTCACAAAATGTTGCATTTCCATAGGAGCATGCATCCTAAATCGTCTGTTCCACGGTTATACTTCCCCAGACAACGGGGAGGCCGTGGATTTTTGAGTTTGGAGTGTCTTCATAACAGAATGGTACGGGATGGAGACTGAAGAGTCTTAAGGAGTTCAGATCCCCTTCTCTGCTTGGAGTGCGATCATGGAAAAGTAGAAATTGGAGCATATGTCTTCAAGGCAGCAACCCGTGCAGCCGATGAACTCGGTCTCTTATTCGACTCTTATCGGACGAACCCAAATTCTGTAACCGAGTTGAAACCCGTTCAGCAAAAAGCCCACGTCAAAGCTGCGGAGAGTGAGAGGCTCCTACAGCTACACAGGGATAAACCAATGCATGGGGTCTTCTTCGAGAACATTGAAGAACTTGGCTTATCCAGAAACCTGGCATTTGCTTTCCTCAGGTCAAGTGGGCTGAATTGGAAACCGAGGGATTCATAATGGTCCGTCAAGAAGGTGTCTCCAACACCCTCGTCTTCCGTAGTCGCGTGATTTGTATAGAGGTCCCTAGCACTAGATGCAGAGCATGTCTTGGGGCAGCTCAGACCATAATGCATTTGCCTGTTCAGCTTATGCGGTCTCAGCCTATATCCACAGGCATAACACGGCGCTACGAGTGTTGTACTACCACCTACGACACTCGTACGGTATTGACGAGACACCGGTGTTGCCTTATGCCCCGGAGGATATTGAGTCCGATGTGGAGAATGAGAAGTGCCGAATACATTGGAACTACTCATTCCCTACCCTCAGGCAAATACAAGCCAATAAGCCTGATGTAGTCCTCCTCGACCATCAAATTAGAACGATTTGCGTCATAGAGTCTTCGGCTCCTAGCGAAACGAATTTCGTCCGAAAAGAAGAGAAAACCGGACTAAATATCGAGATCTACTCCTTGAACTCCGCAGGCTTTACCCAAACCATTGGTTAAAATAAGTAGTTCTGATAATAGGAGCTCTTGGTGGAATTATAGACACACTGCTATCAAGTTTAAAAATTATATCGACTTGCCATAATATGGCAGAAATCTTAGCCGGACGAATGCAGAAGGCAGTAATTCTTGGTTCACTCCGCCTACTCAAGGCACGTGATTCTCGGACCCAGTATTTACTCACCTCATGGACGTGGGTAGTGGATACTGGAGTTAATGACAGACCAGCATGCACTCCTGTTGTATCGGAGCTCCGGAAACAGGACCTGACTGGGATATTCATGAGGAAAAAAAAGGAATTTTTATAACATAAAATACATAAATATCTAGGAAATACATGATACATGAATTAGTTAGGTAAGCTTAAGGATGGCAGCATGGTTCAGAAGCCAGAGGATACACCTCTGAGTCTGTTCTTCCATCAAAGCAAGCAATTTTGAATAATGATTATGATGATGGCATCAGTGACTTAACGATAAACATTCACTTCATAAGTAATGAAAGAGAGCGAAAGAGGTTGAAAAGAGATAGAGCGAGAGAGAGATATATTTAGAGGAATTATGTATAGGTAACGATGACATCGCAAGATGTTAGTGCGTTGGTATCTTAGCTGAATAAATTAAAAAAGAGTGAGATTATTGATATAATTACAGTGCAGAAGTTACCACTGAATACAAACAATGAAGTGTTAACTGGTCTTGCCTCAAATTTCTACGTCCTGTCTTTATGTTTGCATGTTTCGTGTGCCACTCTCGGGATGGATGAACAGTATTTTCCTTATGGTACTGTGCCGACCCTTTATGCGTGTGGACTAGGCTAGGGTATATCCTGAAGCAGACTTGGTATCCCGAAAAGAAGTAGTAGACCAAACTGAGTACTTGATAATAATGAAAATACTCAAATGGAGCAGGAAATACTGAGAAAAGTAGTAGTAAGGGGAAGAAGGCCTGCAAGGAAAACATGTGTTACCAACAATTCTTCAGGCTCAGAAAAGGAACGTAGTTCAACCACCAGTGTGCAGCAGTTGATAACTAAATTACGTAAAGGGAATAAAGGTTTCAACCTACCTGTATGTGGTGGGTGGCCTTAAAGATTTTTTCGTGATTGGTGGTTACACCAAATGAAATCGTGAATAAAAATCCTTCAATAGGCATGTCTCAACTATCCTAAATAATGAGATTATCCAAAATTCACAATTAGATATTCTTTTGAAAAATCCACTAGAAGTAATTTGCACATTTGTCTTTCAAAAAGCAGCTAACAATTCAAACAGAACTCGACAAGAGTACCTCATAAATCAAAATCAACTAGGTGAAGTAGGTTTTACTCCACCTAGTTGATTTTTTGCAATTCCTCATTTTTTTGCATCCCCGCGTCCAATTTCATATTTAGCGCGCATGTCAAGGGCATTGATAATAGGGTCGTAGATTCGAGTTGGAATATACGAGAGGGTTCAAAAGAGTCCACATATTTGAAATACAAGACAAGTTGACGAAGTGTTTGAGGGTCGTAGATTCGAGTTGGAATATACGAGAGGGTTCAATAGAGTCCACATATTTGAAATACAAGACAAGTTGACGAAGTGTTTGAGCTAAGTTTGATGATTTGCAGATAACTCATTTCAAATTGTATTTTGAACTAATGGTAAATGACCCCGATGACCAAGGAAACAATTTCTCCATACCGAGAGTAAGCACTGGGTATAAAATTTAAAATGAGCCAATGTTCATGTGATAGGTGTTCCTAAGAACATTCTATAAAATGTTGAGAGCTATTCTTCTAGGTTGAAGATCATTTGTTTTTATCAATAATAAACGTGGTACAAACTAATTACCAAGACATTTCAGTTCTCCGTCAAGTGGTATCGATCTGTCTATAAAATTCACTAAGTGGAAATTAGCCGGTAACAACGCCTACCTTTCCCAACAAAAGTGTCGTGTTTCAAAAAAAAACTTTGGTTCTCAGTTAACTAGAACCGTATTCTTCGGTATTATGCGGTGAGGTCATGAGGATGAGCTTTCAAATCCTTCGCATTCCATATTCTACATTTCTTACCCGATTCATCTTCCAGTTCATACGTCCACAGCGAGACAATTCGAGATATATGGCCAACATACTTGGGTGCGAATTTGGCTGTGAAATCTTTTGTAGCGTCCGAGATAACATAATTATTCTTTCAACCTTTTTGACTCACAGCGAACCGTTCGTCTCTATACTGCAGGTTGTAAACTTTTCGACTCTGCTCGTAAGCCTTTTTCAGTCGCGTTGAAACATCCTGGAAGACCTGTTTGAGATGCCCATATCGTGAGACTGTATCGTGGTTGCGATTGAAGTCGATTTCATCGGCAACTAGGGGACCAGTCTCTCCACAGATACTAACTTCGCGTCCGAAAACGATAAAGTTTGGAGTCAGTCCGGAAACTTCATGTCGCAATGATCTGATGGCCCACGCTGCTTTGGTGAGATATTCATCCCACGTTTTGTGGTTTTCTCCAACATAAGCAGTCAGCATCGTTTTCACCACTCTGTAGATCCTTTCAACGGAATTTGTCTGAGGATGGTGCCTTGCGGTGAAACAATGTCGGATCTGGTAATCAGTTATGACTTTGGAATTGGTGACTAGTGATTTGCTTTCCGTTGTCAGTATTTATTTTGTGCCCCGTGCGCCATCTACCGAGTCGATGATGGGAACCGCCCGGGAAAGGGTGTCAGGGACAATGTAATCCTTTCCATTTCGATGTACGATTTAAAGTTTTATTGTTGTAATGGAATGGCCCAGCGGTCAATTCGTTCTACAGTATCCTTAATGTGGTAAAGCCACTGAAGGCTGTAATGATCTGTTAAAATCGTAAACCTTGAACCTTCAATATAGGGCCGCAGCCTTTCGACCGCGAAAAGAACCGTCAAACACGCTTTCTCGGTGGTTGAATATTTCCTTTCGCACTTCGTTATTTAGCGGCTTAAATAAGAGACCACTTTCTCTCCATCTGCGTGCTCGTGCGAGAGTACCGCTCCAACACCATAATCGGACGCATCTATCTGAATAGTGAAGGAAGATCAAGGGACATGATAGGACTGGTGCTGAAATCAGGTGCTCTTTGATTTTTTCCAAAGTTTGCTCACTTTCGGTTGTCCAAGCGAACCTAACTCCCTTCTTTAGGAGGGCTGTCAGAGGCTCAGTCAGAGTTGAGAAGTTTGGGATGAAACGGCGATACCATGAAGCCAGTCCCACTACTCTTCTCACCTCGAAGACACTTCGAGGAGAAGGAATTCGGATTATGGCATCCACCTTGCTTGCATACGTGACACTTATCCTTATTTAGTGTGAGACCAGCCGCAGTTATTCGCGAGAACACTTCTCTCAAGACCGAAATGTGTTAATCGAATGAAGGGATGCAGACGTCATCCAAGTAGACAAATACACATTGTTGTAAGTCCACCCCTATCACTCGATCAATGAATCTCTGCCAAGTCGCAGGTGCATTGTAGAGGCCGATTAGCATTCTTCTAAACTGGAAGAGTCCCCTAGTAGGCACCAGAAAGGCTGTCATAGGTCTCGATAACTTTGCCACCGGTATCTACCAATAGGCAGATTTAATATCTAAGGTTGTCAAGTGTCTGGCATCCCTCAATTTGTCGAGTGTAGCGCTCACAAATGGTAATGGGTAAGCATCAGATGAACTAACTACGTTGAGTTTTTTGTAATTTACGCAAAAGCGATAGCGACCATCTGACTTTTTAATAAGAACAATGGGAGAAGCCCAGGGCGAGTTCGATGGCTCAACAATTCCATCTGCAAGCATTTGTTCCAGTTTGATGTTTACCTGTTTTTGTAAGGTGGGAGAAAGTGGGTAATGCTTCTGTTTGATCGGGGGAGATTTAGTCCGAATATGGTGTTCAACGATATTTGTGCACCCTAGTCCGTTCCCCATTTTCTCGAATGTATCCGCTAGAAGACTCTAGAACTTGGCGCTGAGCAGCGGTTAGATGATCGACATCTTGTAAAATACAAAGCTGGGGAGGGTATGCGTTTTCCTCTGACATGAAAGTCCATTCTCCACAATAGAGGTCGGGGCGATACCCATCTTAGACCAAAAATCAACCCCTAATATGAGAGGGAAGTTCAGGAATGACCAATATTTCAAAATTCGTAACCCGATCCTGCAGTCTGATAGGAACTCGAATACTGCCGCCAATTTCACAAACAGTACCATTCGCGACCGTCACTTTCTAGATTTCGTATCTTCTCACTTCTAAGTTCCAGCAAGCTGGAGGACCGGGGTACTGTGGACTCTGCCGGTTGTGCCGCACCACTCGTGAACGGTCTAGGAGGGTTGACACGATTTGTGTCCAAGGCATATATGCTCGGATTAAGCAAGCTCCGGTTCCAGCATTTGCTTGTAATTACTAGGAGGGAGGCAAAATCTCTGAGTCCGAATCATGGTTTCCTCTACTGAACGACTAAGTCTTACTAATTCTGAAATGGAACTGATTGAATGCAGAGCGAGTTGAGTCTGAATATGTGGCAGGAGATTACGTCGAATAGTGGATATTCTCAATTCCTCTGAGGGTTTATTCAGTCCCAACTTATGGAAAAGATTTTCTATAGCAGCGACAAACGTAACCACACGTTCTTTAGATCCTTGAGTACGCCGACGTATTTCTTCCCACAAATCAAACTCGTAATCATAAGGGAGGTAATCTTCTTTCAACCTCCGTACTAGTTCTTCCCATGATTCAAATTTCTGGGTTCTGAACCAGAAGAGAGCTTCCTTCACGAATGGTTCTGGTGCCGATCTCAGAAGTTGCTCTTTTGCTACACCTCTGGACAAGCGCAATTCTTTGAGCCTTTCTAAGAAATTTGTGACACTATATTCACCATCGAACTGGATTCTCCACTTTTAAATGTCACAACAATAAGCCTGTGGACTGTGACTTGGATAGTTACTACGGTCTATGTCACGGTTGGATGGTAAAGCAAGCTCGCGCAAGGTCGCAGTAACTTCTTGCGTCGAATTAATTTGTTCCTCAATCATATTGAAACAGCGAGAGTTTGATGGTCGATAATCAGGACTACTTCTACCCTGTCTATTAACACCGCCGGGGATGTCTCGACATCGGCACTGAACCGAACCGTGTCCCTAGGTTGTTTCATACTTTTCACCTACAATCTCTTCTGGGGGTTGGCCCCAGTCAATCAACTGAAGGATAGCATCATCATGAAGTGCCGCAACAGCCGGTTGCGGTGGAATATGAGAAATTTGAAGGTAACGATCTGACTTTTCTAAACTAGTTGAGGGAGTAGTCAAGACTATCTCTGGAAGCAAAGGGTTTTGTTCATCTAACAAGTGACCCTCTACATGACTCTCTTGATTCAAGAGGTCGGCACTCTGCGAAAGTTCAGGATTGTGCTGTTCCAGTATACTGAAATTATCGTTGAGTGCTCCCAGTGGTCAAGTAATTGACAACAGCGGGCTACAAGAGACTTTCCGCTATCTTCCACCGTTTCATCGTTATGTGCTATCCTTCGCAACCTCAAATGTATATGATTTAGGCGTGATGATATTCGGAAGAAGTCGTTTTCCTGATTTGTAAAATCAAAATTTTCTATATCACTTGCCAAATCTACTAATTTTTTGTTACAAATATTGAGATCTCTCTGCGGTTGTAGAGGACTTTCTGGAAGTGAGGAATACACAACACATTAACTTTCATTTCATAAAGCTGCCCTCAAATTTGTTCTATTTTCCGCGACTGTACGTTGAACCGGTAATCCACGAATCATAAGTTCATACACTATTTCGTTGCCCAATAATCGATTAACTTCCATTTTGAAAATGAAATTGTTCGATTTAGAGGAATAGTTTCAAAACACATCCCGATGGTGGGAGTAAAGGGAAGAGGAAGGTCGCGACAAAGGGAAGAGTAATTACGCTAATCAACAGGTTGTCCAATACTTAGTACACCTGTGTGTTATGTGTCTGTTCATTTTGTGAATTTTTGACAAATTACGTATGTGATAAGTTTAAATTTTTGTTTTTTCCTGAGCCTGACATCTCATGTTATCTATTTTGTCTCATTTTCTTATATTTTATTTTATTCAGCTTTTTTTTGGAGGTTTAGATTTCTCTTAATATTTATATAATATTCATGTTTCATTTATATATCAAGTCATATACATATATACATCTGAAAAGGGAATACACCACCGACAATATCGGTAAGTCGCACCGGAGCGCCACGGCAAATAATAATAATAGCCGTCCTCTACTCGCACAGGCTATGCCTTTGGGTACACTCTACGAGTGTTTATGAGGGAGTATTATTATTATTATTACAATATTTTGAAAATATTATTTCTTATCTAGTAAGTACCTATATTATATAACATATGGGAGTATTCTTTTCCTTCTGGATATTTTTTATTGTTGTGAAAATTTGAAATATGTTAAGGGTGAGTACATCCTCAAAAACTATCCAAAAATTCTACAGTTGGCATTTGGGGCATTCACCTTCTGTCGGCAAACTGGACATGTGCTACCTGATTAAATGTAGAGTGAGTTTGAAGTACACCAAAAAGGAAGATGGTCTACTCATACATCTTCAAAAACTATCCAAGAATTCTACAGTTGGCATTTGGGGCATTCACCTTCTGTCGGCAAACTGGACATGTGCTACCTGATTAAATGTAGAAATTAAAATTATTATTTCCGTTAATCGGCTGCACCTTTACGCACAAGCCTTAGCTTGTGCGAATTGAGCTAGTTGAGGAAGAGGAAGCCTTCACCTGAAAAATAAGAAGTACTGAAACCCCCAATTTAATGTTCAAATAATTTAATGTTTAATTAATTTAATGCAATAGGACTACATTTGTTGAGTGAAAATCTCTTCTAGTCTTGTGCATTTTGAATTCAAAGGCCAATTGTCTGTAGACTGGTTTTAATCATTACTCTCATTTTACACGCTATCCAAGATATGTATCTTCCTCTTACTTCTTTTCATGCGGAAAATTTTTCTTGAAGTTCCATTATTCAATTTTTCTAAATGGGAAAACATCAAAGTTGACAGAACGAGCGGCCTTGATTTATTTCTGTTAAACACGCAGAATATTAAACAACATTTTTAATACAAAGATGAGACTCGTGAAATTTTCATCCTAAAGGGGTGGAAAATGCGGTGGTGGAAATAGGTAGATATATCAAAGAGATGTTTCACTTTGATAAATAATACTCAGATGCTTTCGGAAACAATATTGAATTACCATGTAATTGCTTACCTACTATGATACAATTTCGAAGGTGAGTGTGAAACGATGTGGGTACGAAACTGATTGTTTTCCTACTACCCAGGCCAATGTAAAATCGCACTAGTTCTACAGGAATGACAATTAGATTGAACGAATTCGGAATTCCATATACAAATATTACAAAAATTTTTTTTTACCACTAATACTAGAAGATAGTATTATTTGTGCAATGTTCGCGTCAAGAAGGTACATTTAGTGGAAGCCAATTTTTCATCATCATAGGAAAAATAAAAAAAATAATTTTCATGTATTGAATTTTTATTCATTTGTTTTCACAGAATAACTATTTTCAATTGAATCCTTTTAAAAGCAAATGGAATCCAAAAACTGTCATTGTGAAAATTATTGAATGGTTTAGTAGCGAACAAAATAGTATATTAAGCAATTATTCTGAAGTTGATTTAATACCATACTTGATAGTGAGCTTCACTCTTTTTTGTGTTCGTATCGTGATTAAAGTTGTTTTCGTCGTCATTTATATCAACTGTCTCAATTTTGTGAAGTTTTTAAATATTTCAGTGCTATCATCGTAAGTTGATTTCTTTTTATTGAGTTAAATACTTGTTGGAAATCTACAAAGGACATTTCGAAGTCTATCTTATGTTCATGAGCTTTTTCCATAACTTATTTTATTGTATAAAACGCGTTTCCTTGTCTTAATCCACTGCATAAGACCATTCATTAATCTGCCGATGAAAATGATTTCACTTTCAGCATACAAGGAGGCTCAGATGTAAGTTCCTTCCGGGGACTCATAAAAATTACTGTAACTGTTTGAACTTCTACATAACTTGTTTTATTGTATGAAACGCGTTTCCTTATCTTAATCCGCTTCATGAGACCATTTATTAATCTGCCGATGAAAATGATTTCACTTTCAGCATACAAGGAGGCTCAGATGTAAGTTCCTTCCGGGGACTCATAAAAATTACTGTAACTGTTTGAACTTCTCCCAGTGAAGTGTATTATACTTGTATTCTTATTGTTTTTTATATTTACTTTTCCTTCAAGACATTAAGAAATAGATATTTCCAAAGAACTTTCCTCTAATAATCTTTGCCTCAACACTCAAGTGAACCTGAACAGAGATTTTTTCTCTTTCATCAAAGGATTATTAACTAAATTTAGTCATGTTCCACGATCCTATCTCGAATTTAATTTTCATGAAATGGTAAATAAAAAAAAAATTGTTTGACACTTGACACATGTAATGTGAGCAGTTCGTCCTTTAAAAACTTTTGACAGACCATATGGCCTTCTGTTATTTGTTCTGTCTATGATCTCTATTGTAAAAACTTTTCGTTACCTGACATGTAAGGTAAAAGGACCAATAATTGACACTTTAATAAACAAAAACATATTTATTTATTAAAAGTATTAAATTATTTGATATTCTGAAAAATATTTTTATTGTATATTATAAACAATCTTTTTAGAAAAAATTATGTATCTGAAATACATATTTTATTAATTTATTCACCAAATAAAAATAAAAATATAACCTCATTTTTGGCTCCTGTAGTTGGATGCGTGAATGTTCAGTTTTTCCAGTAGTTGGCATGCAAATTATCTAGAGACGCTTTCCACCTGGAAACTGGACCAACACGAGATAATTTTTTTTGTATTCTGTAATACTGTTTTCTTCATATTTTTGTTGAAGTATAGCACTTGGATCTTCATTCTCTCAAACCAAAATTATGCGAGGAGTTACTGTATACCACATTTTCGTTTTTCATATGTGCTCTTTCTTTACTTCATTCCGTATTTCTGTTTCAGTTGTCTTGTTTTCTTCTATTAATTTTTTCATTCAATTTTGTTTCTGTTGCACTAATTCTCTTTTGTTCTCCTTTCTCTTTTTTTGTGATGTTTTATCCGACATTTCTGGGTTCTGGCCAAAATTATTTTTTTTAACGGTGGAAGCATAACCACTCAACTTCTTGAGAAATTCCACAAAAACCTGCTATAAAAACATTCACAGAGCAAAGCTGACATGTTAATCCACCATCTTGAAAAGAATAACCACATGGTTTAATAACTCAATTATGAAAAATCTAGAGGGCGTGACGGACCCCAAATGCTCATTTTCATAAACAGAGACAATTTTGTAAGCTAATAATAATATATTGACTATAGTGCTATACACTGATAAAGTGCCAATTACTACTTCCATTATCTTTAGTAGTGAACATTCAATTTTCCAATTCAAAAAATTCCTAACCTAACTTCACTTTAACTTTTCAACTAGAGTAGTTACTTTCAGGAAGCACTGTAGACGACGACAAAAGTTAAAAGCGCTTTGCATTGATTAGAATACACTGTATACAAAAACTTCCCCTTTCAATTAATTCAGGGTGCCGAATACTTGTGTTTTGATTTCTTCCTGATTGTCTGAAATGTTTAAGAGTTTTATCATTTTTGACAAGAGATGTATCCATTGTATCTTATTTTGATCTCAAAGGATGCTTCATTTCAATAAAAATCTAATAATTAGATTTACAAGAATTTTTCTTATGAGACTGCGCCAGTCGTTAAAACAGTCGTTTTATTGCGTTGAAATTGCCAATTCCCTTAACAAATATGGCCATATTTATTATAATGGGATCAAGATGTTTAATTACTTGCCTTCAGATGTAAGAGAATCAAAATTGACCAACAAAAAGTTGAGAAACACATTTAAAACATTTTAAGCTAATAGATCCTATTATAATTTGCAAGAGTATTATAATGATGAAATTACGTGATACTATAATCTGCATATTTGAATGTATGCTATTCGAACACAAGGTGTAATTGTCGCGCTCTTCGTTTTTTTACAATATTTTTGATGATGTTTTTATGTTTGTTAATGTATATGTATACAGGGTGTTATTTAAGTACGTGGCCAAACTTCAAAAGTCAGAGACTTGTGCGAGCTAGGGAAAGACGTTGCCCTCACCTTTTAATACGTGTGATGCCATGCACGAGACCGGTGGCAATGCTGAGATCGAACTCATGCTCTTTGGCTCATGAAGCGAGCACTGAACCCGCAAGCCACCGTGGCCCATAGGTCCGATAATGCTTCGTTTTCAAGATACAGGGTGTCAAAATTTTTCGTGAATATTTTAATAGTTCTTCAACCAATTTTTTTGAAATTTGTCGGTATTATTATGGGTCATACAGGGCAGATTTAGCCTCAACTGTATCAAAAGTATCATATCCTATGGCGTCCCGGAAGGCACCGTAACCAATATTTTTGAGAGAAAAAAATGTGCGCCACTGATTTTTTTGCAATTTTTGTATATGTTTCACATTTAGCAACTGAAATTAGAACTTTTTTATATACATAGAATTTTTTTCGTGTATTGGTTTGTTTTTGAGAAAAAATATAAAAATCACTTTTATGTAAGTCCCCGGGACAACACAATAAAACAATTATACTACTAAACCATCAAAAACTGGGAATGTTATTTTTTCTATATAAAAAGTCTATTCCAGTCTTAGAATTTTTATCAAAATTAATGCAATTAGAAAAATATCAAAATGATAATACGAAAACGACGATTTTCTTATGAAAATTTTGACACCCTGTATCTCGAAAACGAGACATTAACGGACTTATGTTTATGTGAACTTTTCGTCTCAGAATCACTCAAAAAATCACCCCTTGAAGTTTGGCCACGTAACTACCTACTTACATAACACCCTGTATATCTATTCATATTAAAAAAAACTGACTATTTTACCACAGTTTTTACAAAACTGATGACTATGCTGTTACACATTGACTTGTAACTGTATAATTTTATGTTCTAACTTCACTTCATTTTAGAAGTATCTACTAGCTGTTTCTGTATTTTTGTATTTTTAACTTTGATACTTGCATTTATATTGGCAAGCTTGGTCTACAAAATTGATTCTTTATGACAATACAGTATATTTATTATTATTATCATTATTATTAATAATGTGCTGTAATAAAATTCCTTTTTTTGCTGATCCAACGAGCCACCATGATGCCAATTTTAAAAAAACAGTGAAATCTATTTGAAAATACAATGTCAGAAGAGATGTGTTCTTTCGATAATTTAAAAACTGAATTCAGTGTTTGAACGTATCCCAATAAATTAAAAAATAAATTGTATTGACTTACAAAAAGTGACAAGTGATACATGTTTGTATTCAGAATCCGGGCTACTTCACTCGCTGCTCGCTTAATTTTCGTTAGGAATACAGTATTATGTAGACGTTAGGTTATTCAGGTCAGGTTAGATTACCTAATAATTTATATACGCATATTCAACCGGCATTAATTATACATTTTTTGCCCGTAAGTTTTCCAGGAGAATTTGCCCTTCTTTCTTGTATTCACACGATCATTATTATAATCAGCTATTGCACGCGTAGGACAGACAATACGCCAGGGAATATCAGTGATACTTTCTAGGTAGACGCTAGTATCTAGTTTGATTAAAACAACCGAATCTGTTGTTTGCGTATAGGCCGTGTGTCGTTCAAGACTTTTCGTAATTCCGCTGAAAGATTACATTTTGATTCCGAGGAAAGAACAAAACACGTACCTCATGATTCTACAGAAAAAACTCAACATCGTGTTGAAATATTTTAACAAGTGATTTCTTAACGACCGTCGGCCGTTAAAAAATCTTAACGGGCGGAGGCTGTTAACATTAACTTTTCAATTGTCATCTTGAATACCGTTGAATCAAAATAACAGTATGGGATTACGAAATAGTTATTAACGTTCACAATCCCGATATGTAGCAAATAAGGAAAGAGGTTGAATACTGTAATCCGAGGCGCAGCCGAGGATTATAACAACCGAATCCGTTATTTGCGTATCGGTCGTGTGTCGTTCAAGACTTTTCGTAATCCCGCTGAAAGATTACATTTTCATTTCGAAGAAAGAACAAACCACGTACCTCGTAATTCTACAGAAAAATCTCAACATCGTGTTGAAATATTTAAACAAGTGATTTCTTAACGGCCGCTGGCCATTAAAAAATCTTGACGGACGGAGGTTGTTAACATTTACTTTTCAGTTGTCATCTGAATACCGTTAAATCAAAATAACAGTATGGGATTACGAAAAATAATTAACTTGTCCACGTTTTCATCCCTTGTACCTATATGTGCGGCATTTTGAACAAAAATAACAACAAATAATAAAGACTTCTCCAATACACCTTGAAAACACCGATAAACCAACAAATATTTATTCGACAATCTGAAGGAACAATTTCATTGTTTTCAAAGCCTCCTTTGCTGAGGGAAATTAAAATGCAGGAACTAGAACTAGTTTTTTCGAAGGTAAGTAGGTTGTCAATTAGGTCTTTGTACTTTGGTTTGAGTTTTGCAAACCTATATACTCAATACTTACATATACCTACATGTCTGTTATGTCTGATTCAATGTATTTTTTTATATGAAATTTACCCCTTGAAAAATTGATTTGCTCATAAAAAACGCAATTTAGTATTTTTAGCAGGATTTCGATTTTTCTAGCAGTGGGTCTATTGGAATAAATCGGAATCATCATGGCACACTCAAATGAAAAACTAAAAGTATCATCTATGTGGTATAAATGGATTCAGAAAATTATGTAGATTTCAGAAATGTAATAATGTACAGGGTGTTCCATTTAAAAATTGGATGTTGGTATCACTTCCGGCGATAACGGAAACGGAGATACGGGGGTTGTTTCATGATCCTGTTACACCCGGTATGGTTTCATCGAGAGCGGTGTGGAGTGAAGGTATTGAGCTTGTTATCTTGGGCGTCAAAGTTCGCAGCTACGACACTGAGAAACACCGTATCACATGTGTGGATTCCAAGCATTGGATCATAGAAGACAACACTGGGGGAGGAAAATATATTTCTTAATAAAGCACCATAAGCTTTTCATATCATCTCAATATTCGTCTTCAATTCTCATGTTTATTTATATAATAATTATATAAATAAGTCGATCGAGTTCATAGTAGTCCACAGTTGGTTGAAGTTGCAACCCGTATAACTGAAATCCAGTATACCGACTGAAAAGCGTTCGCTCACGTTTCTCAGCTCCTAAAGTGGCGAAGAATAAATATAAAAATACACTTCTAATTAAAACACCCTTCAATCATTTCCATAATTCATTATATACGTTGTGCTGAGAGTCACTCGTTATAATTGATGATTATTCTAGAGAAACGAATTGATATTTCAATGTCAACTAGAATTAATTGCATCCTCTCTTACAGACGAGTTACGTATTATAGATAACAAGAAAATGTTTTTGATCCCGTGTCTGAACGTATATTCGAATTCACGGGGTAAAATTCTCTCTCATATACGACTAATTGCTCTGCGTTCGGTGAACAAACACATCATTACTCATGTGAATGAAAAAAATTCTTGCAGTCTACTAGGAAAACAGAAATGACATGAAATAACATTCTACGAATTTTGTCGAAAAAAAATTAAATTGAAGAAAACGTTTGCAGAATTATCATGTAAAAAAAAATTGCAAAATTTGTTATTACGAATCACCCAGGTTTTCGGAGAAAACCCTTCACAAGCAGAGCTTGTGCGAGCAAGGGAGATCCGGGACCTACAGTTTAAATAGAATAGAATAGAATAGAATAGAATAGAATAGAATACAATTTATTCGTACTGCCAGAGCAACTACACGTCAAAATATAGATATAAAATACATATAAAATAAAAAGATATAAGTCTAAAATACATGCCAGTAAACAAAATCAAATTCACAATACGGAAGCACCAGTTGCTAATATAAGTATATAAATATTGAATAATATCAGTTAAAATCAACAACAGTTCATAGTAAGCTCAATGCATAATCATTATACAATTCAATGGTGACTTGTCACTCAAGAATTGAACTCCGCCATTTATTTTCAAGTAATATATTTTTGTTATAATATTGTATTGAGAATTCTGTTCAGAATAATAAAGACGATATTATTATTATTATAATATGCCACATTACCAAGCATTTGTTTCAAGACATTTTTGAATTTATCTATCGGCATCTCTCTGATTAATTAAGGTAGATGGTTATGAAGCTTGATTCCTGTATAGTTTGCAGACTTTTCAAACTTGGACAAGCTATGTTTTGATATCATAAGGTCATTGGCATTTCTTATGAAGTAACCATGGCAGTCAGAATTTTTAGATAGCCTACTTAGGTTGTGCTTGACATGCAATAGAGTCTTCAAAATGTAGACAGATGGTAATGGTAGGATGCAGGATGCAAATAAAAGTGGATTCCGAACCACTTTAGCTCAGTGGCAGGCTGTCCCGGGGATTGAACCCGGGCCTTCAGGGTGGAAGCAAATACTCTAACACCACGGCCAGTTTAGTTATGGAAAAATAAAAATATCCCAGAAATGTTTATTTTACTAGCCACCATAAGTGAGATTCAGCTGAACTGCCAATCTGCTCGTGAAATGTGAACCATGTTAAATACTATACATACTATTCTACTACTACTATACTACGAGGCGTATCTGTCTCTTCTGGTTATTTATAGAATGCGAGCGCAGCGAGCATCTGCTTTGATTTCACTTCTTCATAGTAATTACTATAGCGACCGGATTACCAGCAACTTGGATAGCTGGGTTAGTTAGATTAGGTTAGGGTGTGTCCTTTTCTTTTACGTTGAGAAATTGGGTCCATGGCCAAAGATGTGGGAAGCCGGAAGAAAGAGACACACCTCCGTTAAATGTTTCATATTTATCTTATATTACCTCGTTTTGAATTTTATTACATTTTATATGAATATGTGGTTTCAAATAACTTGTGGATTGAACTATACTATTTTATTTCAAACCACCGCCCAAATCATCTATTTACTCCTATTTATTAAGATTTCTTCCAGACAACCTAGATATAAACTGGTGACAACGCTTCGTTATCAGTCAACCCAGATAAGTTGTTTTATCACATTTCTATATACAGTGTGTTAATTAAGTACTTGTGCGAACTTCAAAGTGCAAATTTTTGACTGATTTCAAGATAACAATTTCATATTAATAGTGTCATCCCCAAAGTACGCACCATATGGAGTACTTCTTTATTATGGGTTTTTCAACAAAAAGTTATTCCTGATAAATGTTTGTGCATCCCGTAAATCTAAACACGTACTTGATTTCAAGCCAGAAGTAAAGTACCCTTATTTTAGAAAAGATCAAAAAATATTATTTGGAACAGTTGTTCAGTATTGAAAAATACATCTGGATTTGAAGTCATGGGCATCTAAGAGAGGTTTTCTGCAATTTTTTTAAAATGGAGTCTTCAAAAAATAATACTAGCTCAAAACCATAGATACAATGATTTATTATAAAAGCGTGTAATAATACAAATATCCCAACTATCATGTTAATTATGGTATTTTTTTTTCTTTCAGTGAAATAAATATCAAAATTTTTGGTGTAAGGTCCTTTTTATTTTGTGTTAACACCAAAATTGTTCAAAATAATAGTAACAAGAAAATACCGTTCAATAATATCGACTGATAAAACAGATTACATATAATCCATAAAAGTGGTAAAATATACATCTGAAATAGTGATTTAAAACTATTGAACCAACAAAGTTCAGTAACGATTTTGTAGAGAATCGAACTAAAAAGGAAATAATTTTACAGAAATGGAAAAGAATTGAAAAATAACTTACAATAACCAATTTTCATCGAAAACGAATTATCCCAGAAATAGAAATGATCACACCAGACCTTTGAAGAACCAAAATTTGATGAACGGAAAAATACAAAATGGTAATCTGTAATACCATAAAATGAGAATAAACACAAATGTGAAGTCGGATATTCGATCAAACTGTCAAATTACAGAACCAATATCTTATAATAATAATAAAATATAATAACAGGATATTGTAAGTTTGCAAAGCGTAATAAGCGAAAGTCAAAGGAGTTATAATCGTCGAATCAGTATACCACAAGACCTAAAATTGGCATATCAAAAATCATCAGAAGAATAAATGCTGATACCAAAAAGTAAAGAAACGAAAATTTTCAGAAATCAGAGATGTTATAGCGTAGCGAAACGCCGGTTGATTTATTCTCTCAGAGATGGCGTAACGTGCGGTTAATATACTTAAATAAATTCTCATGTCCCCATTAAATTCCTTCTCATTTCTGTCTCACCACCTGATATTACTAAAATGCTAAGGCTCACATTGAATTTTATCACCCGTTTTAGGAATCACAAAATTAATATGATTCCGCCTCTTAATGTTTTCTTGATTGACAAGCTAAGCAGCAAACATCCTCTTTCTCCGAAAGCGTCCTTATGGTAGGTAGGTAAGTAGGTCGTTGCAGATATATGAGTAATAATTGAGATCTGACATATTGCTAAGGTTGATCGTAGCATGAGATTATGAGTTCATATGGCAGTAAGACATCTATTTTTTTTGTATTATTGTTCAGTGAAATTCAATGAATAACATTGGCTGTTTTTTTCGATATTCTTGAAAATTACCACCCAGCAATTGAATTCTCGAATAAATCGTGAAAGGACCAAACAAATTTAAAAAATTGTTTTCAAATTGTTTTTTTTTCGTTAACCAGCTGTTATCCCCCTACGAACGACAGCCTTCAGAAGTCGAAACTTGTGCGAGCTAAGGATTAACGAGGTCTAACCTTTTAACGTGCGATTCCTAGCACGAGACCAGTGACCATGCTGGGAATCGAACCCACGTCTCTGATTGATAGACTAGCGCTCTACCATTGCGGCCCAAATGAACGATCAATATGAGTCCTAACCAGACGATTCGATTTTTTCAACTAGAAATTAGCGCCATCTAAGAGCTAATAGAGCAAGTTTCTACCAGACTGGTATATTTTTCGCTAAAATTTCTGCTGAATTTCGATTCTGATCATTTTTTATCTTATACATTACGTTTCCATAAATTTCACGATACTACATTTTTTTTTGATAATTTGTTGGTTTTACCTTTTTAGATAATATTAAATAATAATAATTATAATAATAATTTGTCTTTATTTGTCCTCTAGAAAAAAATAATATATATATATATATATACAGAGGGCAAACGGGCGAAGTCTAGTCATGACTAGAGTCCAGTCAATTCCTACTCAACTTAATGATGTTTCGATGAAATTATGTTTCGTTTGTTTTTTAGTTTGACGGTTTTATGGTATGAATAGCTTAGGTTTTTGAGATTTGCGATTACTTAGTTCTATCATTTCAGTAACTTTCGTTCCTTAACTAATTCAGATCTATGAAAAATAATTCTTACCGTTATCGCGTATGAGGCCTTTTTTTTGGTTCTCATACAAACGCATTAGAAGAATTTCCTTGCGGATAATAAATCAGTTCTATACATTTCAATTTGCTATATTTAAGTCTTATAAACAATTATTCTGATAAATGATCAATTTTCCATTTTATTGGTTACGTATTAACCGTTTTTTCATTTATAGTTATTTCGAAAAAAATGCTACTATTTTTTGTCCCACCATAAAACATCCAAATGAAATTATTGTCTGAGCACAAATTGATTGTACCCATTTTAGGTTTTCATACCCAAAATAATTGTTTAAGTTGGCTTTGAATTCAAACGAATGTTTGACATTAAGTGCTTGACATATTTGCTAAATATTTATTACGCAGTTGTCATTGCTTACTTTTTACTGTTTGATAATAAGTGCCATTTGAATAATAAAAATTTGCTTACAAATGAAGAAAAAGTTGAGATTATTTTGTTGTGTGGTGAAAGTAATCCAAGCAGACAAGTTGCGGAATTTTTTAATGCCAGGAATCTTAATCGCAATGTCAATCATACTGCAGTTACACTTCTTTTGAATAAATTTAAAGAAACAGGCAGTATTAACAACCATTTCAAAAAACTTCACACAGCTGGAAGAGTATCTACAGAAGTAGAAGAGGAAGTGTGTTTAACGGTTGTGGAAAATGGTAAGACATAATAAAACAGATATCAACATCTCTTGATACACCTGATACTAACGTACAAGCAATAAGCCTTTAAACCCAAATTAATAAATACTTTGAAGGAAAGAGATTCTATTCAAGATTTGAGTTTTCCGCATGGTAACAAGGAGAATACAAAGAAAATTCACGTTTCCCAAAACTGATGGAACAGTGAGTTCGTTACAGAACTATAGGTGGTGGGCTACAGAAACCTCTCATTTTACTATCGAGTGCAGAAAACAAAAGTCATTTAAGGTAAATGTCTGTGGACTACTAAACAATACTGTGATTGGCCCCTTCCTCTATGATGAAAACCTTACTACCAACCTATATTTGCAATTTTTACGACAAAATGTATTACCAATTTTGAATCAAATGCCGCGTAGACGAAGAGAAAGAATTTGGTGTCAGTTAGATGGATCGACTATATTGTAGTGCAACAATACGACAATTTTTAAATGAAACATTGAATGGAAAATGGATTTGACGTTACTCACAGTATCACATGCCACCACGCTCACCAGGATTAACCCCAATGAATTTTTTCTTATGGGGTAAATTGAAGAATGAAGTTAACAAACATCATCCTTTTGGGGATAGAGAACATTTAAAAACTATGATTACTGATTGTGTGAGATACATAAAACCGAAGCACATTACGAATGCAGTCAACGATGTTGTAAGAAGAATTGAACTGTAATGCAAAAACAATTCGTTTGGTGTTATGTCAGGTTGATGTTCTATCGACCAATAGTGTTGCGAGAACTGGCGATCACGAGGTGGACACGCTACAAGCATGCATTGATCACTGTTTACATCGAGCGTATTTGAAATATGAATACACTATAACACTTTTCGTTTTTTGGACACCGGCTAATCAAGAAATACGTGAAGTTATTTCATACAAACAACAAATTCTTCAGTCGAATACCTGTCACGATTGACGGAGTTGATTAGTTTACCTTTTTGCCGAATAGTAGGTAAAATTGGATCACAAAAAGACGTATTTAAAATTTATTTTAGTTCGCTAAACGTCGCTATTACTTTTCATCTATTAATCGTTTATTCTGGAATTTATAAAACATTAATCGAAATTGTTTTAAAATTTGCCTTTCTGATACCCAAACAATTGAGATATTCATGTTAATTGGAGGGGGTGATAAAACAAGATCGCATTCTGAGGTATATAGAATTTTCAATGTGAGGTATCCTGACCGTCACATTAACCTGTCTACGGTGAGTGGAAAGGAACAAAAACTCCGTTAATTCAGAACTGTCGAAGATATTCCCAAACCTGGGAGATCAAAATGTGTAATGACGTGAAGAAATGGGATATAGGTTTTGTTAACTGGATAACCCACAGAAATCTACAAGAGAAGTAACTGCTGATAATGATGTAAGTAAAACTTCTGTATTGCGAATCTTTGAAGAAGTAAAGTATCATCCATATGAAATTGAAATACCTCAGGAACTGAATGACGTTGATCCTGATCGTACTTTAGAATTTCTTGAAGTTGTCACATTCCCGGTGTCCTCACTGACTGTATTTGGGGAGCGGACAATTTGTTTCAATACCCCTCAGCTAAGCTTTTAATGACTGGAGAATGGGCTGGGTTGAGTGATGGTGTTTGGAAAGGAAGACGAGCGAAGCAAATATAATAAACAAGGTTTAATAATAATAACAACTATAAACAAGGTAAATAGTGAAGTGGGGAAAGATAGGGAAGAAGAAGAAGAAGATACAAGACGTGAAAATTGGGGCAGGGCTGACGGTTCCAATAGCCGATGCCACAGGATAAGAAGAAGAAGAAGAAGTCAAAATGAAAGTAGTGAGTAGGGCTGACAACTCCACTAGCCGTAGCCACCTGGCACAGGAAATAATGGGAAGAAGAAGAGATACACATACCTGAGAAGAGGAAGAATTTATTAAATGACAATGAATGTTGACACGCAAACAAATGAAAAATGACAATATGATATGATAACTATGAATATCACGATCTGCTCTGTCGAGAATATGCAAAACAATTATAGCAGATATATATATATTCTCCCATGAATGTATCAAATAAATATCTTCAGTATGCATACCACCGGTTCACAGGTTAAATTACTATGTGCTATAATATCTAGGGTAAGTGAGCAGAATAACACACTATGATCAGAATCTGAATAAACAATTTGTTATAGTGTTTCGGAACACCTCCTATTGCCGAACAGGTTGAGATCCGCAAAGGTGAGATCCTAGGATGGAGCAAACCATGCGAAGCCAGTGTTTCTACGTTCAAAAGAGCTATTCTAGGGTTACCTTGTGTTATCCAAGTACGTGCTGCTAGATGAAGGACGCCTTTGTCTGCGGTACTACCTTGTGTTTCTTTTCCCGTGGGAGGTTTACTTTCCAGTGAAGTTCAGAGTAACTTCTTTAGTCCATCTACCAAGCAACAGTCGGAGCGGGAATGACATGCAGCACTTGTAGCAGAAGTGTAGTAGCAATAGTGGATAGTCAGTAAGTTATAGATCCAACCACCTCTAAGCAAAAGCCAAAAGCAAAAGAGTGTGGAAAGAGAAAGCGGAAGGGTTCTCTCGATAATAAAAAAATAAAGAACAAAAGAACAAAAGAAATAAGGCCTGAAAGTAAAACATATTTCAGACGAAAATAAACAAAAGCAGGCAGGATAGGTTCTTAATGCTGAAGCAAAAGATTTGAACGTACCTTGGATGGCGTGTGGCCTTTCTAGAGTACTTTGTCGTCCTTCGACAAACGATACTTCAAAGTTAGTGATTTATATTTTTGTTTCAAAATAATATCCAACAAACGTCGATAATTAAATATCTCTCCTGAGACAAAGTAATTTTTAATTTTGAAACCCAAAATCTTTAGAAAAATCCGCAAAATGCGATGCTCATACATGTTCTGGTCCAAACCAAAAATACAAAAGGAGCCTTTTTTTAAGTAATTTCTTTTATTTTCTAGTTCCCCTTTTCATGGAACATTTCCCTATGTCACTTATCAGTGTTGAAAATTGTCAATGACGGGGTGGGAATTTTGCTAAATTCAAAATCCACCATCTATCCAAGGAAATGTTCCCCTTGAGAAAGTTACCAAGTTTATTGAGGTCCATTTCAGAAAGGTACAACAAATATATCTGTGAAAATGAAGGTTAGCTTGGATGTCGAAATTTTGGTTAGGTTAGCTTTTCTTTACATTTTAGGAATTTATAAATTTGGAGATCAACAATAAATGAAAAGAACTGAAGAAACAAGTTATAGAAAGTGCATAGAAGGAAGTCTATATGCGTCAGAGATTCTAGACTCAAACTAAACTGAGGTGATTGAAGTTAAAGGTACTCTTAGAAATTGTGAGTTATGGGCTTCAATTTGATTACCACTCCCTTATTTCAGATCTTCCAAGTAGTGAAAATCCTGGCGGTGCTTTTTGAAACCGTAAAGTGAACCTTAGGGCTGGCATAATAAATAACAGAATAATTGAATCGGTAATTTGAGAAACAGCACAAGTCAATGTTTATATATAATTTTTCAGGAAACCAAAAATAGTGATAATGATAAATCTCAGAAAAAAAAATGTATTTTTTATAACAATTAGACTAAAATTTGGTCTATTTAGAATTCTATATGGAAAGATGCGTTTACCCTTGAAGAGTATGTTAATGCAAGAATCCCAAAATCGCCGACATATTGACATGTGCTGTTTCTCAGAGGACCGATTCAATTAGACCATATTCGTGGTGACAATAACTAGGGCGAGTTACGAGATTTTTTTGCAAAAAACGTTGATACCTGATTCAAGACGTTTTTATGATAATGTTAATAGAAACGGTTTCAACAATATGAAGCTACTCCACATTATGCAGCAGCAGTATGAGTTTATCTCAATCAAGTTTTTCCCCATCGATGGATCGGTAGATGTAGCGAAATTGAATGGTTCTTGCGATCTGATACCACTGGATTATTTTTTGTGGGGTTATTTTAAATCAAAAATCTACAAGAGTGAACCAACTACTATTGATGATTTAAAACAACGAATGAGGCAAGATATTATTCAAATCATCGCGGAGATGTTGCAAAATATTGTCAAAAAACGGAGCCCAGTGTGAGCATATGATTTAGACTATAATTAGTTTTGTGAATATTGTTAATTTACATCAAACTCTATTTCGTTCTATGGCATCAATAATTACTAAACAAATTAAACAACTGAAAATTATTATTTTTTGTTACTAACGTTCAAAAATCATAAAGTGCTATATTGCAGAATTGATAATTAAAAACGCTACCCATTTTCATTTGAAATTTTTATAGGGGTAGTTATTACCCCTAGGAAGTTGAAGGGGCAGGCGTATAATACTATTCAGAAAGTGTAGTTCCATTTATTACAATTTACCTGATTCGGGATTTTTCATTTGCATTCGAAATAACGTAGAAAATTAATTCATCTGATACTTCAAGATGTCACTATTTATCTACACAAATATCCAGAAAGTCTATGATGTAGTAGTTTTCATTATCTTTTATAATAGACACCCACTAGATATTACTTTTTCACGCTTCATGCTCATTAACGCTTTGTCAATAAGGAAACTTTTAGTCAGATAAAAAAGTATATTTTGAATGATTGATATTTCTCTCTTTAATTTTGAAATTCCTTCTGTGTTACTGTTTGGCCATTCACACCTGATAAATCCTCGAGCCCAGCACAAATTTTGAGGTTTGGTCAGTTTTCAATATTAATTCTATATCAGATTGTTTTCAATTTTATTTGATATTATCTACTTTATATTATTTTGTTTTAAAATTTGTTAATTGAATTAGTATATTATTACATACCACCGTCCAAGTCACCTATTTGATCTTGTTTCTTGATTTAATTTAAAATTTTCCGCCATGTTAAAGTTTGGCCATTGAAGTGGTACACCTGAAAAATCCTGTAGAAAAACACAGATTTGATATTCAAGAGGTCTTTGATACAGTTCTTACTCGTAAGTTCACTGATCTACCTATTCTACATCTCTTTCAATTATTATATTCATTCATTTGGTAGCTGTACATTTTCAGTTGTATTCACATGTTTATTTACCGAGTCATTGCTCATTCATACAGCTCTCTCGGAGGCGCCTTCGGTATTTTTTATGTACTGCATTTCCTTTGTTGTTTCCTCCCACAAGTCGGTACTAAAAATAGTATCTGTACTCTTGTTGAGGTCGAATATGTGGTAAAATTGCTCACAAACATATATTATAGTCTGGATAAATTCTTCCCATTTAGAATTCAGAATATCGTTTTCGGAGAAGAATTTCCATAGGTAATCGAACAAACTACTTTTCAAAATCAAAAATATAGTAAGTTTATTGACTATATATTTCATTGTTACATTTGTGCGAAGAAGTCGATTATAAAATAACAGTCAGTACTATACATAATATTATGAATACATATAAAAATAATTATTAGTTTTCATGAAATGGGTTGATTTCAGATAAATTTAGATTTTTCCATTCAGTATATCTATATATCCCAATAAAATCTATTCATAGCACCCAGTAGTTTTTCCCCAGCGTTAATTTCTTTAAAAAAAACGTCGAATTGCTGAAAGGACCCCGCACTTTTCTTGTGTGTAGTGGCATCCATGAACCCTCTCTATTCTGAAATTCCTTCTGTCAAATGTAACCATATTCGAGATATAAAATGTCAAAAGGTACTATATTCTGACGCCTGAGATAAGTAAAAAAACCAAGAAAACTCTGTATTCTGAAATTTCCCCGATCAAATGTAACCATTTTCTCAGTACATACTTATTTTAGAGAAACCAATTATACAATGTCGAATGTCCCTATTCGAGGGCCTTAATCTCACCCAATTAATCGATCAGCCGACAAAAATCACCAATCAAAGCGCAACTCTAATTGATTTTATACTTACTTACCTCGCATCAAAGTATTGTCCTTGAATCAGGTATAATACCAATCAGTGTGAATTTCAGCGATCATGAGCCAATTTTCTGTAAACCTGATATTAAACTAAAAGAAAACACTGCTAAATATATTATATATTCAATCCGACCTTCAATCTATACCTTGGAGGAATATATATGATCTTACGGATGCCAGTAGCAAAGTTGAATTTATCAATACAAATATCATAACACTTTTGGACCTACATGCCCCCTATCGGGTGATTAGGACAACCAAAAAGTATGTGCCCTGGCTGACACATATCCTACGAACAATGATGAAAGATAGGGACAGAGCTCTAATCAAATATAAAAAGACACGAAATGTCAATGACTGGCAAGTGTATAAAAACTTCCGAAACATAGTCAATGTTGCCGTAAAAAATGAGAAAATGACTTTCTTTCACGCAAAGCTCAACACAACGGACTGTAAAAAAATATGATCAACAGTAAATTCGTTGGATATTATCGACAAAAAAAAAACAGAGCATTACCGGAAAATCTTTGTAATGTGGATGAAATAAAGAGACACTTTATCACCGCAGTTCCAATTATGAACCCCGACGAAAAAACATTAGCTCACTATGAAAATAATAATCACGAAAATATTGATAGGCAATTTAATTTCCAGGCTATTGCTGATTATGACGTCTTGAATATTGTTCCTGCTATAAAAACTAAAACGTCTGGTCTGGATAATATTAATATACTAAGCATTCAACTCAGCCTGCCCTTTATTTTACCCTCCTTGACCCATGTCATCAACTTTTGTCTGACCCACTCAATTTTTCCTGGTGTATGGAAGAAAGCAAAAGTCACACCACTAGCAAAAGTATCTATCCCACGACATATAACGAATTAAGGCCAATCAGCGTTCTACCTGCTATGTCAAAAATATTAGAAAAGGAACCCTAACGGTGCCGGCGCATAACACTGCTCAATTTCAGCGCTCATTTTCATACAGCATCACTAAAATATATAATGAACCCCCAGCAAATATTAAATGTATAAAAAATATTGAAATGGTAACTGGATCGTCAGTAGTATTACACACTATTATCTTCAGACAATACATTACATTACTCATTTATTTATCTTTTATTTTTTTATAATATTTATCTTACCTGTGTACATCTATCGTTTTTTTGGGGTTAGGTGGTAGAACAGGCATTCTGGTCCTCTCTGGAATCCAGAATGTATTGAACCTCGCCCTACGCTTCAACTTCGCATAAAAACAATTGTATTTTTATGAATAATAAAGCTCTTTTTTTTAATCCAGTAGGAATTACCCAGTCAGGCCCTGTCTCCGGAGCCCCGACACTTCCCGAGGGCGCGCGCCTTCTGCATTCGCCCGGCTAGGATTTCTGCCATGCCACGGCAAGCCGGTGTGATTTTTAAGTTTGAGAGCAGTGTGTCCATCATTCCACCAAGGACCCCTATTATCAGAACCACCATCTTGACAGAATGGTTTGGGTAAAGCCTGCGGAGTTCAAAGAGAAGATCTCGATATTTAGTCCGTTTTTCCTCCTCTTTCCGGACGATGTTTGTTTCGCCAGGAGCTGAAAACTCAATGACGAAAATCGTCCTACTTTGAAGGTCGAGGAGTACTACATCAGGCTTATTGGCTTGTATTTGCCTGAGGGTGGGGAATGAATAGTTCCAATAGATTCGGCAATTCTCATTCTTCACCACGGACTCAATATCCTCTGGAGCATAAGGCAACACCGGTGTCTCGTCTACACCGTACGAGTGTCGTAGATGGTAGTACAACACTCGTACGGCCGCGTTATGTCTGTGGATATAGGCTGAGACCGCATAAGCTGGACAAGCTGACAGCAAATGCATTATGGTCTCAGCTGCCCCACGACACGCTCTGCATCTAGTGTCAGGGACCTCTATACCCATCACGCGACTGCGGTAGACGAGAGTGTTGAAGACACCATCCTGGCAGGCCATTATGAATCCCTCGGTCTCCGACTTCAGCCCACTTGACCTGAGAAACGAGAAGGTCAGGTCTCTGGATAAGCCTAGGTCTTCAATGTTCTTGAAGAAGACCCCATGCATCGGCTTATCCTTATTTAGCTGCAGGAGCCTCTCACACTCCGCAGCTTTTACGTGGGCTTTTTGCTGAACGGGTTCCAACTCGGTGATAGAGTTTGGGTTTGTCCGTTCAGTGTCGAATACGAGACCGAGTTCATCGGCTGCACGGGTTGCTGCCTTGAAAAGAAATACTCCAATCCCTGCTCTTTCATGATAACATACCAAGCAGAGAAGGGGATCTGAACTCGTGATGACTTTACAGGCTCCATCCAGTACCATTCTGTTATGTAGATACTCCAAACTCAAAAGTCCACGGCCTCCCCGTTGTCTGGGGAAGTATAACCGTGGAACAGACGATTTAGGATGCAAGCTTCTATGAAGATGCATCATTTTGCGAGTTATTAGTTAGTTAGTAGTTAGTAGTAGTTAGTATCATTATTATTATTATTATTTTTATTATTTTAATAACGTCTTGAGAGGTATGATTTCTACATCTGCTCCTATGACCAGATTTCTAGATAGAGGGCGTTAAATTGGAAAAATACTGATTTCATCAGTTTTTTTCCTCAAATTGAAAATCTGCGTTAACTTATATTGCCCATGTTAGTTCAATATAAGTTTTGGTTAGATGAACATTGAAGGTTACAGCTGAAAATATTTACTGATGCAGAGTCATTCACGAATAATTCACAATAAGTTTTTCAAAAACTCAATTATTCAATGTGAATAAAGTGGAGAAAGATCTTGAAGAACAAAACTTTAAGATCATAAAATGTCATAGAATGACATCATGATAATACAGGGCATTTATCTCACCGTTCCTGGTCAAGGTCCCAAGTATAAACAGAAAGATCTTCAAAGTAAACACGTGCACACGGACCTCAAGATAGTCCAGCGATGACGAGTTCCCCAATGCCATAAATGCCAGTTCAGAAATGATGTACCCCAAAGGTGTATAAAGTGCGCTAGTTCCTATTCCACGCACGAGTGTGAGAAAAAACAAGAAGAGCTCTTGGAGTGCGCAATTTGCGAAAGCAAACATCCCGCCACCTATAGGGGGTGTCCAATTTTCCCTAAACTTATAGGCATACGGATAAACCTCAACGCCAAACCACCAGACAACCAATTGCTCCTCCGCGCAGGTAGAATACGGACAACCACAAGAGTAAGCTCCAACCCCAGCCTAGAACACAACCCCCCAATGGGACCCCTGATGCAAACCCCAAGTGGCGAACCAGACAGAAGCTACCTAAAGAAATAAAGCGCTAGAAACCCTAGCACAAGTAACTTCTTAATTACTCAATAAATTCCTGGCGATCATTAACGCCATGACCGCCATTCCAGAACAGTAATGCCAGTGCAACAGCCACCAAGGATACAGGAGATTCATTCCTGAAACAATAACAGCGCTAACAAGGGCGAAAATTAACCACTGGAGAAGATAGTCTCCAGGGTCTAGGAGGATGTCTTGGTACTACAGGAGACCAGATCCACTAGTTTCGTTAACAGAAAGATTCTCTAGTTTAAACTGAATCCGCAACTGGGACTATCTGGAAACTATAAAACGTCACTTTTCGGATAACTTAAGAGATAAACTCCAAACTGAAGTTTAACTTGAACCTATAAAACCGGCTCTAAGTACTCAATAAATTCCTGTCGAACATTAATGCCATGACCGCCATTCCAGGACAGTAATGCCAGTGCAACAACCACCAAGGATACAGTAGATTTATTCGTGGAACAATAACAGCGCTAACAAGTGCGAAAATTAAGGCGAAGATAGTCTCCAGGGTCTAAGAGGACGTCGTGGTACTACAGGATACCAGCTTTAATACAGACAAAGAGCAGGTACCCGAGTACACCAAGGTGGTTCTCTGTTCCTGACTTAAACATTAGATCTCCATGAAGTCTCACTTGGTGAATCGTTAGCGATCAGATTGGAAGTGTCATGTATCAGATTCCTGAGAGTATCATTCATATACGTTTCGCGAGGTAAGAACGGACATGAGAAAACTTTTCCCAGGTCACAGCCCGTTGATAGCCATAGGAGACTTCAACGCGAAGTCAAGGGACTGGCACTGTCGAAATGAGAACATCAGCGATAGAAACCTGGCCACAACGCTTCTTCCAGACTACATAGACGGTACTCGCCACATGTGAACCCACCAATTATCATGGCAGGGCAAATAAAAAACCTGACATACTTGACATAGCACTGTAACAATGCATCCCGACTATAATTGAAATGTCTGTTCTGGACTAAGGCTCCTCAGATCACAACCCATCCTGCTAAACATATGAGAAGAGGTGGATGATACTAGCTTCTGTGACCAAGAAAATAATCATATCAACATTAGGATGGACGTGACACAGCAGCGCGAAACCGCTGTTATCGAGCTAAATCAGACTATCTGCAACGCAATGGAGCGAAGCTCAAAAGAGGACACATCATGAGAACGAACAGTTGGATGAGTTGAATACAGAAGACAACTCCATCTGGAAATTGCAAAAACGTCTGAAGCACGGTCTAATTTGGTGCATAACAAAGGGTATAATTGATGACTTCTTCAAATTCAATTCATTCTTCTATGTCCTGTGGCACTTTTGCAAGGTATAAGAACGATTTTTAGGAGTCTCTGATGGTTAATTTTGTCGTTTGAGATTTTATAGTTATGTCTTTTGACATCA
Organism: Chrysolina americana; assembly: GCA_958502065.1. Taxonomy (NCBI): domain Eukaryota; kingdom Metazoa; phylum Arthropoda; class Insecta; order Coleoptera; family Chrysomelidae; genus Chrysolina; species Chrysolina americana. The sequence goes on along the minus strand of OY293421.1, from coordinate 33,017,452 downwards.
CTTTGTTGGTTGGCACGAAATATCCGTGTAAAGCTCACGATACTGCCGGATCTGACCCTTCTAGAAATAAACATTACTTGTGTTACGGTCGAGAATAAAAAATGTGGAATTCCAGAGATGTGGAAACCTATTTTCTTTCCTCAAGTTTTTTCAATAAATAATAATGTTATAACCTTTACACACTGTGCAACAAAAAAGTTATAGGGGCGAGCCCCTTTCCGCGGACATCCGGTATACGTATAAAATCCATCATATATTTTCAATAAATTTAAACGAGTGGAATTTCAACCCTGCCAATACAATCATTCGACATGAAATAATGAAATTGAGCCTTTTTTGAAATATCAACATAACCAGTACATCAATAAGAGGTAAACACAGTTCACTGATATAATTCAAACACATATACTTTCCTCGATATGTTCGAAAAACTATATAGTTTTGTAATTGAATTTGCCAATCAACAGAAAGGCAATGATTTTTGACACTTGTTCCCAATTCTTAGGAAGACCGTCACCGTTTTCTTTCTTCATGGATAAGTCCATGTCAATCTACATAGAAGTAAAATATAATCAAACTAAAATCATAATAATGCAAATAAATTGAAATTACCAGTCTGAATCCTTATAGTTGTTTGAAAAACGGTCATATTTCTAAAATATCAGTAGAGTCCATGGTATTTATTTCATTAAATCTTATTTGCTGCAGACTTTCTGAAAATGATCAAATTCCTCCGAAGATCAATGGTCGAATTTGAGTGATCTTACTGTCGCCTCTGCATCCTGCTTGGAAACTAAAATGATTTACTTTATTTACTTAATTTTTTCAACGAGCCAAAACTTCATAAACTCTTTTCATAAAAATAAAACATATACTGTACTACCCTTGCATTGCAATTTTCTGAATAAATATCTAGGTACCACTTCGACTCCAACAACAAAAATTTTGTTTCCGTTTGGCCGTTAGACATTCGTTTGACGAAATAGCAAGAGAAATTGGTATAAATGCTTCGAAGCGGTGGGGGTGCAGGGAAAAATGATGATCCTCAATGACCTTAGACTTTCAACACAATACGTTAGGCGAAGGACGCAGTGCATTATTGTTATTATAATGAAATTTCAGCTTTCAGGAGGTCCATGTTTTCAAGCATTGGAAATAATACTGAATCTAATTGATCAACCTATAGAGCTGACACGTTACTTATTGAGCATAACTTTACTGAAATAAGCATAATTACAATACGTCGTAATGCTCAAAAGTACTCGATATATCAACCAAATTATTGTTTGACCAGTCACTGACATTCATTACATTTAAATAATTTTTGGCATTGTAGTAATAAAAATACGTCATAGTAATGAATATGTCGCCAATGATGGTCATGATGGTAGAGCGCTTGTCTCTTAACCTAAGGTTCATGGGTTCGATTCCCAGCATGATATTCGGTCTCGTGCATGGCATCACACGTTAAAAAGTAAGTGCTGCGGCTTCCCTAGCTCGGACAAGTCTTTCGAATACTTTTGAGGGTTGTACTATCAAGGGTGTGCAGCTGGTTGACGGAAATAACAATTTAAACAATAATTAGAAGTGATTGATATCAGGCTTATTATTTTTTTCACACTCACACACACACACACACACACACACACATTTCTTCTCAATATTTACGGCTGACATGCCCAGAGCGGAAAACCCGATGACAAAGCTGTACAGCACTTTATGCGGATAACCCGGCCATCATAGCCGAGGTACCACCCAAAAGAGGGGTCACAGCCAAACTACAGCAACAAGTAACAGAACTTGAGGAGTGGTTTGACCAGTGGAAAATTGATTGATGCAGGGAAAAGCAAAGCAATCCTGCTTTCAAGGCGACGCAGGGCACCGGAAGAACACATCACCATGAACGGCCAACAAATTCCCTTAATAGGAAGCCGTGTATCTAGGGGTAACCTTGGCCAGGAAACTCACTTTCCAAAGACACATCATAAATAGACTGGACATGGGCAAATGCTCATAGGACGAAGTAGCAGAATGGCACTGAAGCTATGCCTCTTCAGGACTATCTTGATCCCTATCATACTATACGCGTCAACCACATGGGGCCAAGCGCCTAGATACAAGATTCACACCATGTTCAACGTCTGCCATTGAGTGGTAACAGACGCACTACAATGCTTCTTAAATAAATTAATACAACCCCTGAAAGAGTAGAAAATCACGTGAATCCAATAATAAATACCTACGAGAAGACAAACGCGAGAAAGACGACAGAGACAGAGACAAATACAGACGACCAGTCAGCTAGACAGATAACGACAATCCCAAAGTGGTGGAACAAAGACGGAACTTCTGGCGACGCCAGCAGTTGACGGCCCTAAACTTCGATTTACCATAATTGTGTTTTTCAGCTTTCAGGAGGTCCGTCGCTTGGAAATACTATTACAAATACAAATACAAATAAAGGTCCTCAACCATTTTTAGGGGGGCACAATGCACAGTAAATTCATTGCTATAAAAATAAACACAACATTCATATAAATAATACATACATCTCTTCAATTTCTATGCTAAGTAGATTAACAATGCTGATGTAATACTTCAATGGCGCAATGTATAATACGAAGTACAACGAAATGCCTTTGACACTTCCAACAATGAAACAAATTCTATAGCTTCTACCATAATTCATAGAATTAATAGCAATTAACAGAATAAACACAAACCGGCAACCACCACGCCGCATGAGCTGTCATATAAAACAAATGAATTCGAATAATTACTTGTTTATGGTCCAACATTTAGCGAATAAAATAAAGCGAAACATTTCTGGAATCTTTGAGATACGATGTGCGTATGTTATCAGACTCGTAGGCATCCAAGTGGTGATGAATTTTCATCAAGCGAAATGAAAACCTGACCTAGCCCATTATAGAAATATTCAACATAATTTATTCACAGGTTCATTTATATATTTCAACAATAATTTTGCCATAAATAATTTCTCAGCCGGTTCTAACCAGAACGAACTGAATTTACATTCTGTTATGATTTGATATATTTTGTGAATGGAAATAATATTTGTAACTAATTAGATTTTGAATGAAAATAAAAAGTTTTGCCTGGCTTCATAGAAACTATTCATCTTTTACCTTCTTCCTTTTACCTTTTTCCTTTCACCTTTTACCTTTTTCCTTTAACCTTTTTTCTTTTACGTTTTTTCTTTTACCGTTCTCTTTTCCAGCTCAGTCGGGCTGCAGTTGCAGTTGTTGGACTTTTTCTTGATGTCAAAAAATATGAGAAATGTTTAAAAAAAAAATAAAAACTAAATCGAATATTGTTTTCTATTTTATTTCACGAAAAATCTTTTATGTGCAAATATCAAGTTCAATTTGATAAAATAAAGAAAATTCTCAGCAATAACAAGAAAATCTCAATTTAAATCCTCATTAAATTACCTGGACTATGAGATATCTAACTTATACTATTTAACAGGGTTCCCACATTGGAAGCGAGAAAATTTTCCCTGACTTTTCTAGGTTTTCCCTGACCATGCACAAACTTTTTTCAGGACCAGAAGTCACCTTTCATAGAGTGTTTAATACAAATAAGTAAATGAAAAACTCGTGTGCATGAAAATTTAATTCATAATATATAAAAAAATAAAAACCATCGAACAGGTATTTCAATGCTGCAACAACCACCAATATTCCATTCCGTGAAAAATTCGAAATTAACGATTCAATGGCAACCGAAAATTCACAAAAAAATTAAGTTAACATTACCACACTCTGACGTTACTATTTCCTCGAACATCGAATCATACATAAAAAAGGAAGCATATTTTGCTCCGACAAAGGGAAACCGAAAACTCACGAGGTAGAATTAAACATCGTAGGCGTATTCAAAATTCTGCCAATCATGTATGATAGTCTGATCTAACCAAAATGAAATAACCTCACCTATAGTCTAGTTCCCAAATTGTACATAGAGACTGATCGGTTGTACGGTCCATAATTCATATAAAGCAGGTCAAAAAATAGAACAGAAATAAGCTAGGTACTTTGGCTTCAAATCAAGTTTTACTTTGCCACTTTCGTTCATCCCCTCCGTACTTTCAAATCTCGTAAAAACCAGAAAATGTACGATGAATCACTATCTACAATTTCGGAACTAGACTACAGACACTTTGGCGCGAGGAAATTTTTCAGTATGTTCTAACCAGAACGAACTAACCGTACGAAGACACTTTTGGCGCGATGCTGTTTAACATAAAAAATTTGTGCCGAGTAAAGTTTTAGACTGTTCTATAATTCAGATCAACTAACGTTAAGTAGACATTTGGGTGAGAGGATATTAAACACCTGAACTTGACCTGAAATTAAATTGTTTCAATTAGTATGACAACATATTCAGGAAAACTGCTGGTGGCTGTTTTCGAGTATAAGCTCATATCCATACTTGAACTTAACCTATTATATATGCAGGTGAAACGTGGCTGTTCTCTGTTCTCGATTACCCCACTATCTATCCATGGCACGAAGACCTTTTACATAAAAGTCATCCTAGCTTTTTTTGTGGTGAAAACTAGACCTATGTACAAGTTGAAAACCTAGTCTCGAAATTTTTGCTTCCGAGGTGCGTAAATTGGGAAAATTCACTTGCAAAGTCCTGAGGGTGCGGAAAAATTACACTTCCCAAACTGAATATCATGCAGATATAGGATGAATCAAGCAAGCTTGTAGAAAAATAAATCTTTTCTTGCAAATAGGATTTTGTCAGGAATGTCATTATTTTTATCATGATTTGACGTGAATTTTACTATTACGTTTATTCAAAAGGAGTTTTCTAAAACTTACCGAATTACCCAAACAGAATGAAAATGCTTGGATTGAGACTCAATTCTTTGTTATGATATCAATCATATGAGCCTGTTAAATCCTTAATGTTTGATGTGTGATTAATTCCTTGAATGTTCAAAAATCTCTCCACAGTACCTTAGCTTGTTATTTCAAAGTATACTTATCATACTTTCACAGTTTATTTCTGACAACGAACATTCCAGATATACCCCAGATTTTTAATAGCGATTGTAAAACATTCCCCGAGAGATATCACTTTCTGAAATATAATCCAAGCGGAAAGCGCCATTTTATAGTATACACCAGTCACCAATCAATCATGTGTCTGTCCTAATTATTTTTGTTTAACACGGTCTTGGTGACCAGAGGAGAAAGAAACATGGGTCAATAAACATGCTGACGCTAAAATGATTTATTTATGGTGACAATTACCTACTAGAATTGCACTTAGTATGCATACATTCGGTTGACAATTGATGCAGCAATGCAACTAAAAAGGACTCCGCACCATCCTTATGGAAAATGGCTTTCTGTTAAATTTCTTGAATTTTTGATATGTTGTGGATTTGACTTCCTCGGCAAAAGTGTCCACATCATATAAAAATCGACTGACTAGTTTTCGAGATACAGGGTGTCAAAGTTGAAAAGTAAGGCATTCTGTTCAGAATATTGAACAATTCCGAGAACTGACAAAACTCCTATTTATTCCAGGCAAACCATGGCTCAGTGATGGTACAATATCACCTTGATGTCGTATCCATTAGGTATACTTATATATTCGTTTTGTATTCTACAACAGAGTGAACAAAAAAAAAGTCCAATTCGAATAATTTTAAACCAACCAGTGTTCTGTGATGAAAATTAAAGATTCAGTTTAGCCTGGATGAACTCCTTCAATGTTGAGATCAAAGTTAATTGAAATTATTTTATTTCATACAGGGTGGTTCAAAAATAAGGGTACGTCAACCCCTTTTTTATAAGATTGGATAGGGGAGAGCCCGTCATATATATGTCAAACATTTTCCTATGTTGAAAACGTCGCATAGTCATTCCATGTATACAAGACGAGTAGAAAGAAATAGTCTGTAAGTTTCATAGAAAAATGCGATTTTTTTCAATAAATACCCTAATAATAAGTCGAACAGAGTTCGAAAAGTATGTTCGGAGGGGATCAACGAAATCAAAAGAAATAATTCCGACTACGGCCGAAATTACCTTTCTCTTCACACATTTCCACAAAGTGGAAGTGTCCTTTTCCTGCCAAATGAATTATGTTGTCCGACGTACCCTGTCACTGATGAGAGGCAATAAACCTCGAAACATGTATGTCTGCAGGTGGTCATTCCCAGCCGAATGAAGGATAATTTTCTGTTTAATTACGAGACAAGCACTTGCAATTGGGTCTTCTTTGAAGAACGTTGCACAAATATCTGTCAGTTGTAGTTCAATGACCGTCGTGGTATTAGCCAGGGAAGTAGTTGTTTTCTGATAGATATTTGCCTTTTATTTTCTACTTGGTGGAAACGCTTAGAGAGAAGGGTACTCCGTATTCTTTCAACATTGTTGATACCTCTCTGGCACAATATATTCGAACTCGTTCGAATTTTTACAGATATCTGCTACATACTCATGTTTTGTGCGAAATATTTCATCAGCGGTCTGTGGAAATTTCACATATCTCTGATCTCTGTGCAAGATTATTCACTATAATAAAACGAAACAAAGTTCGAGTGTGTATATATGAGAGTTCAATTTTATGAATCAAATATTTCGTAAAACCGAAAAATTCCTGTCTCTCCACACAATTCCACACAATGGAAATTAAGGCTAATATCGGACAGAAAACAAGTACTTCCCCCTACGGATATTGAATTATATCTGTCTTCTATTTGTGCAACGTTCCTCACGGACACATAATTGCAAGTACTACTTGTTATAAAGCTTTATCAACAACCTCATGAACAGATCTGCTGACATTCGGTTGAGATGAACTGTTGTGTCTGTCTGATCCTACAGGCTTCTGCATGGTAGCTGCCATGCGCCAGAAAAGATAATGTGCTAAAAAAACTCTGAACATACAAATGACACACTCGAAATATGGAATCTATTTTCATCCCACCCTGATAACAGGAGCTGTTCCTGTGTTTCTTTGGGCTGGCAACATGAACACCACAACTTCATTGAATAATTATTGTGCTGCCTCTTTATTCGATCTTATACATTTGCCGAAAAGAATATCTGGTAACTCAAACGGGTTGCTTGTGTCCCTCAGTATTCTGAGTCGCTGTCGATGTTGTCTAAATTAGTTTTACAGATAATTTTTGAAAGTTCATATAATAAAGTGCTAAGAATATCGTAGAATTCATGTATTCCACCTGCGCAATATATTTCCTCTAACTAGCTGTACTAGTTGTCTCTGGTTATTACTTTTTTATTGAACAATCGCACCACATTGAAATATCCCAAAATTTGTGCTAACCACTTTATCTTTCCTGTTTCCAAATATTTAGATTCTAATTCAAATTTCAAATAATCACCTATACCAATATGTTCTGTGAATTAAATCATGTTTCATGTTTGATATCCACCAACGACAATATAAAGACACCTCCATCGACGTCGTATACAGACGATACATTTTATCGTAGAATAACGATAAAACAATAACGATATTCGGCTATAGAATCGCAAATGTCGTTAATTACCGATTATCGTTCACTAACGACATCGTTATGCGTTACAGAATAGGCCTCTTAATCGGCATATGTACTAACGGAATTTTAGTTGTTATATTTTGCAGATTACGTTCTTTTTGTTTATTCGCTGATATTCAAGTTTGTTGAAAAATTATAAAAAAGTACTCAAAAACATCACCAGATGGATTTTACTGGACCTCTTTACCAAATGAGCTAGTGGATCTGTATTCCGTTGGTAATTCTTGGGAAGTGCGTCACTAAGATCACTCCATTAACTCCAGTTGTTGACAATATTTTTAGTATCTTACAATCCGCGATTTTTTGTCTTTCTGTAAAGATGATGAAGTACAACCAGTCACAGCCAGTCACAAGTCTTAAATACCTTCTTGATAATTATGAATTTGTGTCAATAAGGTTTCCGGTCATCAAAGAACTTGTCGAACGCCATGGTATATTTGGATTAAAACGGTTCTGATAAAATTACCTTCTGTTACTTTCCATTGAAAGTAGACTTATGCCATTATTATAAATTTGGGATGAGAATTTTTGTAGATCTCGTAATTTATTCTAACTCAGTCTTCATTATACCCGTTATGTTTATTGTCATAGATAATTAAATAAACCTGCTTTTGTCACGAGATTTGAATGGTTGCTCTATTCCATGAATGTCTTCTTGTTCTAACATCCAATTCATATCTATCAATTTATTCATTACTGCCATTTGTGTGAATTTTCAATTGTACACGATTAAATGAATATTTATTTTGTATGTCATGACGGCATGGATACTGCTTTATTTCAAATCACTGGAATATAAATCAGTTCGCTTCAGCATGAAAATAATTATCTGATGTTAATTACAACTAGTTATTTCACAAAATAGTAATGCCACTTCCGTCTCCGTTCTCCTCAATGTAAACAGAATTCTTTAATTTTACGAGAATTATAAAAACTTCTGCTCCTATCAGATTCGTTAATCAAATCTATCACTCGATCGGAACATCTTGTAAATCTTTTCAAGACAGTTTTGTGCTTCCGTCAGTTCTTTTTATGTACATCGCGAATTGGTATTATCGTAGTGTGAATCGTTCCAGAATTAAAAGTTTTGCATAATTCAATACATATTGAAATGTATAGTATTTGATGAGTTCCAGTAAAAAAGGCTGAATGATGAATTAGTTGCTATAATTACATGTTGACACATCATAGTTCATATACCCATTATTTGTTCATACCTTAAATAAGAACAAAAAGACAATTGTTGGTTACAACAGTAATAAAATTTGATGTTTATTCGTCAAATTATATCAGTGACAGTGCTAACTTGATATAAAGTTAGCACAGCAACCCCATACAAAAAAAAAAACTATGAGGTCGACAAATTTTTTTCGTTCACGAAAAATTCTCGATAATTATTGGAATTGGTTTCATCGATTTTCCGGCAAGTGGCCTTTTTATACATTCACTATTCGGCTTGAGAAGCCTGCTCATCAATTGATTTTCGTCAAGGGGAACAATCCCACACTTTTTAAAGCCTGAAATCAAGTTACCATCTTTTGCTTTCAAAATATCAGCTTGGATGTATTTAACTAATTTAGCGAAATGGTCTTTTGTACAGTGTGTTGTGTATAAAAATATGTTCCTTGCTTGGTTTACACAACTTGCTTACTTGAGCCGGCAACTTTGGCTATCCAAGTGTTGCAAATAAAAGAAGCTGAGTTGGACTGTAATTAATGCACCTGATAACTGGAAACGTTTTTAATGACTAACTAAACCTATTTGAATGGCCAGGAGCATTAAAAGTATTATCAGGCTAGAAAAATGACAAGTGTATCTGACAATCAACAACTTTTTTCCTTCACGATCTTTTTCGTACAACATATCAATCAACATACTCGATTCTCTGGAAATTGTCCTTTCGTCTACAGGGTATTGTTCACACGAGCGCGGAACCTTGATAATCATAAGTCGCACATAATTTAATATTTCTATATGAAATTAAAAAAAATTAACATACTCCCGGCCTAGAAAAAAGTGACAAGAACCAGAATTCTTAGCCTAATTACATGTGTTTGAAACCTTCAGAGTACACAGCCTCAACCTACGAATTGGCATTATCGTAGTGTGAATCGTTCCAGAAATAAAAGTTTTGCATAATTCAATACATATTGAAATGTATAGTATTTGATGAGTTCCAGTAAAGAAGGCTGAATGATGAATTAGTTGCTATAATTACATGTTGACACATTATAGTTCATATACCCATTATTTGTTCATATCTTAAATAAGAACAAAAAGACAATTGTTGGTTACAACAGTAATAAAATTTGATGTTTATTCGTCAAATTATATCAGTGACAGTGCTAACTTGATATAAAGTTAGCACAGCCACCCCATACAAAAAAAAAAACTATGAGGTCGACAAATTTTTTTCGTTCACGAAAAATTCTCGACAATTATTGGAATTGGTTTTATCGATTTTCCGGCAAGTGGCCTTGCTATAACTTTTTATACATTCACTATTCGGCTTGAGAAGCCTGCTCATCAATTGATTTTCGTCAAGGTGAACAATCCCACACTTTTTAAAGCCTGAAATCAAGTTACCATCTTTTGCTTTCAAAATATCAGCTTGGATGTATTTAACTAATTTAGCAAAATGGTCTTTTGTACAGTGTGTTGTGTATAAAAATATGTTCCTTGCTTGGTTTACACAACTTGCTTACTTGAGCCGGTAACTTTGGCTATCCAAGTGTTGCAAATAAAAGGAGCTGAGTTGGACTGTAATTAATGCACCTGATAACTGGAAACGTTTTTATTGACTAACCAAACATATTTGAATGGCCGGGAGCATTAAAAGTATTATCAGGCTAGAAAAATGACAAGTGTATCTGACAATCAACAACTTTTTTCTTTCACGATCTTTTTCGTACAACATATCAATCAACATACTCGATTCTCTGGAAATTGTCCTTTCGTCTACAGGGTATTGTTCACACGAGCGCGGAACCTTGATAATCATAAGTCGCACATAATTTAATATTTCTATATGAAATTAAAAAGACTTAACATACTCCCGGCCTAGAAAAAAGTGACAAGAACCAGAATTCTTAGCCTAATTACATGTGTTTGAAACCTTCAGAGTACACAGCCTCAACCTACTATCTAATTGTCTTTCTCCGTGGATATCGGCAAGGGACATAGTTTAACGACCGAGCGCTTGATAACGCCACTTGAGGTTTTGATAGAAACCACCCGCACTATACCGTCTGAGCCTGGGTGAACCGACACTACACGGCCCAGGCGCCATTCATAAGGAGGCGCATTGTCATCGACCACTAGCACCAAAGTTCCAATCGTGAGAACCCCCTGGTTCGTCTTCCACTTTGTTCTTTCTTGCAGCTGAGCGATGTACTCCTTGGACCACCGAGACTAAAAATGTTTTATTTACTCCAATTGTTCGTAATGTGAAAGTCTGTTCCTCGAAACATTTTGGAGATCTGAGTAAGGAAGGGAACTCAAGGAACGACCAATTAAAAAATGAGCAGGAGTCAACGATTGTGAATCATTGGGGTCAACGGAAAGTGGGGTTAAAGGTCTTGAATTGAGGATGCCCTCTATCTGAACAACAATCGTGTACATGCTTTCAAAAGTTAGTAATGAGTTTTCAAAATTCATTTGAGATGGTGTTTAGCGGATTTCACTCCAGCTTCCCAAATCCCACCCTGGTGAGGGGAATAAGCGGGTATGAAAAACCATTTAATGTCAAAATTATATGATAAGTCATCCTGAATAATATGATTGTTTCCTTTCAGAAATTGTCCAAGTTCCTTCAGTTGATTATTTGCTCCTATGAAGTCGCTACCGTTATCGGAATATACGTGAAATGGTTTTCCGCGACGAGCAATAAAACGCTGTACTGTTTCTAAAAATGATGAGGTACTGAGTTCTGAAACAAGTTCTAAATGAACAGCCTTTGTGGTCAAACAGATAAACAAAGCGAGGTAACATTTGCTAACCTTGCAGCCTCGGCCCTTGCGATCCTTGACCGAAAAAGGACCAGCGTAGTCTACACCGGTATCGGAAAATGGCAACCTTGGAGAAACGCGTGCTTCAGGCAAATTTCCCATCAATGGTACCTGAATTTTAGGTCTAAAGCGGTAGCATACCAAACACTCACGAATTATACGTTTGGCAAGATTTTTGCCTGAAATAGGCCAATAGTTTTACCGAATAGATGCTAGTAACATTTGAGGGCCACAGTGTAAGAGTATGAAATGTTCTGCTCGGCAAATCAAATAAGTTAAAGGATGCTTGGGTGGCAGAACGATAGGGTGTTTCTTGTCAAAACAATATAAAGAATTCTTCAGTCTACCTCCTACACGAATGACACCATCTTGCATAAATGGAGTGAGACTCAGAAGTTTACTCTTCTTATCAACTGCTTTATGGTGCTCAAGGTCAAATATCTCTTGACTGAATGTTTCACGTTGAGAAATTCGACAAAGCGAGTGCATAGAATTTCTGAGTTCATCGATACTGAGAGAACCAGAAAAATTCTCATTTTTCTTTTCGCATTTGTTTATGAATCTGGAAAAAAGGCAAAAACACGTTTAAGCCGAGATAAAGACGAAAATCGGTTGAAAAGGAATAATTCGTGGTTGATCTGAACAAAAGTTTTTGTCTTTTTAATTTCAGGTAATTCATTTTCTGGGATTGATATTGAAATATCTTCAGGCCAAGTATTTTCGGAAGTTTTCAACCACGAGGGACCATGAAACCATTTTGTCGAACTCATTAAAAGTTTTGGAGACATGCCTCGTGACAAGATATCTGCAGTATTACAAGTGGTAGGCACATATCGCCAGTTTGAATTCTCAGATAACCTTTGGATTTCTGCTACACGATTCCCAACGAATGGTTGTAAAATCTTAGGGGAGGAACGAATCCAGGCTAATGTCACTGTGGAATCAGACCACAAATATTCACCATCATACTTTATGGTTAATGAATTGGTGGTTTTCTCCAATAAATGTGTCAACAATAAGGCGGCACACAATTCTAGTCTAGGGATAGTTAATATAGTTTTTGACGTGATCAAATTCACAAAAACTTTATTTTTTTGATTTTCTACTCGAAGATATAAAACTGCACCGTATGCTTTTTGGGAGCTATCAGAAATTCCATGAATTTGAATGGATACTGGATTTGAACAAGAAATATGTATTGGAATGGGATAATCATTGAGTTTCGAAATGTTTTTCCTGAACTCCTTCCAGTGATCTATTATGTCTATAGGAACTTCTTGGTCCCATGAAAGCTTAAGTGACCATAATGATTGCATCATTATTTTGGCACAAATCGTTACTGGACTAATGAGTCCAAGAGGATCAAAGATACTTGCGGTTTCTGATAAAATGGTTCTTTTCGTGACTCTTTTGTTTTGGATGGAAGGCTTGATTTGGAAGGAAAATTTATCTTCCATACAAGACCAAGTCATTCCCAAAGTCTTGCTTGTATCAGGAGGTGCAAAGATAAAGGAATCAGTGGAAGAACTCAATGGTTTGAGACCTTCCAGTACCAGATGATTGTTGGACTTCCACTTTCTTGGTTCAAAACAACCTGATTGAAGAATTGATGAAACTTGTTGGGCTAAAGAAATGAGATCTTCTTTGGAATCGGCAGCAGAAAGGAGATCATCTACATACATGTATCTTCTAATCATTTGCGCTGCTTGGGGAAATGAGTTTTCATGATCAATTGCTAACTGAAGGAGACAACGAGTTGCCAGGAAAGGTGCACTAGTTGTACCATAGGCTACTCGATTCATAGAATATGTCTGAAGTTCATCTTCTGGACTTTCACGCCACACGATCAATTGAAGAGGTCTGAATTCCTTTGCAATTTCTATTTGCCTGTACATTTTACTCACTTCTGCTGAAACGACAAAAGCGTGTTGCCTGAAACGGACAAGAATTGAAAAAAGATCCTCTTGAACTCTAGGACCAGCAACTTGAATAGAATTGTATGAATACCCTGATGATGACTCTACAGAACAATTAAAAACTACTCTCAGTTTTGTCCTGATGCTCTCTTCACGTAATACGCCATGGTGAGGAGCGAAGTACTCGATTTGGAATTGGGTTGAAAGGTGTCATGTGATCAAATTGTTTACACTCATTCATAAAATCACAGTACATTTTCCTTTGTTTGGAATTTGCTGTGAGTTTTCGCTCAAGGCTAAAAAAACTGACGTATCGCGAGCCTTTTCGAATCACCCAGTTTGGATGCAGATTTTTTGAGCGGAATTGAAACCACAAATCTTCCTTCTGGCGTATGCTTGAATGTCTTAGAAAAGTGAGTTTCAGCAAAATTATCTTCAATTGACGGATTGGAAGTATTCGAAATTTCTTCGCATTCCCAAAATTTGGCAAGTTGTTGCTGTAATTCGGAATTTTTTGAAAAATTGCAAGACGTGATAACCCTGCGTATTGAAACTATGGGTCCTGAAATTACCCAACCAAGTTTGGTTTTCTGTAATACTGGTTTTTCTCTACCTAAGTGAATGTTACCTTTTTCAATCAACGACCAATAAGTGTCTGCCCCTATCAACAAGTCTATTTTGTTGGGTTGGAAAAAGGATGGATCTGATAGCTCAATGTTAAATGGAATCTTCAGAAAATTGGGGTTGAAACCAAAGCTTGGCAGCTTATCAGTGATATCTGGAATGACAAGACAATGAAGGGTTGTTTGATAATCATCATGTAACGGATTCAATATAATGTTGCAGGAAGTACTTAAACTTGATTGACATTGACCAATACCAAGAACTGAAAGATTAATTTTTTTCTTGTTCAAGTCCTAGTTTGTTTATGAGATTCTGAGTGATGAAATTCGACTTGGACCCGTTATCTAGCAATGCTTTACATGTATGTTTATTGCCCGTACTGTCTAAAACTGATACCTGCGCAGTGGCTAATAGTACCTGATTACCTGACGACAAGTTACAGCATACAAACTCTTGTCCTTGCTGCACACTCATAATGGAGCTGGATTCTGATGAATCTGTTCCTCCTGTAAAACTTGTCGCTGCAATATTTTTATTGGACCTACCTGGATGTAGCAAGGAACTATTTCTGCTGACATAATCTACAGTTGCCATACTTGCACGTTTCGATTTGATGACCACTTTGTTTTGTTGTATTTTTCAATAATTTTCTTAAATGACTTTGATACGAATGATTTCTGTTTGACCTGACCTTTCTCGTTTGCCCTAGAAGTCTGCCCGATCTGAAAGAAAAGTTTTTAACTCTGTAAAGGTAGGAAGGTTTCCTTCAAACTCCTGCTGTTTCCATTTACTTAAAGTCTCAATATCTAGCTTACTTGTGACTAGATAATTCATTAAGGGGTCCCAAGACTTTGTGTCTACATCTAGTGATTGTAAAGATTTTAAATTATTTGATACTGTGTCTATTAAATGTCTTAAAGGAGCTGGTGATTCTTGTTTGACATCGTGCATATTGAATAAGTTCTTTATGTGCTTATGTACTATTAATTGTTTATTGTCAAATCGACTTTTAAGTACATCCCAGGCAGTTGAATAATTATCAGCAATGAAATCAATGGATTGGATGCACTGAGCTGCGGATCCCTCCAAGGAAGCACGTAAATAATGAAATTTAGCAATTGAATTTAGCTCGTTATTGTTGTGAATTAATGCAAGATACAATTCTTTGAACTCTAACCATTTCTCGTATATGCCTGTAAACTTTGGCAACTCCATTATTGGATATTTCACACCTACCTTTGAACAATTTCTCGTATTTAAGGATCCTTGGTTGATTCGAGCATTACCCATGTCCACAGGAGTATTTACTTACAATAAAACTGATTTTATTTTTCCGAACAATGAATAACAAGCATTTTCGAAATTTGACATTTCTGACTGATCGAAGTTTTCAAGATCGATTTCTTCTAGCTTAAATTGAATCTCGTTGAAACTGCATAATAAATCAGATTCAGCTTTTGCTAGGCGCATTTCTAGTTCTAGTATTTGTGCTTGACTGATTTGTTCATCGCTATTTGTTAAGTCATTGAAGAAATTGGCAAGCCGCGTGAAACTAGATTTTATTGCAGCTCTTTTCCTTATGAGGAGTGCTCGTTGATCGTGTAGATCTGGCCTGATTCACTAAAATGTACACAAGTTACAGATAGGGAGAAAGGTTTTCAGGAAAGGAATTAAGGATCAAATCTACCAATTGAAGAATACGTGTAACTGACTCACTGACATCGGAAGGTATACTCAAAAAATGCTTTTTCTGGAAGAACTACTTCCTCATCCGCTTCTGACTCTTCTCGAAGTGTAGTACATCTCTCCTCTGGTGTTCACGCTGCCTCTATTCTGGACGTGTTGATCACTAGGCACGTACTGATGACTATCCGGAATGGAAGGACCAAGAAATGTTGTGTAGAAAAATGTTCCTTGCTTGGTTTACACAACTTGCTTACTTGAGCCGGTAACTTTGGCTATCCAAGTGTTGCAAATAAAAGGAGCTGAGTTGGACTGTAATTAATGCACCTGATAACTGGAAACGTTTTTAATGACTAACCAAACATATTTGAATGGCCGGGAGCATTAAAAGTATTATCAGGCTAGAAAAATGACAAGTGTATCTGACAATCAACAACTTTTTTCTTTCACGATCTCTTTCGTACAATATATTAATCAACATACTCGATTCTCTGGAAATTGTCCTTTCGTCTACAGGGTATTGTTCACACGAGCGCGGAACCTTGATAATGGTAAGTTGCACATAATTTAATATTTCTATATGAAATTAAAAAGACTTAACACAGTGCCAAACTTCTGTCCTTCATGAGTTTGTTTCCAGTTCTAAATTATTTGTCTCCAAGCTACCTTCCTTAGATGAAAATACTCGCCATCAACAGGTTGCGTGAGGTGTGTTGAGTGAGGAGGGAGGCAAATGAACCGGATCTGACTTTCTTCGCAAGTTTTCATGACTTCAATATTAATTTGTGAAGATAAGTTATCTTCAGCATTAAACCAGCCTCTCTTAGATCTGTTCAGTCTAAGTGGTCCAAAAAATGGTCAAACATGTGGAAGATTTTGACATAGTTACTATACCCTTTTTGCAAATTACTTTTGAAACACCCGGATCGTCACTAAGATTAGTTTCATCGTAATTTCAAATTTCTCCTCCAGAGATAAACCTTTGTTAAATCCTCATTTATGGCTGCCCTCTCTCTTCTGATATTGCTGCATTCCCGGGTGGTTAGATCTGGATGGCATTTGAGAAACAATTTACACCATTCATAACCAGACAAGTTGATATTCTCTTGGAATTGTTTACTCCACGACCTTACCAATCGAGAAAAATTTTCATTATTTGATGCAACTCAAATTCTGAGATTGGAAATCCAATCTCTGAAAGTTTGTTCACATGTGCAGCTACTATCATTTCTTTAGCTGGTGAAAATACCAACTGTAGTCCGGGTTTTTCATTGAAGCAACCTTCCAGTATATTTTTTATTGTACTCCTAGGTATTCCAGGATAAGCAGAGGCCACTCTTTAATATATCAGTCTTGTTTTCGCATCATTCAAACATAATAAAACATGTTATTATAAAACTATGGGCATTTATGTCTCTATGGGCACTATTGACCCATGGTACAAAGTTGCCCCAAAACTGATGGAGCTCTCTCTGCATAGAAATAGCAAAAGTTCAGTTCTATTGTGTAATAGTTGAATACTAGAAAAAATTTAATCATTATCGAGCTGGACAAAGTAACCCTACTTTGGAGTATTTAAACCAAGAGTTTCCTCAAAATTTGAAGCGAAATGCACCTGCTGTGTAAAAACTTCAAAGAAACCAGTTAGTAACGGTTAATAACCGAAATAATTTTGAAATTGTGTGAGGTTATTGAAATATTTGGTCTTTGTAGCATTACTAATAATTTTTTTTCAGAATATGCTGCTCATAATTCTGATTCGTTAGGGTCTTGAATATCTATGTTTTTATCAATTAAATATTCAGCCCTATGCTGTATCACTTCCGTCAAAAATAACGTCACCGCTATTCGCCATTTCCGTTGTTTTGCTATTACCAAGCAATGGCAATATAATGGAAATGGCGAATAGCGGTGACGTTATTTTTGACGGAAGTGATACAGCATAGGGCTGATTGTTGTTTGTCGTTGTTTATTTTATATTTCTGGTTTCTAATTTTAGTTTTTTTTATGACCTACTACAAATAATAAGATATGTCATATAATATATTGTCATTTTGTTTCAGGAGATCATCTGAGGATCTGGCGGCCGGAGTAATATATGAAAGGTATGACAAATTGAGTTTCTTTTAAGAGCATTCACCACCTTGTTGAAACTGGATATCGTTTTACATATTTCAGAAATTATTTCAGTGAAATCCATTTATCACAAAAAAAGTCTCATTTATTGTAATTCCGGTAAGTCAATGATTTTTTTCTACAATAAAAAATAGGAATAGACCCATATTCGAAAAAATAATGACGCCTTAGTATTCTCCTATACCACCAAGTATTCAAAAACTAACAGTTTTCATGAAAACCTTTATACTTTTGAATGAAACGTTTTTTTAAGTTTAAAAACCTATTAGCGTGAAGTTGGCCAAACTGTTCCAGCCACAGTTTCTTTTCTTAGGTGGAATTGACGAGTGACCGTCTGCAGAGTTGCCACATCAATTATTTTTACAGTTTTGTTGTTATTTGAAGCTAGAGAGGAGGGTAGCTTAATTCTTCAAGGAACTATAGATATGTGTTAGATAAAGAACATCGAACTATTAAAAAATTCCCGAGTTGAAAATAGATTGGTAATAATATGCGATAGAAGACTTTCAGAAAAGTTCGTATATACATACAGAGTATCAAAGTGAGTCATTTATCCGGTGAAAATACAGATGAATAACTATATTTACCAGAAGTTTTCAGAGGATGAAAAATGGTTCGAAGACCATTCGATAAAGGAAATCTGTAATATTGTTAACAGGATGAAGTCAATAAGTTTGCCAGTTGAAGTTTTGGAAACCCAATTATTATAATTTCTTGGATGACGTTACCTTATCCATAATATTCTCGAGTGCCAAAAGAATAGAACGAACAACCCGGGAGAATATGAGTATAGTTTCAAAAAATAAGTGAAAAAAAAATACTGTTGAAAAAGGGCCAGAAAATAACGCATAAATGGCTATTCAAATCAATTTGTTCGGCCACTAAGTGACTGAAAAAAATAAATTTTGTTTCCTGGTAAGAGAAAACTTGGTGAAGAGCTCGCGTGTTGCGATGAGAAAAATACAGATAGAAAGAGGACAAAAAATAACTTATAAATGGCTTTTCAAATCAATTTGTTTGGCCGTCAAAATGAATGAAAAAAAAAATTGTTTCCTGGTAGGAAACTTGGTGGAGTAGCCCGCGTACTGCGATGAAAAAAATATAGATGGAGAAAGGGCAGAAAATAACGCATAAGTGGCTAATCAAATCAATATTGTTACGATTTGCCTGATAATAATGCCGAGCACACTACGAAACTGTTTATTTTCTAACTTCACTAAAAACATACAACTAGGTACTCCACTGACTAATAATACACTTAGATCTATACAACAATACAACTAGCTAATAGACAGGGACATGGTGACACAAAATATTAGGTCATTTGTACCGGTATGGCGGTTCTTCAGGGGTCTAACTACGAAATGACAAAAAAGAAAATGATGGTCATAGCGCTGAAATCTCGCTTTATATAGTCCATTAGTGCAACCAGATGCTTCGCGATCCGGTCTAGATTACTCACGACAGTTCCATTATCCCGAATATTCAATAACAAAATTTCGTCTACGATTTTCCAGGAAGTAGTTATCGACGATACGCTTGCGAGTCGACTCAGCGGCGCAGCTAAGGGGATTTTATCAATCTCGTAACAATATGTTCGGCCGTCAAAGTGACTTAAGAATAATAAAGTTTGTTTTCCAGTTGGAGTCAATCAGGTGAAGGAGCCCGCGTGCTGCGATGAAAAAAATAACGCGTTATGCGTTATTTTCTGTCTTCTTCACAACTGTATTTTTTACTCATTTGTTATTCGAACCCGTACCTATATTCTCCCGGATTGCTGGTTCTATTATTTTGGCACTCGAGAGTATTATGAATAAGATAGTTACGACATCCATGCAATGATAATTATTGGGTTTACAAAACTTCAACTGGAAAACTTATTGATTTCACTCTGTAGAGTGGGGATTTCGTTTAAATATAGTTATTTATCTGTATTTTCAACGGATAAATGACTCATTATGATACCCTGTATGAATGTACGAAGTTTTCTGAGTCTTCTATCACATTATTTCTAATTCATTTTCAACTATGGAATTTTGAATAGTTCGATGTTTTTTATCTAACACATGTCTATAGTTCCTTGAAGAATTAAGCTACCCTCCTCTCTAGCTTCAAATTACAAAAAAACTGATAGAGAACATATCAGTAAATATAATTGATGTGGCAACTCTCCACCTAAGAAAAGAAATTGTGGCTGGAAATATGTGGCTAACTTCATACTAATCATCTTGGAGCCGCCAGATCAGTTTCTATACAAATTTTCCTCATGAAAAATATTTCAAAACAAAATTAATCCAGCCTTTCGCAAATTTTCCTATACAATAGGATTGTCGGCAAACGTCGAACAGAAATAATTCAACAGCCCCATACGACCGCCGAATCACGTCTATCCAACGCCTGGCAAAGTTTTCCTACAAAGATATACTTTGCAATCTTCCTGTAACAACCACCAACTGGCAATCGAAAACTTGTGACATCTGCAGACCGGTGCCTGTGCCGGAGTTATCGTAGTGCCTGTTAACAAAATCGATTGGAAATCAATTACCTATTGTGGCCGAGTCTGTACTTATGAGCGAGTTGAATCGCGAAGTATCAGAGAGACGCCCGTTAGTTATCTCAAGCGGTATTAGCACATCCAGTATATGGCAAAGTATTTCTAGTCTCGCTGGACCTAAGTTTACCTACATAACCCCCACCATACAGTGGTGCTTTCGACAAACACCAGACCACCTGTCTCACTCAGAGAGGACAACATTTCACCACTATAGTGGGCATTGGCAGAATTTTAGTAAAAGTACATTCCCAGTATTCAATGCTTGGTGGCATCGGCCAACAATGTATATTGTCGTCAGGAAATGTGTTGTTTTTACTATTAGATACACAATATACTTTCCTGATTTCAGATCCACATACGACTAGCAGGATTATTACTTTCTATTACTACTTTCATTATTTTTCTCTTGCATCCATCGTCACTCTCCGACAAAACTCGAATACACTAATGTTTTAATGTGGACGTTGCTTCTTGAATTATCTAGAGACGAGTACATCTTTTCACAGTTACTAAAGCAGATTTCAAAACATTCGATGCAATTTTAATTGCATATGCTTTTATTATTAGATGAGTAACAGTCATTGCATAAACCACAGAATTCTTGTGAGTTGACACACACTTATTTGTTTTTGTAAAGAGAAGCAGCTTCAACCTCTTTTAGTTCACATGTGTTCACACGTATGTAGTGAATTTGCTAATGGCATTAATGAGACATTGTAATAGTTAATATATTTGTGACATAAGATTCAACATTATTGATGTACAATGTGGGAAACCAAATGTTTCACTTATTACAATCCCTGACCATACAATGTCATTCATTGGAATGATATGAAGAATTGGATTCAAGAAATAATCATCATAAATATAACACGACCTTGATTAATTGTCGAATATTTGATTGCTGCTAAATTTCTCTCGTATTTATTAATTTTATTCGACATTATTTTGACATTAATAATCAGAGATGAAAGCCCTCGAGCTTCGCTTTCGGGTTTTCATCAGATTATTAATGCTAAAATAATGTCTCGTTAAATTATTATAAAATGCAGTCGAAATTTAGATGCAATAAAAATAGGCGACTATTTATCAAGGTCTTGTTATATTACCCTTGATTCTTCCTTCTCCCCACACATTCTCTGAAAGTGGAAAATATGAGGCGATTTTGATAGAAAACAACTACTTCACTGACATTAAATTGAATCTGACATCTATTTGTGCAATGTTCCTCAAGGAAGTCAATGTTACAAATAATAATTTCAAATATATTTCGAAGATACTCGGATGGTATAGATGGGACACTGGTGTCGCCTTATGCTCCGGAGGATATTGAGTCAGTTGTAGAGATTGAGAAGTGCCGAGTCTATTGGGACTACTCATTCCCCAACCTCAAGCAAACCCAAGCCAATGAGCGTGATGTAGTCTTCCTCGACCATCATAGTAAGACAATTTTTGTCATAGAGTTTTCGGCTCCTGGTGAAAAGAATATTGTCCGAAGAGAAGGGAAAAAACGGACAAAATGTCGAGACACTCTCTGAAATCCGCAGGATTTACCTTAACCATTCTGTTAAAATGGTGATTCTGATTTATTGAGGGTACTAGGTGGAATGATTGACACACTGCTCTCAAATTTGAAAATTATACCGGCTTTCGTGTATCGGAGAGTTCAACATTAATTTTTATTATTATTTTTCACTCTCTCTATACCTGACCCATATATCTGTAAATTCAGAACACTGCCGGAATCGAAAGTCATTCATCATCTCCATAGATTGGAGACCGGATCAATTAGGGATTATTTATTGGTTCATTCTTATGTTATCTCTGGGCTACTGTTTTTAGCAGATGTTATGGTTCGTTGAATGCTGGTACAATTAAATGATTTGCTCCGAATTGCTATTAACTGCTTCTCAATGATTCGCTGTCCTAAATAATTTATTAGGCACGGGTCTTTGATAAAATTTGATGATAATGTCGTATTTTTCCTTTCAAACGGAATGCATTTGTATTGCGATGATCATTAGTTATGGATGCATTCAGCTTTATCAACTGACAATGGGAAGCATTTAATATTGTCGGGTTTGATTGAGGGCTATGCAATTGTAAGTGAATATTTGTGTTCATTTATTTTCGAGCACCGAATTCATTCATTTGGTACGCGTTCACAATCTTTGACGAATCCAAATTGGTACATCTTCCAATAATTCTTGCAGTAGGTGACGTAAAAATGAGCGTATATATCCCCATTAATCACCGTGGAAATAAATATGGTCCAAGGATGTGATAGAATATAGGAATAGAATAGAATCTTTATTCGTCCTTTATGATCAAATACATGATATAGGTAGGATAGGTCACAATGGTCAGGTACCGATATGTCAATGTACAAATGACAAAATCAGAATATAATGTACATCGGTTCAATAATGAACAATTACGGAGCACTAAAGTTGTGACATAGACATTTAAAATACGTCACCTATATGCACTAAATAACAATGTATATACATGCACATACACCTACACATATAAATTCAAACATATGTACACATACACCCACATAAATTCTAAAAATATAACATCTTACATCATGACGTCTTAAGAATATACATATAGGTAAAATATAAAAAGAAGTTACAAGTATAATAATATAAAACAACAGAAACACAAACTCGAGTAAAATGATATGTTTAATTTTTCGTTCATCTGAAAATTGAAGTATTCCGCTGTGGAGTAGAAACTGTGGTCTATTAAAAATATCCTGATTTTTCTTTTGAATCATTCTCGTACCATTCCAGCCTAAATATTCAGCTCAAATTTTTATTGGCATCCCCTAAAATGAACCCCATTTGGATTTTTTTCTTCTCAAATATGGCAATTACGATGATTAAAACAGCCTTCTCTGGTAAACTGAGCCTCATTAGTATAAATATAAGTATCTAGGAAAATCGTGTTGCTCCCCGCGTTTGTTTAGGTACCATTCACAGAAACCTAAGCGGGGTCTGAAGTTTGATCCTGAAACCATTACTTTTTTTAAACGAATATATAGCTTTTCTTCATGAGCGTGTCTCCATATGGTGGATTTTGAAGTAAAACTTTATCTTCAAAATCATGGTTTCTAATGGTAATAATAGTAATAATAATATATATTTGTTGACAGAAAATAAAACCTAGATTCTTTTGGGGAGAAAAAATTGTTGAAGCCTGTCAACAGGATACAAGATTTGTATAGACCATCCTAACTCTTGCACCTAGCAAAGAACAAAACAAAAAATTATAACAATGAGGAGATAATAAAAAAAAGAACAGGAAAACATTGAAAATAATTATAAATAATTGATACAATTATACAAACTACAAATTATTGAATATTATTCGATTGATTTAGTATTGAACATTCTATATTATGTCATATTTCCTTTTGATAACAGATTTTGTTTAAAACAGTTTTTGAAACACGCAACACATTTTGATTGGAGGAAGGGTGGAAGGTCATCATATAGTTTAGCAATTGTGTGGGTAAAAGATCGTTTGAATTGTTCTCTAAAGTGTCTAACAATATGAATTATTTTACGTCTTATGTTTATGTGATGCACATCAGTTCTATATTGTATTTTATTATACAAATATGGGGGTGTATGGGTGACAATTATTTCATGGAATAAAACCGCAGAGTGAAGTGCTCGCCTGTCAGCCATTTTCAACCAATTTACTTTTCTGAGGTAATGTGAAATGGGATTCCTTTTCCTAATTCCAAATGAAAATCTCAAACATGAGTTTTGAACTTTTTGAATTATCTGTTGCTCACTGGTATTCAGAATGAAGTGATATACCACATCACAGTGATTAAAAGTGGATAGAATCAGCGAATCACAGAGTAGCAATTTTGGTTTCATGTTTAAAGAATGCCTGTGGGGATATAATAATTTCTTCTGAACCAACAGTGAAGTGTGCTTGTTGAATTTGAGATCGTCATCAATTGTAATGCCCAAGTTTTTCACTTGGTTCTTCACAGGAAGATGTACATCACCTATTTTTATATTCAAATCACCAACTATTGATCTAGTATCCTGTCTTCCGAATTTGATTACGGAGCACTTGTCAATATTTATGTGTAGGGCATGTTTGTTCGATACGTTCACTAAATGGTTTATTTTCTCGTTTATGGTATTTACACTATGATGTATCCCATCATGCTTAAATGAATAATACAACTGTGTAGCATCGGCGTACATATGAAACTTCAACCTGTTCAAGCCTACGGTTAGTTGGGTTGTATAATATGTATCGGTCGGTGGCTCAGTGGCTAAGGTCTCTAGCAGTGGAAACTCTAGCTCGCATCAGACAGACGTTCGAGGCTCCGGTACGGAAACTTTTCAAGTACACGTGTCCCTTTAGGTGGCCACATGCCTTGTTGTGAATCAAGTGTGATGTGAATTGCCTAGATGCCAATCCCGACGTCTGGTGCTAGCTTGAAGTGCGCACCGACCAACCAAGGTGGTGCTGTAAGTTTTTGAAATGTGATGATCCATTATCAATTTTTACCATTTGGGATCTCTTTGAAAGATACGATGCAAAGAACTAGTTAAACCATGATAATATAATATGGAGAGAAGACGTTGGTGATTTATAATGTCAAAAGCCTTACTGTAATCAATTAAAATGAATGAAGTAATTTCGTCATTGTCCCAAGCTCTGACAATATCATCTAGTAGGTATATTCAGTATATTCAAGGGCAGAATATTATTATAGAAAAGATGAGCATGAAGCTGATTAACGATAGCTTTCTCTAAAATTTTAGAAAGGTACGGCTAATAGGTCTTTGTATTCCTTTGGTTCCTTAACTTTTGATATTGGATTCACAATAGATTTTTTCCACATACTAGGAAAACTGTTCTTTTCCAAACAAATGTATGATCGGTAATAACAATGGGCAATAAAGATTCACAAGAAAATTATCAAGACCATCAATTCCTCTAGACTTGCTCTTTACTTGTGACATGATGGTTATAAACTCGGCCTCTGTAATCAAATGAAACTCTTGAAATGTGGTTACAGATTCGTTTGTTTTTTTCATAAAAACTTTTGCTGCCAGAATCGACCATGTTGCTCATTTTGGTGGACGATATAAAGAAATAATTGATATCACTGGCATTACGCAACTGGACGGGTACCTATAGTCGAGGACTTGGATTCATTATGAATTTTAAGTTTTCTGAGTTTAAGCCACAAGTCTTTGGATCTATTAGTTTTCACAGTTATATGTTCCAGATAAGCCTTTCTTTCGCATTCAATAGAGAACTTTCTGATAATTTTATAGTAATTCCAATCCCCGACTAAGCCTGTTCTTCTAAATTGATTCAAAGCTTTGTCCCTGAGTTTCATCATAAATTTTGTGTTGTCGGTTATCCATGAAGTATATGGCATGTTGAATTTTCAAGTGATATATGGAGCGTACGTGTTAAACAAGTTGAGAATATGCAAACAGAAATATTCAATTTTATTGTCGATAGCATCCATCAAAAACATAGGAATAGTTTTTGTTGCTCCACAATAATTTTAATATTACTCAAAAATTCCTCTTTCCTTTGCTCTTTGAGTAACTGCTGCAAAAGTTTCATGAATCGGTTGGCGCCTGTTTCTGTGCATATTTTAAATTTTTAACAATCTGGCAGTAGTTCAGGAAATTCTTTTTGCTTCTTCATCATAGGTGTAAACTATATCTGTATATTCTGCAGACGTATATGGGTCCATGTCGTATACAGGCACAATTGATGAACTTACTATGAAATCAATCGATTGTTTCAGGCAAGTAACGCTTTAACTGTGAACTGTCAATATGTCAGAATAATACCATTCGACTATTGTAATTTTAAATGCACACAATTTTTCGTTGTTGGGTATACACGAATTCCCTTTAAATGACATGTGTTTAGAACTATTCAACAGTACAAATAAATGCTGGGTTATGGATATCATTGTGAACAAAACAACCTCATTACGAAATAAATGTTTTTTAGAGATATAAAAAAACATTTACCTCAATGTTTTTCCACTGTCTTCTGAAATTTAACGAGAAATACAAATGTGGCACAATCCATTTGAAATTTTATCATAATGCCATGATTTCCAATATACAAGACATAGCAACGTTTAATGAAATAATCCACATTGATTTTCCATACCAAATACGCACGCACTTATTCAACTTCGAAAATCTTGAAAACCGTTGACATTCTTGTACAGAAAATATTGAGAATTAGGGAAAAGGAGTTTCAATCTGGTTTATGGTTCGAATGTTCAAACTACACACATGATTCAGTAAAAATATATCAGGAGAAAACATCACTTCGGAATATAATTTAGAGTTTTGTGATTCTGAATAAAGTTTCTCACGTATGAGCGCCATAGGGCAACACTGTATCGTCCACTTTATTTTATTGCAAACATAATTCCTATTATTATCTTTCTAAGGTCTCAGCGAAACATGCATCATTATAACGCATATTTCATAATTTGTTTTCAGTTGTGGACCACGCATAACTGATAATGAAATATGGTGGATTACATAATCCAATCTTCCGCAATAAAACCTATACAATAGGTAAAGTCGTCGGCAAGTATTCAACAAAAAACAACTACTGCCACCTACGACCATTGAATTATATTTATTTGATACTTGGCAAATTTTTCTACAAGAACCACTTTGCAATGCATTTCAAATATCAAAGCTGAAATTATTTTTCGATTTAATTGGGGGAACACCTCCGTACCGGTTTCATGGTCATTGCCAATCATCAGCGAAGGCTAGTTCGACCCAATTGAATCGAAAAATCCTTTCATCCTAATTGGAAATCCCTGAGACGAACACTGAGGTATGAATTCAGCGCCATCTCTGGGTTCCAGTTTAAAATGCACTCCGACTACGTGTCGACTTCAACATGAAGCCAGAAACATCATGAAAGAGGGGCGACACCACTTGACGGAAGACCATAAAACTAGTAATGAAATATGGTGGATTACATAATCCAATCTTCCGCAATAAAACCTATACAATAGGTAAAGTCGTCGGCAAGTATTCAACAAAAAACAACTACTGCCCCCTACGACCATTGAATTATATTTGTTTAATACTTGGCAAAGTTTTCTGCAAGAACCACTTTGCAATGCATTTCAAATATCAAAGCTGAAATTATTTTTCGATTTAATTGGGGGAACACCTCCGTACCGGTTTCATGGTCATTGCCAATCATCAGCGAAGGCTAGTTCGACCCAATTGAATCGAAAAATCCTTTCATCCTAATTGGAAATCCCTGAGACAAACACTGAGGTATGAATTCAGCGCCATCTCTGGGTTCCAGTTTAAAATGCACTCCGACTACGTGTCGATTTCAACATGAAGCCAGAAACATCATGAAAGAGGGGCGACACCACTTGACGGAAGACCATAAAACTAATAATGAAATATGGTGGATTACATAATCCAATCTTCCGCAATAAAACCTATACAATAGGTAAAGTCGTCGGCAAGTATTCAACAAAAAACCACTACTGCCCCCTACGACCATTGAATTATATTTGTTTAATACTTGGCAAAGTTTTCTACAAGAAGCACTTTGCAATGCATTTCAAATATCAAAGCTGAAATTATTTTTCGATTTAATTGGGGGAACACCTCCGTACCGGTTTCATGGTCATTGCCAATCATCAGCGAAGGCTAGTTCGACCCAATTGAATCGAAAAATCCTTTCATCCTAATTGGAAATCCCTGAGACAAACACTGAGGTATGAATTCAGCGCCATCTCTGGGTTCCAGTTTAAAATGCACTCCGACTACGTGTCGACTTCAACATGAAGCCAGAAACATCATGAAAGAGGGGCGACACCACTTGACGGAAGACCATAAAACTAATAATGAAATATGGTGGATTACATAATCCAATCTTCCGCAATAAAACCTATACAATAGGTAAAGTCGTCGGCAAGTATTCAACAAAAAACAACTACTGCCCCCTACGACCATTGAATTATATTTGTTTAATACTTGGCAAAGTTTTCTGCAAGAACCACTTTGCAATGCATTTCAAATATCAAAGCTGAAATTATTTTTCGATTTAATTGGGGGAACACCTCCGTACCGGTTTCATGGTCATTGCCAATCATCAGCGAAGGCTAGTTCGACCCAATTGAATCGAAAAATCCTTTCATCCTAATTGGAAATCCCTGAGACAAACACTGAGGTATGAATTCAGCGCCATCTCTGGGTTCCAGTTTAAAATGCACTCCGACTACGTGTCGACTTCAACATGAAGCCAGAAACATCATGAAAGAGGGGCGACACCACTTGACGGAAGACCATAAAACTAATAATGAAATATGGTGGATTACATAATCCAATCTTCCGCAATAAAACCTATACAATAGGTAAAGTCGTCGGCAAGTATTCAACAAAAAACAACTACTGCCCCCTACGACCATTGAATTATATTTGTTTAATACTTGGCAAAGTTTTCTACAAGAACCACTTTGCAATGCATTTCAAATATCAAAGCTGAAATTATTTTTCGATTTAATTGGGGGAACACCTCCGTACCGGTTTCATGGTCATTGCCAATCATCAGCGAAGGCTAGTTCGACCCAATTGAATCGAAAAATCCTTTCATCCTAACTGGAAATCCCTGAGACAAACACTGAGGTATGAATTCAGCGCCATCTCTGGGTTCCAGTTTAAAATGCACTCCGACTACGTGTCGACTTCAACATGAAGCCACAAACATCATGAAAGAGGGGCGACACCACTTGACGGAAGACCATAAAACTAATAATGAAATATGATGGATTACATAATCCAATCTTCCGCAATAAAACCTATACAATAGGTAAAGTCGTCGGCAAGTATTCAACAAAAAACAACTACTGCCACCTACGACCATTGAATTATATTTGTTTGATACCTGGCAAATTTTTCTACAAGAACCACTTTGCAATGCATTTCAAATATCAAAGCTGAAATTATTTTTCGATTTAATTCGGGGAACACCTCCGTACCGGTTTCATGGTCATTGACAATCATCAGCGAAGGCTAGTTCGACCCAATTGAATCGAAAAATCCTTTCATCCTAATTGGAAATCCCTGAGACGAACACTGAGGTATGAATTCAGCGCCATCTTCCGCAATAAAACCTATACAATAGGTAAAGTCGTCGGCAAGTATTCAACAAAAAAACACTACTGCCCCCTACGACCATTGAATTATATTTGTTTAATACTTGGCAAAGTTTTCTACAAGAACCACTTTGCAATGCATTTCAAATATCAAAGCTGAAATTATTTTTCGATTTAATTGGGGGAACACCTCCGTACCGGTTTCATGGTCATTGCCAATCATCAGCGAAGGCTAGTTCGACCCAATTGAATCGAAAAATCCTTTCATCCTAATTGGAAATCCCTGAGACAAACACTGAGGTATGAATTCAGCGCCATCTCTGGGTTCCAGTTTAAAATGCACTCCGACTACGTGTCGACTTCAACATGAAGCCAGAAACATCATGAAAGAGGGGCGACACCACTTGACGGAAGACCATAAAACTAATAATGAAATATGGTGGATTACATAATCCAATCTTCCGCAATAAAACCTATACAATAGGTAAAGTCGTCGGCAAGTATTCAACAAAAAACAACTACTGCCCCGTACGACCATTGAATTATATTTGTTCAATACTTGGCAAAGTTTTCTACAAGAACCACTTTGCAATGCATTTCAAATATCAAAGCTGAAATTATTTTTCGATTTAATTGGGGGAACACCTCCGTACCGGTTTCATGGTCATTGCCAATCATCAGCGAAGGCTAGTTCGACCCAATTGAATCGAAAAATCCTTTCATCCTAATTGGAAATCCCTGAGACAAACACTGAGGTATGAATTCAGCGCCATCTCTGGGTTCCAGTTTAAAATGCACTCCGACTACGTGTCGACTTCAACATGAAGCCAGAAACATCATGAAAGAGGGGCGACACCACTTGACGGAAGACCATAAAACTAATAATGAAATATGGTGGATTACATAATCCAATCTTCCGCAATAAAACCTATACAATAGGTATAGTCGTCGGCAAGTATTCAACAAAAAACAACTACTGCCCCCTACGACCATTGAATTATATTTGTTTAATACTTGGCAAAGTTTTCTGCAAGAACCACTTTGCAATGCATTTCAAATATCAAAGCTGAAATTATTTTCCGATTTAATTGGGGGAACACCTCCGTACCGGTTTCATGGTCATTGCCAATCATCAGCGAAGGCTAGTTCGACCCAATTGAATCGAAAAATCCTTTCATCCTAATTGGAAATCCCTGAGACAAACACTGAGGTATGAATTCAGCGCCATCTCTGGGTTCCAGTTTAAAATGCACTCCGACTACGTGTCGACTTCAACATGAAGCCAGAAACATCATGAAAGAGGGGCGACACCACTTGACGGAAGACCATAAAACTAATAATGAAATATGGTGGATTACATAATCCAATCTTCCGCAATAAAACCTATACAATAGGTAAAGTCGTCGGCAAGTATTCAACAAAAAAACACTACTGCCCCCTACGACCATTGAATTATATTTGTTTAATACTTGGCAAAGTTTTCTACA
The DNA here is from genome assembly GCA_958502065.1 of Chrysolina americana. Classification (NCBI taxonomy): domain Eukaryota; kingdom Metazoa; phylum Arthropoda; class Insecta; order Coleoptera; family Chrysomelidae; genus Chrysolina; species Chrysolina americana. The sequence continues at coordinate 32,986,306 of OY293421.1, read as the reverse complement.
AGAACCACTTTGCAATGCATTTCAAATATCAAAGCTGAAATTATTTTTCGATTTAATTGGGGGAACACCTCCGTACCGGTTTCATGGTCATTGCCAATCATCAGCGAAGGCTAGTTCGACCCAATTGAATCGAAAAATCCTTTCATCCTAATTGGAAATCCCTGAGACAAACACTGAGGTATGAATTCAGCGCGATCTCTGGGTTCCAGTTTAAAATGCACTCCGACTACGTGTCGACTTCAACATGAAGCCAGAAACATCATGAAAGAGGGGCGACACCACTTGACGGAAGACCATAAAACTAATAATGAAATATGGTGGATTACATAATCCAATCTTCCGCAATAAAACCTATACAATAGGTAAAGTCGTCGGCAAGTATTCAACAAAAAACAACTACTGCCCCCTACGACCATTGAATTATATTTGTTTAATACTTGGCAAAGTTTTCTACAAGAACCACTTTGCAATGCATTTCAAATATCAAAGCTGAAATTATTTTTCGATTTAATTGGGGGAACACCTCCGTACCGGTTTCATGGTCATTGCCAATCATCAGCGAAGGCTAGTTCGACCCAATTGAATCGAAAAATCCTTTCATCCTAATTGGAAATCCCTGAGACAAACACTGAGGTATGAATTCAGCGCCATCTCTGGGTTCCAGTTTAAAATGCACTTCGACTACGTGTCGACTTCAACATGAAGCCACAAACATCATGAAAGAGGGGCGACACCACTTGACGGAAGACCATAAAACTAATAATGAAATATGATGGATTACATAATCCAATCTTCCGCAATAAAACCTATACAATAGGTAAAGTCGTCGGCAAGTATTCAACAAAAAACAACTACTGCCACCTACGACCATTGAATTATATTTGTTTGATACTTGGCAAATTTTTCTACAAGAACCACTTTGCAATGCATTTCAAATATCAAAGCTGAAATTATTTTTCGATTTAATTGGGGGAACACCTCCGTACCGGTTTCATGGTCATTGACAATCATCAGCGAAGGCTAGTTCGACCCAATTGAATCGAAAAATCCTTTCATCCTAATTGGAAATCCCTGAGACGAACACTGAGGTATGAATTCAGCGCCATCTCTGGGTTCCAGTTTAAAATGCACTCCGACTACGTGTCGACTTCAACATGAAGCCAGAAACATCATGAAAGAGGGGCGACACCACTTGACGGAAGACCATAAAACTAGTAATGAAATATGGTGGATTACATAATCCAATCTTCCGCAATAAAACCTATACAATAGGTAAAGTCGTCGGCAAGTATTCAACAAAAAACAACTACTGCCCCCTACGACCATTGAATTATATTTGTTTAATACTTGGCAAAGTTTTCTGCAAGAACCACTTTGCAATGCATTTCAAATATCAAAGCTGAAATTATTTTTCGATTTAATTGGGGGAACACCTCCGTACCGGTTTCATGGTCATTGCCAATCATCAGCGAAGGCTAGTTCGACCCAATTGAATCGAAAAATCCTTTCATCCTAATTGGAAATCCCTGAGACAAACACTGAGGTATGAATTCAGCGCCATCTCTGGGTTCCAGTTTAAAATGCACTCCGACTACGTGTCGACTTCAACATGAAGCCAGAAACATCATGAAAGAGGGGCGACACCACTTGACGGAAGACCATAAAACTAATAATGAAATATGGTGGATTACATAATCCAATCTTCCGCAATAAAACCTATACAATAGGTAAAGTCGTCGGCAAGTATTCAACAAAAAACAACTACTGCCCCCTACGACCATTGAATTATATTTGTTTAATACTTGGCAAAGTTTTCTGCAAGAACCACTTTGCAATGCATTTCAAATATCAAAGCTGAAATTATTTTTCGATTTAATTGGGGGAACACCTCCGTACCGGTTTCATGGTCATTGCCAATCATCAGCGAAGGCTAGTTCGACCCAATTGAATCGAAAAATCCTTTCATCCTAATTGGAAATCCCTGAGACAAACACTGAGGTATGAATTCAGCGCCATCTCTGGGTTCCAGTTTAAAATGCACTCCGACTACGTGTCGACTTCAACATGAAGCCACAAACATCATGAAAGAGGGGCGACACCACCTGACGGAAGACCATAAAACTAATAATGATATATGGTGGATTACATAATCCAATCTTCCGCGGATTACATAATCCAATCTTCCGCATATTCTTTATTAGTTTTATGGTCTTCCGTCAAGTGGTGTCGCCCCTCTTTCATGATGTTTCTGGCTTCATGTTGAAGTCGACACGTAATCGGAGTGCATTTTAAACTGGAACCCAGAGATGGCGCTGAATTCATACCTCAGTGTTTGTCTCAGGGATTTCCAATTAGGATGAAAGGATTTTTCGATTCAATTGGGTCGAAGTAGCCTTCGCTGATGATTGGCAATGACCATGAAATCGGTACGGAGGTGTTTCCCTAATTAAATCGAAAAATAATTTCAGCTTTGATATTTGAAATGCATTGCAAAGTGGTTCTTGTAGAAAACTTTGCCAAGTATTAAACAAATATAATTCACTGGTCGTAGGGGGCAGTAGTTGTTTTTTGTTGAATACTTGCCGACGACCTTACCTATTGCATAGGTTTTATTGCGGAAGATTGGATTATGTAATCCACCATATTTCATTATTAGTTTTATGGTCTTCCGTCAAGTGGTGTCGCCCCTCTTTCATGACCACGCATAAGTTGAATTGAAATGAAAGCATCTCGCTTCAATTGATTCAATTGATGATTCCTCATAGTTGCCAATCTCTACAAAAGTTTTATTTTTCTTCAATTGTCAGTAAAATTTTTCGAGATAGGTCTCAACTGTACTCTTAAAAGTCTGTACTTTCTTCTAGTGCCCATTCAAAAAGTACTCCGGGAAAATTTGAGCAATCACTGAAACCACTTAAGTGCTCTTGAGCCGTAACAAGATTTCCGAATTAAAATCTCAATTTTCCACAATGATAGTTGGAAATAGCCGAGTGAAAACCGTTAAATGGCATAGACATTGTAGAAAGCAATTAAAGGAAGTGCTTCCCTGGCAGAATGCAGATAAGACTGTAATTAGCGGAATTTTGCGGCACAATATATCAGAGTCGTGTTCGTGATGCAAAACTATCCAACGATGTATACCGGTCTATTCACATAAACACTCATAAAAGTAATAATTACTCGGCAAGGTTAGTACCCTCAGGTATTTCTATGGAAAAGTGATGTATTTTCGAACAATGTGAAATCGTTTTTGGTACTGAAAATATTGAACAGTTTGGGTCATTTGAAAAAAAAAACATAAGTTCTTTGATATTATATAATGCAACGAAAATGAATGCGGCCAGTAAAATGTGAAGAAAACTTTACAATGCGGCTTTTAATAGTCCCCCCTCTCAACTTTTGAACGGTTTGACATAAAAACTTAAATAAAACGTTTGGAGGGTTTAACCGATAATACTTTTTGAAATAAAACACATTGTGATTGCTCGAAAGATGGAAGCACATTAACTAAAAAAAAATTAAATGGCATGGGGGGTCATGTGTCACATCGTTGAAACGTTAATTCAATACTCTTTTCAACCATCTACATTTTTTGGATCAATACGTTTTTTCACAATATGCATTTGATATGTCAGAATTAGTGCGGATCTGGCGGTCTAAATCCCATTTCTTTCTTTCTTTTCTTACCTGATCACGATACTTTAAATAGTTTGATGTGAAATAACGGGACGGAAATTTTATTTGGATGCAACGGAATTCTAAAAGCTTTTAGATGGTTTAAAAGATAATTGAATTATCTTTTCAACGATGTGACACATGGCTTCATATGCCATTTAAAAATGTTCAGTTGATGTGCCCCCCGCGCCATCTGTCGAGCGATCACAATGTGTTTCATTTCAAAAAGTAGTATCGATGAAACACTCCAAACGGATTTTTTTAGTCTGTACGTCAAACCGTTCAAATTTTAACAGGGGGGGGGCTATTAAAAGCCGCTCTGCTTTTGAACCATAGCAAAGATATTTGGAGTTGTCCACTTTTAAGTAAGAAAAGAATTTTTTCATATTCAAGCTCAAGATATTTTTCTGTCATTTTCCATACAAATAATTTGTGACGAGTCAAAAAAAATAAACGGGCCAGTAATTGACACATTTTCCATCAAATGAATATTTAAGCTTCTATCAACGCATACTTTTTGAATTTCCCTCACAGCGGAATACTTGATCTGACAACGCCAGTATATTCAAGGGCGCCATCGGCTTTCATAGTTTAAGACTGGAATAGTCGTTTTTGTGATGGGTGCTAGATCAAATGATGCATGGTGGATTGTCTTTAAGGTAATATCAGTTTTTAAGAGATCGAACATCGCTTCTTGAACTAATATTTCCAGTGATCAGTATTATTGACTGCAATGCCATTTTCAAATAATAACCTCTAATAATCATAGGTCCCATTATGGATGTCAATTACTGGATTGAAAAAACGAATTATTCCAGTGTTCGACACCATGTCAAACACTGGATTTAATTTGTTTTATCAGGTACAGCTATTGTAAAATTAGGTTATTGCCGTATTGCCAAGCCAAATCTTTTATCTCTCCATTGTTCGACACGATTGCGATACCTTGTTCAGGGGGGTGTCAATAACTGGTACTCCCTTTCATTTCAGAAAATGGTACCTAGAAAAAATTATTCATCCGAGGAGATGTCTCAAGCTCTTCAATTAATAAGCAATGGTATGCCAATTGCTGCAGTCGCAAAACGAACAGGCGTACCACGCACAACTTTACTTTATAAATCAACTGAAGTCTCCGAAAGTATGCAATTTTAACCGCTCGAGAAGAGACTTTTTTGGTTCAGTTGATCATTTTACTACAGCAAAGATATTTCCCAATAAATAAAACTATGTTGCTAGACAGTGTAGAGAAAATGATGATAGAAACAAATAGGCTTACACCCTTTAAAAATCAACGCTCTGGTGATAAATGGTTCAAGTCAGGCTTACGGAGGCATCCTCATATATCGCGAAGAGTTGCCCTAAATTTGACTCCTGTGAGGAAAAACGTAACAGAAAAAGGAATCAGATGCTGGTTTCAAGAAGTGAAACAGTGCTTGATTTCAAATAATTTATTCCATATCACAAACGAACCCTATTCCCGCCGACGAAAGCGTTTTTTATCTAAATCCGAGAGGTAACGAAGTACTTTCGAGGAAGGGCGATAAAAGTATTTATTCAGTAGGTGGTGCCGAAAAGGAAAACCTTACTGTTCTTTTGACAGCCAACGCCTATGGAGAAATAGCACCCTCAGTGGTACTATTTACTTACACAAGAGTACCTGGGTACATATCATCGAGTATTCCTTCGACTTGGGCCATTTTATAAGTATGTTACAAATATGTTTATCCCATGATTGAACCAAAAAAAAAATCGAACGGCGTGTCACACCTAACCCTTCACTCATCAATTTTTTTTACTTAAAATGGCTTAGAAATGATATTACTTTTCCCTAACTCAAGACATCTGTTAACTACAACCCCTCAATGTGTCGGTGTTCAGACCATTAAAAAATGCGTGGAAAATGTGAAGGTCTGAGAATGGTGGCATCAAATTACAGAAACAAAATTTTGGATCTTTATTTCCGAAAGCATTCGAACATGTAACAAAAAAACAGTGGAAAATGGTTTCCATGTGTCATGGCTAATTCCTTCTGATGTAAAATAATGTAAAATTCGAGAAAATTTAAAAATCCTCTAAAACTGATGATAATGCAAAGATATTTTTGAAAGAACTAGAAGCCAGAATTTACAACGAAAAAGTTAGTCTGTCAGGATACCTCATTATTTGATCTCTGGAAAAAGACCAATCAAGTAGTATCAGAGAAGAGATAGAATAGAAGATATTTGCTTGAAGAAAATAATACTAATAATGATAAGTCTCTAAATACTCTAAACCTCAGGGAGAATGCCATGACCATGAAGAACAAATAGAAGGCTCGCCAGTAGCTGAGGAGGTTCTCAAGACGGTTGATGAAGCAACTCCAATAAACCTTAGAACAAATGCAGAAAGTATGAACAGAGAGAATATTATTATTTAGCCTGAAAATTCACCCACTCCTAAGGAGAATGTACCAACATCATTCAAAAAGGCTCTGTTTTGGGCAGAGCCAAACGCAAAAATGAAAAAGACCAGGTCAAAGGAAAAAGTCCCTTCGGTTGTGACTTCAAGAGCATGGAGAGAATATAACACGAGAAAATAAAATGAAAGAAAGAGAAAGATTGGAGAGAAAGAACAGAGAAAATTACAAAGAGAAGAGAACGAAAGGAAAATATTGGAAAAGACGGCAATAATAGCAGATTCAGAATCATCCGAAGAGTGGGTGGAAGTGACGACAGTTTAGTGGATGTTACTTCATTTGAAACTACCGACACATTTTGTGATATCGCTTCTGTGGACATAATATCTACTTGTGAATTATTTTGGGAGAAAACGCATGGCAACAAATTATAAATATGTTTGTGTGGAACAAAAAATGTGTGATGATGGCGAAATAGAAGCAATGTCATTGAAAGTAATGAATGAAAATTGATGAACATGATATATCCACCATAAACAAATGATAGGAAAGCTGCCTTCTCCTTCAATTTTCACTGCTGGTGATTGACTTGAATATAAATTTGAAAAGCCCGTTGAGGTATCTGAGGCTTCGTAATTTCATGTTCTTGAAAAGATTTTTTTTTGTTTTTGATTTTTATTCTTGGTTTATATTATTGTTTACCCTGTTTGATCGTTTATGTTATCACTTACCATGTCTGAACATTTATGTAATTCATTAATGAATAAGTATTTCTAGTAATCAAATAAGTGCTTATTTTCTGAACGAATAATAGTTATTATCCTAACTAGTAAGGAAAGAGTACCTTTCCCGCATGCGACTGCCGTTAGCAGTCGAATGCGGGAGAGTACCTTTCCGTATGAGTTAGGATCAATTTTTTTTCTAAAAGCGAATAAAAAAAATTATGTAGCACTCTTGAATAAATCTTCGCGTGCGGGAAGAATTTTACCCGCACTAGTGCGAGAATAACTCACTTGAAGTGACTTAAGCATGCGGGAAAATGACCTCTCAAACTAAATTGCGTGCGGGTATAGGGTGAATCACGCACGCTTGTAGGGAAAATCATTTTCAGTTTCAACTTACCACACCAGGAACTGTCGATAATCGGTTGCCATTCCAGGCTGGGGAGGTGCATATAGAACCCATGCACCTATTGAAGTTAGAAAGTCTACAGAAAACTTTTATTAAACTCATATTCAACAAAAAACATACCTACTCCAGTGATTTACTGTTCCAAGAAAGTCGTATTATTGTCCTACAACATAAGAAAAGAAATCAATTAATTAATATAAACCATATACTCATGATACTAGGCACAAGAAAGATAAGAGAATAAATAAAATGAAAGTAAATAAAACAGTGGGACAGCGAAGCTATGACTATTTATCAAAACAAATTTATCAAAAAATTCCGGATATTTTAAAAAGTTACCTAACAAGAAAAATTTCCAAAAAAAATTAAAACGTGGATTTTAGAATCCCCAAGACAATTATTTAAAGATTCACTCGGTACATGACTACCAACCATTTTCATTTTCGTTTTACTCTTTTTTAATCATTATTATTCTTACTCAGAATTACTCTTTTGTTAATGCTCATGTTTCTTTGATTCGGAAAACAGTCAAATTAATCTAATTAATCAAATTAATCATATAATTATATATAGATAGGAAAAAAATACAAGTTTAGTAGAATCATTTGAAGAACTTACCTGTTTTTATTTCCTCTGTATACCTACTTTACAATGTATTGTGAATGTTATGGAAAATTGGAAATAAAAATTATTTTTATTATTATTATTCACTGGATTGCAACTGCCAATAACTGGGCTCTTAAGATTTCCAATTAAATTTATTGAGTTTTCAAGTATTTTGAAGAATTACTCTCAGAAGTTTGCAGAAGCCCCAATAAGTCCACCAATTGAAACCAAACATTTGACTGATAAATATAGAGGAAATAAAAGCTTCCAATTTACACAAAGAATATATACTTGTGAAGTCCCGCTTACAATTGTTTCGACACAGAATGTCATCATCTGAGCCGAGTTATGAACCAGGATAGAACACCAAATATTTGTTAAACAAGTAGATCAAGAGGTATATTTTTATGATTCAATTAATGCTTTTACAGGGTCAAAAACTGGTCAGTTTACTAGTTACATTTGGTCAAATGGAAACCATTTCTGTTCCTTGTAAAATGTGGGTGGATTTCTTTATTCTGTGTGAATAATAGGGATTTTGCGTGGACATAACTCAGCGTTTCATTTAGGCAAATGCATGGTAATGTAATAAATATTGTTTTAAAATGAGAATCAGAAAACGTTTTTGCATTCAGCCCTATGCTGTATCACTTCCGTTAAAAATAACGTCACCGTTATTCGCCATTTCCGTTGTTTTGCTATTACCAAGCAATAGCAAAATATCGGAAATGACGAATAACGGTGACGTTATTTTTAACGGAGATGATACAGCATAGGGCTGATTATGAAAATCCTATCCTATCTGATGCTAGTCTCTAAATGGAAATATTTATACTCATTTTGGAATATTTTCAATGCGTAGTAAATATCCAAGAGACTGGTGATTGATGTTTAACTTCATTGATAGAAAAGCGAAATGAGTTTTCTTGAGTGGTATGCAAACATTCGATATGGTTGTTGAAAGATAATTTACAATCTTCTTTACATCTACACCATGTTTCAAATCCATCTATGACAGTAATTTTATTTTCCATTTTATCTGGATTCAATCATGGTAGCATGAATTTGGAAATTTGTCATCATATAACTAACTATCTATATTATTGAAACTTGGTATATGGGTGTTCAAAACATAACTAAATATAATAGGCTATCCATTTTTTCGATAAAAAATTTCAACCCATTTAGCAGAGCACGGTAGGCATTGAAAATGAAAATAATCCATATCGGTCAAGATATTTGAATAGTTCTCGTCGAGTACCACATCTTGATGGTTTCAAACAATTCAATCTAAATATATTCAACGAGTGTTTTTAAAGCATTTACCAAATTTGATTTCTTCAAATGCCAGCGATTTGCAGTCCAACTAGAAGTAGGATTGCATGCTATCAAACGGCCTCTTTAAAATAATCAACGATGTATAAATAGCTAATAAAGTCTCTATCGTGCATTCTTTGAATACATCTTTCAGTGCACCACGTGTTTGTGTCGGACCTATAATTGTGACTCTGCCACCCTACTTCATAAATTCCAAACTGTTGGCAGTGTGTGTCAAGGATTAATTGGAACCTTAATTAAGTATCTAAACTTCCGAGATAAATTAAGAGACAATTGTCTGATGGCCCTTTAAACTGATTAAGTTAATGGCTTCCCAGCAGAACATCTCTGTAACGTTGTTGAAACTGGGGCGATCGTTGAAGAACTGTATTGATGACCATTAGAAAAAATCGAGATTCTACTCATGTAGTCCAGTAAAATGAGTGCTCTATAGTTCAGTCGACAGGTAGTTTCAGAAAAAGGTCGAAAGTTAATGAAACTTTAAGATGTTTTTCAGGGATGGTTGATTAACATTTTCTCAAGTTTTGGACCTTGATGCGGTTTTTCCTCAATAACTCTTTTGCCTTACGTTCTACAGCAAAAACGTCATTCAACTTTTTTGAAGATGGTCAAATTCCCTACAAAATTGTTGCCTCAAACATGTTTGTCTGTCAATTTGTTACCGAGATATGGCGCTTCGAAGAATAGGTAATTTTTCAAATTTCGCCTCAAAATGCAGAATTCCACCCTATTTCTTCTGTTATACAAGAATTATGATGAAATGTAGTTGCTATTATAATTCCTGCTTGAAATCACCAACTTCAGATAACCCCCACCCCTGCTTGCCCACCAGGTGTCAAGTCGTTCCTCCCAAGGACAAGAGAGTGTCGGGCCGAGGGGAGTGTGTGATCAGCTACAGCAGTAAAAAGCTGGAAAACAATAGATGTTAGAACACTGCTCCTGTGGAACTGCGGAATGCAAACGATGAGCCAATATTCAACATAGAAGGCTGAAATTTGTCTATTCTACCTGCGCTACCTAGAAATCGAAAAATAGTAATTGTAGAAGGGTATAAGTACCTCAGGTAGAATAGTCAAATTAGGTAATAAGAAAATTAAAATTAGGGATTAGTAAAAATGGGACAGAGAGTTTTTAACCACTCAGAGTATATATAAGATTAAGTTAGATAAATAACATTAGAAACCTTCAGCTTTTGAAGTGAATAACTTTGTTAGCGAAAGGAGCATCGAGTGTTAGTGACAGTTTTGGATTTTGGGTAATTTTCTGAGATGGCGTCTACATCTCGTAGATCAGACTTGTGTTTTATTTGTAAAGCAGGAGTTGAAGCAGGTGAACTAACTGTAGTGAAAGCCAGGGTAGTTGCCAGACTGTTGTAGTCCAGTGTAAAAAGGAAACTTTCGGCAGATGAACAGTTTCTGCGTATGAGTTGAGTGAAGTAACAGTGATTGCCAAACAAGGTACAACAATGAGAAATATATTGCTGCATTTATACGTCGTGCTCCTCGTCCTGCACCTACCCGACGGTCACAAGTTGCGAAATTCGACTTCACCAATGCTTGTTTTCTTTGTGAGGAAGCTATCACTGATGATTTCAGAGCTATACAGGCAAAGTTGCCCTTGGAAAGGCGCAATGCTACAGTCAAAGTGACTACTCGAAATTTCTAATAGAATCATCGAAATGGCGAGGATGCGTGGAGACGACTGGGGGAAGAAAGTAGAAGAGCGCATTAGCCAGTTGCAGAATTTGGACACTAATTTAGTCACCGTCAATGCTGAGTATCATCAAAAGTGCCTCGCAAGCTTTTACCATCCACCAGAAATATTGGACGAAAACGACGACAGCGACATCATTGACAGCCTTATCGCTCAGGAGGACGACGAACTGTTACGAGCAGAACCAGCGGCTAAGAAATCTCGGCAGGAAATGTAATGAGTACTATGATTAGCTATAATATATTCATTCCTCAATATAATATATGCCTTGAGAATAACTTAATATTGTTAATTGCTTTAATTTTTTTCACGAAAGGACTACCTCATTTTTTCTGCCTGTCCTGGGATAATTATGTAGGGGAACGGGGGGATATCGATCCGAAAAGTAACTGATATCAATACCTAAATGATGTGATTAGGTATGGTTGGCTTTCATCAAAAACTTAGCTTTTGGGAATTGGGGGTTGGGTGGGGGAAGGAGGAGTGGGGTGTCCAAAGTTGGTGACTTCAACTGAGAACCATAATTACTACAACATTTCATCATAATTCGGGTATAACAGATGAAATAAGCTGTAATTTTGCTTTTTTTGTCATTTCTTAGCAAATTTTGAAACACGACCTTTTTTTTGACGTGCCATATCTCGGTAGCGAATTCACATACAAACATGTTTCTTCAGTCAAAATTGTATTAAATTTTACGCTCTACAAATCGATGTTTTTTCCGTAGGACGTAAGTGAAAAAAGTAATCGAGGAAAAACCGGAGAGAGGTCAAAAAGTTTGCAGTTTTCCTCCCCCTACTTTTTTCGCACATGGTCCTCGAGGTCCAAAACTTGAGAAAATGTTGATTAACATCGAATTTGGTCCAGCCGTCCAGCTGCAATCGCCCGTCATATATATAGTATAGGCGATTTTTACCAACTATTCTACATCCTTTGGGCTTTACGTTACTGATTAAGTTAATGATTCAACTTACATTGAAATGATTCTCACAAATATACAGATGGCTTTTGCCATATGATTCTTTCGCATCTTTTTCTGAAAGATTTAGCCATTTATTTCGAATTTCTACTTTTGGAGGCATTGAAATAAACAGCTCTTCTGGATTTCTTCTTAAACTGTTACCACATGGAGGTACCATACATATATGATGGCTTTGAAATATTTTTTCCATCCTCAGTACTTTCCGGTGAAACCCGGTCAACACTTTTGTTTATTCTAGTCGTCAATCGTCAGCATGTTTGGTTTTAAAGGTAATGAATAATTATTATCATACGTCTTCTTCTCAATTCTCATACACTTCATGCTTTACTGTCATTTGTCACTTGCTTAATGACGTAGGCATTTTTGAATAAGCGTTTTGGCGCCCAAATCACATCTTCAAAAATTAAAGTGTATTTTTCGGGTCATAACATATAAATAAATTCCTTAAAAAATACTGGAGAGTATATTGTATATTTATACGCTTACTATGAGACATATTGTCAGATTATGTCTAATACCCTATTGTTTGCTGAACTCTTTCCCTAGCATGTTGTTTCAGTTGCTTCGTTGTACTTTCTGGATTCATTTGCTCAGAAACTTCATCACTGTATATATAATTCGACGTAGTGACTTATGGCAAGTTGTTCATAAGCTTTTTATTCCCCCGCTCTGAAACTCAGAATAGTTTCTGTGTCAGCCTGGATATTTGACTGCCTGGCCTTCAGTACAGCCTAACTAGCGGAAAATATGTGAACATACTTATTCACAGAAGCTTTCCTTATTTTCATGAATACATTATATCGCATGTCATTCCATCTTCTGTTCAGTCCAATTACTTCCACAGTGCATTTCAAATTTTATTACATTATCATGAATTCGCCTGTGAACCATGTCATGTCTTTGAGAAAATATTCTGGTATTTATAGTCAATTTATCTGTTCGCCATGTTCTGTTGTGATGGAGAGTTCATCAAAAAGTGCTGCGGTGTCATATTTATATTCTCATATAAATTCTCTTATATTTTATTCAATATTCATGTGACCTGGTCGTTTCCGTGTTATCTGCAATTTGCAATTTTCTTGTTGTGAAATCATCTTTTGCACATAACTTTACCTTGATCACACGTCATTTTAGGAACACGACAAATAATGTAATTAAAACCATTATTCAATAAAAGAAGTCAAACAAATATCTTGTGTTTCTCCACTAAATATACTATGATTACATTGGATAATTATTATGTGACATTCCTCAACACTAATAATAAATTTCAGTTCATTTCACTTGGAATGATCACATCGAAAATCATGTAACATCACTGAAGATGAAATATATTAATTTGAATTTATGTACATTCACAGTTAATGTTCTAAAAACACATGTCTGTCTTAATTTAGTGGAGTCAATTTCAGCAACGTTACAAACTATATTATTCTTATGAATGTTATTGTCGAAAAATAAAACATAATGATAATTCAAACTTTAAACACTGAAACTAGGGAAAAAAGTCAATTTGTAAAGGTGTTAGAAAAACTTAATTGATTCGTCAACACCGGATCCTTCGCCAAAATGAAACTCCTTGTCTCCAACCTGGTAAGTTGAAATAAATGAAGCCATGCTTCAATATTGAGTGTAAGTTCCGTATGGCACATTAGAGATATATTGCCATTCTTAATAACGTCAGGCACTAATAAGGTTGCCCTTATTTTTACATATACGCACGAGCAATATGAATCTGGAATAAGGACAACTTCATTAAAATGAGGCCTTCTGCCTTTATTATAATCCAGTAACTTTGTTGCCTGAAAGTATGCGTCCTAATGAATAATCTAAGTTTGTGACCTCGAGCGCCAAACGCAACTTTGTCAAAAATCTAAAAAACTCGAATTTTTTATTTTTTTTTTCATTTTGATGGCTATAACCCTAAAGGACTAGTTTTTGAAAAATCATTGAAGAGATTTTTTTAAGGTAGACTAAATTTCCTACAATATGATACTAGAACAGTCTCCGTAGACTCAATAGTTTCCGAGATTAAGCCTTTCAAAGTTTATCATTCTTTTCGAATTTCGCAATTTTTTGCAATATTTTCACAACATTCAAGTACTACAAGCAGAGGAAGATGCTGATATGTTCATCATCACTACAGCTGTAGCTGCTGCATCTACCTATGATATAGTGGTAGTCGTTGGTGAGGACATTGACTTGCTGATCATCCTTACTGCGATCTCAAACCAACGTGAATTTTTTTGCAATAAATGTAGAAGAGGCAAAGCATCAGATGTCATATTTTACAGCATCGAAATCCTCTTTGAATCCAGAGCTTTTTCTCTTCATCCATGCCTTTAGTAGTTGTGACTCGACATCCTGCTTCTTTGGCTTAGGGAAGAAGCGAATGATGTCGTCCATAGTCGAAAAAAATCCTGAAGTTGGAAAGCAAGCTACACCTGATGAGATAGCTGCAGCAGGAGAGCGAGTCATAAGTGCTCTATACGGAGGCAACCCCAACACCCAATACGAGCTGCGGTACCAGCTATTTGCCAGAGCTGCGACGGAAACCAGCTCCAATCTAGCCAGGTCACCTCCTACACGATTTCACTCCTTGCGGGCATACCATCAGGTCCTTGCATCAGTAATACACATTACATATCATTCATCATTTTCTATTCTCATGTACAATCTTCTTATAGGTACAGGCGTGGTTGGGAGTTACACTGAACCCTCTCTCCTGGGGTTGGATATCCACGCCACAAGGCTTAACCCAAAATGATGACTAGAGGCAAGAAGGATTTTTGGAATGCGTGCAGCTGCAGGAAGGCAGGACTAAAATGCTCATCAGTCTGCAGGCACTGCAGCGGGGCCTCTTGTGACAATATACCTGATGTTGCAGAAGTAGGTATCCCACAAGGCGACGCTCTGTTCGATGTCGAAATGGAGGATGGATGACTTGTGGGCACAAGACGTCGACGATTCATCATCATCCCAATACGTCGAACCAGGTTCGGATGAACCTCAACCGGGACCTTCCATGAGGGCTAAATTAATTCAATTCTTATATTTTCAGTATTACTCAATTTCCTAAAAATTAAACTTAATAACTTTTGTTGTACTTATCGTTTTTACTTCATTATTTGTAGCTTGGCTTAAACATCATCGTTAACATTACTCATTTTTTTTAACACCCTATCATAAAAGTACAGGACTTCGATAATATAATCAGGTTCAAAATTCATTCAGAACGACAGAATTGCAAAAATTGCAAAATTCGAAAATATCTATAAACTTTGAAAGGTAATCTCAGAAACTATTGGGTCTACAGAGACTGGTCTAGTTTAATTTTTTTTTCAAAGTCCTTTAGGGTTATAATTGCTAAAATAAAAAAAAAAAGATTTTTTTGCAATATTTTCGATTTTTGACTAAGTTGCGTTTGGTGCTCGAGGTTAAAAACTTAGATTATTCATTGGGCCAACATCATAAACAAGTATGCAAAAAATCAGAAAAATAGAATTTGACGCAGGCTGTGATATATATATACATTTACTGGATTATCAGTGGACGGTTAATGCCAGAATTAAAGTTCCTTTATTTTTACTTCGAGCAAGATCGTAGATACGACATTACTCATACTTGAAAAATATGTGATATTCAACACAAATCGATATCGAAGCCTCCTTTGCCATTCTATCATCACAATAAGTCTGAACTAAATTATGTAGAGAGAAAAATCTGAGAAACTAGATTTGATTTAGAGGTTATGAATAACGAACTCCTGTGTAAATAGGGGCCGGATAGACAAGGCTGCAATAACTCTGTTTTTAATCTCAGAATAGTCCCAGTCACTATTAAAATGAAGTTGCCTTTATTACTACCTGACGTTATTGCAATATCTCTCTAGTATCCAAGTATATTTCTACTGTCAAGCGGTTGTCACTTCTCTTGAGCGCTAAATCGTCCCCTCCCAGTAGAAAATATGAAGGATATATCCCATTAAATTCAATTCAAAATATGCTTTATTGTCATAAGTACAAATATAACAATCGTGGACACAGCTTGTTATATAAATATACATAACCACACAAATTATTCCTACATAAATGAAAATACAAACATAGATAATTTAACAATATTTTAACAAATCAAAACCGAATTTGTAAAAAACCTACGAAAATGATCTAAGTTTTAAGACAAACGAATGCTTCCAGGAATCCATGGTTGAAAATATGAGACATTCACAAGACAAATTTAAATTTAAAATTTTAATTCCTTCAGAAACTATTCATCCAGGTTGTATTTAGGATAAGTAATGATTTCACCTCAGTACGAAACTTTTTAACACCTGAGTTATGTTTTATGAATCTTTGTGAATGATTGTATTATACCATTGTGAATAATTGAGTTCTTGATCATAGTTGTACGGGGTAATTATAATCTGATTTGCCCACTC
Organism: Chrysolina americana; assembly: GCA_958502065.1. Lineage (NCBI taxonomy): Eukaryota > Metazoa > Arthropoda > Insecta > Coleoptera > Chrysomelidae > Chrysolina > Chrysolina americana. The sequence goes on along the minus strand of OY293421.1, from coordinate 32,970,025 downwards.
TGTATTGTGTTGTATTTGACGTGACCAGCTGGAGTGACTTTTTGTTTTTATGAATTAAATTTAAGAGGTATATACAAACTACTACAAACTACAGTTGATATTCTTCAAATTATCAAATAAATCTAGATTTTGCCTTACACCTATATCATAGGGCTCGTTTTTGCCAGACAAAACTTCTTTGGAATAAATGGTCACTGCAGGCTCCCCAGAATGCTATATTCCATATCGTAGGTGGGATTCAAGTACCGCAAAGTATGCTGTTCTGGCAGATGCAAATCCTAATTCGTTGGCAAAAATTCTGATAGTACAGCATCCAGAAGCTAGTTTTTTACACGTCTGTCACATTTTATATTGAAAGTGATTTATAATTGATGAATAATCCCAGAAACCTGGTTAATGTTTTATTTTCTATTTCCTCATTGTCGATATATAGTGCGGCTTTTAATAGTCCCCTCCCTGTCAACTTTTAAACGGTTTGACATACAAACTTAAAACAAAATCGTTTGGAGGGTGAAATAAAACATCGTTGAAAAGATAATTCTATTCTCTTTTCAACCATCATCATTTTTTAGATTTTCGTCAATACGTATTTCACAATATGCATTTGAAATGTCAGAATAAGTGCGGATCTGGCGGTCCGAATCCCTTTTCTGATCACGATACTTTTAAATGGTTTGATGTGAAATAACGGAACAGAATTTTTTATTTTTTTGGATGGAACGTAATTCTAAAAATTTTTAGACGGTTGAAAAGAGAATTGCATTATCTTTTCAACGAAGTGACATATGACCCCCCATGCCATTTAGTTTTTTTTAGTTGATGTGCCCCCCACGCCATCTGTCTAGCAATCAAAATGTGTTTTATTTCAAAAAGTAGTATCGGTGAAACCCGTCAAACGGTTTTTTTAATGCTGTACATCAAACCGTTCCAAAGTTAACAGGGGGGGGACTATTAAAAGCCGCACTGTATAGGTTTGTGATATCGCGCTGGGTGGTCAGAATATTGTTTTTTTTATACGACGTTTGATTTATACCCATTTTTTATGACTCCGAAATTCTGCTTCATGTTAGAGTGTAATATTGTGTCATTATCTTCTTGCTAGAGAATAGGGGTGTCATCAACAAATAGCGTAATATCACTTCTGATGTCAAGAACATAAAGTAGGAATAGGAGGGGTCCAAAGACTGACGCTTGTGACTAAAATTTGTTCTTTGGTCTATCCGTCAACCGGCTGCACTCTCACACGACCAACCCTTGGAAGTCTTCAAGAAACTCATGCGAGCTAGGGAAGACGAGGCCCTTACCTTTCAACGTCTAATGCCATGCACGGACGAGAATTACACTAGTTAAGATCGCCCAAATACTCATCAACTGATTGCCACAGTCACCGTTGCTTGGCTTTGTTTATCGACAATAACGAATCAAAATAAAAAATATACATTTTTGATATTAACAATTCAAATGCATAATGATGGACACACTTCTCTCAAACTTGAAAATCATACCGGCTTGCCATGATGCGGCAGAAAACTTGGCCGGAAGAATGCAGAAGCCCGTAATTCTTGGTTCAATGGGATTAATGATACACCAGCACGCCCTCCGGAAGTGTCGGGGTTCCGGAGGCAGGGCCTGTCTGGGTAATTCCTAACGGATGAAAAAAATAATAATAATAATAGTAGAGTGTACTCAATGGCATAGCCTGTGCGGGTAGAGGACGGCTATCATTATTATTATTTGCCGTGGCGCTCCGGGGCGACTTACTGATATTGTCGGTGGTGTATTCACTTTTCAGCTGTAGGAAAACCCGGAAAACCTACAGCACCACCCCGGTTCGTCGATGTGCACTTCAAGCTAGCACCAGACGTCGGGATTGGCATCTAGGCAACTCACATTACACTTGATTCACAAAACAAGGCATGTGGCCACCTAAAGAGACCCGTGTACTTGAGAAAAAAGATTCCGTACCCGAGCCTCGAACGTCTGTCTGAAGCGAGCTAGAAGTTCCACTGCTCGAGACCTTAGCCACTGAGCCACCGTCCTACGAGGATATATGCAAATGTTGGCGTAAAGGTCTCTTCACAATGAATAGTAGAGGTAACTGGAAGAATCACGCCGCCTGCGAAGCTAATGCGTGGATTAATCGTCAAGTTTCCATTAGGTAACTGAATGTTCAAAGTTCATGCAAGGCTTTAAGCAAAAAACTGGCTTTACATACTGAGCATTATAGATTGTGAACTAGGTTCCCTATAGGGGCCATTCAATTCTTGTCTCCTAGAAAAGGTCCAGCGATTGATGAGACCCCACCGTATTTGAGGGGTTCATTATCATACACCTTCAGCTAAAGGTAAGGTCTCCAGTGAAGAGGCTTTTGGGAAGAAAGTACTTGTAAAATTTGTTGGACAACTGTTTTACGTATGTCAGGATGGAGTAGACGTCCGCAAGTTCTCATAATCTATCACTCTTGGTGATCATACGAAGTACCTTGTTCTGCATCCTGTCAAGATCTTCGAGCCAGACGGTGTCGAAAGTTTTCTCAATGTCCAGTAGAATCATGACTGTGTCGAGACGATAATGAATGGAAGACTTCTTTCACTCCATTTTTTCCCCTCACGGATGCTGGTCTTTTCGACAGCTGCACTTCAGCCTCTTGGGCTTTTTGTGTTTTCTAGGTTATTTTTTTTACAGCACCCAATTCCCCTGTATCAGTCTGTACAGGTTCTTCACCGGTTGACTGTTGTATTCTTCGGGAGTTGGTCTAGGATTCCCGAAAATTGACTGTCTTTTGCGGTCTAAAGCCTTGCATTCTGACAGTACATGTTTGGATGTTTCCGTCCCTTTACCACATCGTCTGCAGGAAAGTTCTCCGTTGTACAGCCCCATTTTGTGCATGTATTTTCTCATTGGACTGTGACCAGTGAGAAGGCCCGTTATTTTCACCACATAAATTCCTTGCCACTTGGGAGGTCGTATGGTGACTTGTCCGGTAGCCGAACTGCACATTGTGGATCATTTTGAACTTCTTCTCGAGGCTCAATATACGCCTCACAACAATCTTATCCACTATCTTGGCCACTACACTCAGTAGCTAAATGGGTTCGTAACTTTTCAGTTTATGGCCATCCTCACCAGGTTTCAGGATGGGAATTATCACAGCTTTCTTCAGACAATCTGGGAGATTATGGCATTAACCAGGTGGATTAACGAGAAGGATTGTGTTCGACACATCTGGTCCAGGCTCCTTGTTCGTCGGAAGGCTTTTCATGACTTCCCTTAGCTTCTCAAAGTTAGTGAAGATCTTGGCCAATCTATGAGGGCTACTAGGGAGGGGCAAAGTTTGTTTAGAACATTCTTTCTGCTTCTCATTATAACTTTAGGCGCCTTTTCTGAAATATTCTTCCATAACCTTAACGATCTGTAGGTCCGTCACTGCACGCTCGTCATCTTTCTCCATGGCAGGTACCGGCTCAAAGCGTCTGTATATAGAATGGAACCTCATTAATCCTAAAGATCCACATATACAGTGTCACCGTTAAAGTCCGCATCATATGGGACTTTTTTTTATTATTCATTTATTGCAAATTTAGAGTTCGTAAACAGTTTTTGCTTTGAAAATAATGCAAAATGACGTTTACGATTGTTTTCCATCGATTGGCTACACCTGTCAAATTTGACATTTTTTCAAAAAAATTTCAAAATGTTAGGTTATTTCTCAATTTTTCGAAAAATATTATATGGAAAAGTTGTTCATTTTTCGGTTTCCTACCCACCTACCAAATCTGAACCAGTTGAAAAACTTTGATTTTTTTCGAGTTTTCTTAACCTTACACTTTTTCGGATAATTTAAATTTGGTAAAATCTGAAATAACCAGTTGAGATGTAATAATCCCATCTGCTGGAAGGATTTTTTCTGTTTAAAAATGTTTCTACTTGGATATTAGAAAAAAAATACAAATATGCTAAAAAAATTATGTTATAGTTGATGCAAAGTGGCTCTAGTTTCGAATTATCGAATATTTTTCTAAAGCAATAGACCTAAAGTATTTTCTACTTCACTGATGTATTGTGATAAAAATAATTGAAGCAAATTTTGCTATGGAATATTGAAACTAGAGCCACTTTGCATCAAATATGATGTTATTTTCTTAGCATATTTGTATTTTTTTTGAAAATATCCAGTTAGACATATTTATAAACAGAAAAAATTCTTTCAGCAGATGGGTGTATTACATCTCAACTTTTTTTTTCCAGATTTCATCAAATTTAAATTATCCGAAAAAGTGTAAGGTTAAGAAAACGCGAAAAAAATAAAAGTTGTTCAAACTGGTTCAAATTTGGTAGGTGGGTAGGAAACCGAAAAATAAACAACTTTTTCATATAATATTTTTCGAAATATTGAGAAATAACCTAACATTCTGGAACTTTTTTGAAAAAATGTCAAATTTGACAGGTGTACCCAATAGATAGAAATCAATCGTAAACGTCATTTTGCATTATTTTCAAAGCACAAACTGTTCACGAACTTTAAATTTGCAATAACAGAATAATAAAAAAAAAACCCATATGATGCGGACTTTAACGGTGACACTGTATAGCTTTAATTATCAGATGGTGGAAAACAGCTGAAAGCTCTCAGCTCAACCTAGCTTTGAATTAATATATTCTATGAACTGATTTTTTTTCCAATATTCTATCAAATACGTTATCATATACCTACACTTGCTACTATTCCTGAAGTATGATCTAGTATTTGTGGTACACCCTGTATAAAAAATTTTATTCCACTTCGAAGTAATAACCTCCCTTTCAAATTTCATCAGAAAAAAACCTAGTTACTGAATATCTTACATGGTCTGATTGCATTAACAATTTTTTCATAATAAATCTCAAAAAAAAAGTTTGATGAAAGATTATTTTGAGTAAAACATTCTTGCCTTCATTACATACTGGACAAAAAAAGGGCAAGAAACATTAATTTACTTGTATCATCAGTCAAGTGGAGAGACGGTATTAAAGATCGAATTCCAACTTTCGTTTTATTTCCTGTATGTAAAATTTTTCTTATTGCCATATTCGGATATCAGCATATTAATTATAATTATGTTTCAATAGTACTTGTACTTAGAATAAAGTCGATGATCAGAGATGTTGTCCCGTTTTTCTTCCGTCAAGCTGCAATTTATTTAATAAAATTAAGTTTTCGTGTTCTAGAAGAGTTTAATTTTATGTAAATTTGTCTCCAACTTCACCATCCTAACGAATTCAACTTTCAACTATATTAGTTATGCAACAAGATACCAAAATCTCCGTCTAAATGAAATTTCAAGCAAAGAAATCGCTTCCTGTGGGGTATACTTACTTGTTTTCTTTTATTTCTACATGTTTGTAGTATGCACATGCGATTCTTGATAAGAATTCCAGGAAAATATATTGTAATATGTTTTTCATTAGCTTGATGAGAGCCGATCTCAGTCACTGCCATTGCAATTCATGGATCACTTCTCACATTCGCAACAACAATTTCTTGGGAAATATGAGGAGTCGCCAACATGAAGTTGATAAGTTGTTATTCTGAACTTATTTAGATTACTGCAGAGATCTATCTGAAATAATTTTTGTCAAGAATTTCAATAATCATGAGATCATGGTAATTTTTCTGACCCAAAATGGAGTGTTCTCAATCCAAGCTTATTAAGAAAACATTACTTTAGTTCGCTTTAGGAATACCTATTATTTCATACGATCAATTATCATCCGCCAGGTGTTATCGTCAAAATGATAAACAGTAGAAGCTTCAATTTTTTTTTGAAAATATGGACAGGATGTTAACAAAATCACACGTGGAATTATCTGCGTATGAATGACAAACTTAAGTCGCTATTTTCGATCTAGATGACCTCTAGGAAGGTATTCTTGTTGAAAATGGAAACATTCACAATTGAGTATTGAATGTATACAGCGTAGATTAATTAGAACATTAGGGTAAAAACGATTAGATTTCATAGATTTCCATCAAGTAAATGCCAATTCAATCCAAGAATTGACTAGCGAGAATCATTTCCTCCCACCACAATATTCCACAAAGTGGAAATTGCACATAACATTAGCAATAGTGTCCCCTTGAAGGAGCATTGTACAAATAGTTGCCAGATGTGATTTAACGTCCTTATGGGAATTAGGTTGTATATGTATATTTCCACTTGTTGGATAGTGTGGAGAGAAAAGGATTCGACTTCGTTGAAATTATTCTTTTCAACTGTTTGAATCTCTCCGGCACGATGTTCATACAACGTCAAAATTCAAGTAAGACTCTTATAGTGAAAACTAGTATTTAGATTAGGCACTGACATTTCAATGATCAAGTACACAGTAAATAAAATTAGACCTAGTATCAAACACCATCTGTGATTAACGAAAAAATAATTGTTACAAGGCAATTTTCATTATCCCAATCATAGGGTGAATTTATTTCAACAACTAGATTCCTTTACAAGATCAATTAGTGATCATCAATTTGATTGTCTGAAACTATATCGTAATAAGGACATTTTCATGGGCACAATCAACACATTGATTATAAACTCTCATAATTCAATTGCTAGTGTCCTCAGTATCATCAACATTAGTATCGTTCTGAATAATTAATTTCATAGTTGATCAATGTTGAAATTTGTTAACACAATCATGCGAAATCTTCACCATAAACCCAACCTATTCTCAGATCAGTGCACAACTGCATCAATTTACTGATGATGTAAATCTAATATCCCGTCTACATTGGCACAATATAATATGAATACAAATATTAAACACAGTTGTTTTCGAAACTAATCACCAAACCACCAAGCCAATCCCAAATGTACAACCATAATTCTCAGTTCCTTGATTCGCATTGCAAATTACCACTTTCAGTTAAGGTATGCACTGGGACCGGCTTGCCCTGACGCTGTGTCTTTCTGTTTTCCCGCAAATTTTGTTGTAGAACCATTGAAAGAAGGAAGAAAAAGAAGATTTTTTTTTGTGACTGTAGTTTTTGTGACAAATAGGTAAGACATCTAATTTGACGAGTTCTTGTTATATTATTTGAACTGAAATAAGTGTCATCCCAGAAAGCTTGTATTTTGTTAGGTTGACGGGCGAAAAATATATGAAAATATGAACAGTTTCACCAAAAAAAATAATTTCTACCTACCTATCCCTGTAGACATAGGTATTTGAAACGTAGAAAATTCCCTAAAATGAAGTGATCAGACTGAGATATTATTCCAAGAGATATAGGGAATAGAAGTTATGAGCTAGTTACACTGAGAAAAATCTGAAGAACATATTGGTATAATATATTCAAGAAATTATGATGAAAATTACAATATTTTTTGGTAACTCTAATAACTTGGATAGTAAGTGGTGAAATACCAATAAATTGTTGAAATAATTTATAGTTAACGTTAGTATAAATTATTGCTCACATATAGTACCAGAAATTATTGTTATTATCACAATACATTTCACTCCGTGTATGTATCATGAATTACTGATATCGAAGGTGTCGGATTTCAAACTTCAATAATTTCTAAACAGGGTTCAGCGATAGTGGCGCAGTCTTCCAATAGAAATATAATACACGTTCTTTCCTATCTCTGTTAATAAAACAGATAAGTTGATTTTGTTCATAATTTTTTAGGGAGTTGATTGGTTGCGCTGTTTTATGAGCAGATCTCTTTTTTTTCACAAATAGCAATCAGTTTTTTGGCTTCAACATACTTACTTAAGTATTTTGAAACTCAAAAATCTCAAGTGTAATCATTATTCATTGAGAATGAAAAACTTTTGAGTACCTATTTCAAAACAAAATTTGATTATAAAAATAATCCAGACTTTCGCAAATTTTCCTATACAATAGGATTGTCGGCAAACGTCGAACAGAAATAATTCAACAGCCCCATACGACCGCCGAATCACGTCTATCCATCGCCTGGCAAAGTTTTCCTACAAGGATATACTCTGCAATCTTTCTGTAACAACCACCAACTGGCAATCGAAAACATGTGACATCTGCAGACCGGTTTCGCGATTCAACTCGCTCGTCAGTACAGACTCGGCCACAATATGTTATTTATTTCCAATCGGTTTTGTTAACAGGCACTGCGATAACTCCGGCACCCACTAAGAAAGTGGATAGCAGAGCCATCTATAGAAACCACAGAAAGATTCCGAGCAGTACCACGACTTCGTTTGAGCCGAATATCTAAATTTGCATCATGAGAAATATTTAAATATTTAAATATTTCTCATGTGGAACTATAGTACTTGACGAAAGGCAATAAATTTCAAAACAAAATTTGATTATAAAAATAATCCAGCCTCTCGCAAATTTTCCTATACAATAGGATTGTCGGCAAACGTCGAACAGAAATAATTCAACAGCCCCATACGACCGCCGAATCACGTCTATCCAACGCCTGGCAAAGTTTTCCTACAAGGATATACTCTGCAATCTTTCTGTAACAACCACCAACTGGCAATCGAAAACATGTGACATCTGCAGACCGGTTTGGCGATTCAACTCGCTCGTCAGTACAGACTCGGCCACAATATGTAATTGATTTCCAATCGGTTTTGTTAACAGGCACTACGATAACTCCGGCACCCATTAAGAAAGTGGACAGCAGAGCCATCTATAGAAACCACAGAAAGATTCCGAGCAGTACCACGACTTCGTTTGAAAAAGAATACCTTTGAATTTGAATTTGCATTTGAAAAAGAATACCTTTGAATTCTCATTAATGTTCATTACAGTTTTGAAATATTTGTACAATTTTGGGAAGTGCTCTGACGATTACGTCTTGAAACAAATAATCAAATGGTTGAATGAGTTTATAAAAATCAATAAATTTTACCATTCATTTTATTTCTGAAAAAGAAGAAGGTAATCAACACCAAATGAAATAAAGTAATTTGTTGTGAGAGACATTCATATCATAATGTCAATCTATATCAAGAACTGATTGAAAAATAAAGCAGAAAAATCAACATTTGTGTTTTCATTTTCTTCCCAATCAATTAACTATCAGGTATTTTTTATGACTGTTATAGTCATTGAAATATATTCACCAGAAGATGATTGCAGATTCAAGCAATTATTGAAACGTAGTGAAAAATTAAAAGAAGTAGAAATCTTTCAACCATCAAGACGATTGAAGTCCGAAGTACAAGTAATCAAGTTACTACATCGTCTACAATCTTCAAAAAAATCATTGAAATATTCACATTTCAATAGTTGAAAAAAATTATAGAAATAAAATACCCAATGATGTTTCAATTATTTATTTTTCATATGGTAGTTTAAAAAAAAAAAATATTCAAAATCGAAAATACATTTTTCAAAATCTGTATTGCAGTTATACAGTTTACAACAAATAGGTGTATGTTGTAAGGTCGCAGTGGTTAATCAGTATTGCAATTTCCTCGGGATTCCGATTCCACCACTCTTCCGCAACGTTCATGTTTGTTTTTGACGTCGGTGTACGATGAGCTAAGGGCCCACCGGTCGCTACTCCTGTTAGCTGCGGCGGCACCTCAGCCACCCCTAGAGTCCGCTTCCGCATCATTTTCATCGCATCCAGGGCTGCAAAGATGTCCTCCACTGCCGGCAGCAACTTATGTCTAATGAAGCCGACTTCTTCGACGAGCCCAGAGCACCCGCATAGGAAGTCCACACGCGAACGGCACCAGAACCAGCTGCTCTGCTTTCGTTGCGGAAACTGGGGTCCCCCTCCCCATCCTTCCACTGTCTCCTCTTAAATTGTAGTTCGCCGTGAGCGAACCCCCGCGATTACAGCACTTGGCTCAGTCAGCGCGCGGTGCAAGTTCTTTCTTATTCATTTGACGCAAATGGGAACCAACATGCAATTCCTCTGGGTGTGTCCAAACCTTTGGCATATGTGGCACTGTCCCATAAAACCCCTCACTTTTTAACTGATATCTAGTTGATCTGAGGCCATAATCATATACGGCTATGAAAACGTGGCTATGGGTTCTGACATCCTATTGTCTAGCAATTGATAGATTTTTAATGATAGTTTCCTAGCGATAGTCTTACCCTATATGTTCACGACCGTCTTGACATTCATCCCCCAACGAAATATGGCCATTCTTGAATACGTTGAACAAACAACAGTGGCTTTGTGTGGGGGATCATCACCAAAAGTTGAAGTCAAAGTTAAAGATATGGTTGTGGTTAAAGTGGTATCAAAGAGCCCTACGTCAGGGTTTGATTAAAAATTACGAAAAAAGGTATATAGTACAGTCTACTCAGTTTTGAGACGAAGATCGGTTGTAACACCACCAAATTTGGCATGCTAGTAGTTGATAACTTTTTAGACACTAGGCAATGATTTAAAGTGAGACAGGTCTCACTTACACACGCCAAAACAAAAACTGAGTTTTACTCCCGCCCCATTTTCAACTCCCTCAAAATTCCGTCATCATAGCCAGTAAATGTTGGAAATAATCGCTTATACACAACCTGCACGATAAATAAAGTATGTAATTTTATGCTGGAGATTTGCACTTCACATCTCTGTTATTGAACTCACAAAAACAACTCCAAGAAGTGTTATAACTTTAAAAAATTCAGAAGCTGTCCAAAAACTCATTCTTTTCAAACGATAGATAATTTTTTCGAACCACAGGATTTTCAGAAACCCCTGACCATCCGAAAGAGAGGGGATGAATTTATCTGTTCATTCCATATATACAACATAGACCAGGATCATCGAGCCATAATATCTAAGCCAACAATGCCCACACTTTTGGAACAGTTTTCTCAGTATGATGTCATTCAGATCATGAGCTGCGAGCGTAGTATCTCTAGTCCGGTTTCCGGCATATAGACATGTCAAAACCTACTGTCATGCGAAGTTTTTTGTTCTTGCTGTCTAAATTTGAGTTTACTATTGAGAAATTTCATGGTAAAAGACACTAATTGAGATTATAATAGTCCAGCTGCGATTGTCCGCCTGAAAGTGAGTAGAAATTCATTTCAGAGCAGACAAGACATCGAAAATTCTTAAGAGTGGATTGGAGTTGTATTGAATGCACACGGAAAAAAAACGAAAAAAATACCCCCGGAAAAATAAAGAAAAATAAAACCGGAAAAATACCCCTATATGCGATAACAATGACCAGTACTCAAAAAGTAATGAAATTTCAACTGTGTGTCATGTTGAAGAAACTAGACCATATTTGATGCATTTCACAATACAGAGGGGTGGAACAACAGATTTTCCAGCCTTGCAAATAGGCTAATCTGTCACCAGGTTAGTTCGTTCAGGAACAATCGAGTCATAAAAATATAAAAAATCCTCTTTTTTGGTCGTCGACGTTGAACATTCCACAGGATAGGTCGAAACTTCTATTGGTATTGTAAAATGAATCAAATATGGTCTAGTTTATTTAACATGACACACAGTTGAAATTTCATTACTTTTTGTGTACTGGCCAATGTTGTCGCATATAGGTGTATTTTTTCCGGGTTTTTTTTCCAGTCTTTTTTTCCGTGTGGTATTTTTCCGTTTTTTTTTTTCCTTTTATTTCAGGGGGTATTTTTTCCGTTTTTATTCCCTTTTTTTTTCCTAGATTAATTGAATGCTGTGGTACCTATGAAATTATTATTGCTTATCTTCTACAGAAAGTAGGGTGGAAATGTGTCATGGTATTGAATTATTCTGGCAAATAACAAGACTGTAGTAAAGTGCATATATCACCATTTTCTTTCCTCCGAATAGGGTGATATTTCATTTGAATTTGTTATGTAGAAGTTTTTCCTAAAGGAATCATTTGAGTTGATAACTAAGTCATACGAATATTCTCTTCCCAGGGGTATTTGAAGTAAAATTAATGGAATCTTATATCATGCACTGATCTTTTCTGAACTACAAATCTGTTTTCAGAATTTTGGAATTTGTACTTACTTACTTACTGAGAAAATGTTATATAGAAATAAATGTCGGTCGGATAAGAGGAACATTTAAATGGTTGAATCTTAAAAAATGCAATCGTAGGATGTCACGAAAGAGAGGGATTTATTTGCTTTATTTGCAATACAGATAGATTTTGCCAGGATTGGTGTCTTTTCTCTTCAGCAGGGCTGGAAAGATTGATATCTGTGAGCAGAGAAAGGGGGTTCTCATACAGAAATTTTGATGAACTATCGGACGTCAAAGTAAATGAAAAACTTCGACAGATATACACACCCATGGCTTCAAGCTCTAAAAAGTTCAAGTATAGCAATGAAATATTTCATAGCCCTGAACCTCGAATTGGTTCATATCCTCCAATGTAATCCAAACTCAGGAACAGTTCAGAAAACGTCGATTCCTCGCATTGCTGTTTAATCTGTGTCCAAAAATGTGTACAAGAATGAAATCGCCCGCCAGGACAGTTTCTAAAAAAAGTGGCAACTGACTTATTAGGATGAAATTTCGAAAGCAGTTCTGAAGAGCCCATGTATATTTAGTGGCGGTTTTGCAAAATATCACAGAGACTGGCCAATCTCATAATTCTCATAATATTTAATAATTAATAAGATGTGAGGCTTATCCATAATCTCAAAAAATATTCTCACCTTTTGTCTACAATGGCAGCTATTCCTATTCGCAATTTTAGGACGACTAACGCTGTTTCCAGAGATCGAAAAGACGGATTTGCTTCAAATATGAAGCACTAACCTCACCGAACCTAACCCAGCCTTCTAAAAGTATCACAAGACTACTTTGTAATTTCATTTATTCTATCAAAGCCATTTTACAGTAGCCATTTTACGTTCCGAGCAAACTCTTTTTTTTAATTTTCATTGTAGTCAAAATTTTTTTGTGTTCCACCCCTGATTTTTTGGTAAATAATTTTTTTTTCAACTAATCATGACATCAAGAAGTTACGTGCCAAGTTTCATAGTGTTACAATTCATCCATCGGTTTTGGCACAAATTTGTCTGTGGACATTGAACTAATATATACACGCTTAAGGCTGTGTCACAATCAAAGTTTCATGTTTTTAGCGTTAGGTTTAATAATCTCAGATTTTCTTTCAAAACGAAACTGGCGTTGGCATTATTATTCTGTTAACCCCCACAAACAAACTGATTGGAAAAATTCAAGCTTTATATTTTAATCCTGTTTTGCATGTTGTTTCATTTCTAAAATTGTTAAACTTAAATGTTGTTACGTAAAACTTCCATTGTGTCTACGGTTTTAATGTCTAAGTAATGAAAAAAATAAAACTGGCCTTATAAAACAACAGTCTAAGGCAAAAGATAAATTATAGTTCAACCTCATTTGTTCACTAAAAATTTCATTTCACAACAAACATATTCAAAAATAATTCGAAATAATCAGCGCTCTGGGTTATAGTAGCGCTTTGTTGAAAAAATATGCATAGGATGGATATCGAAGCCATCTGATGAAGTTCTTGTTGATACAACTATCATCATATTCTAACCAATACCTTCTGTTTGGTCAAGATGTAGTAACGGCAAGTAGCAACTCCCAAAACCATAGTGAATTATTACTGCGTAAAGCTTATAACATCTTGATTCATTGTCGGAGTTTGGTGTTCTTGCCATATGATAGCTCATACCTTTAGAGATTCACAATGTTTTAACTCCCTCATAAATACTCATATAGTGTACCCAAATGCATAGTCTGTGCGGGTAGAGGACGGCTATTATTATTATTTGACATGGCGCTCCATGGCAACTTACTGATATTTTTGGTGCTGTATTTTTTTTTTCAGCTGTAGAGAAACCCGTATATCCTAAAGCACCTTCCCAGGTGGTCGTTGCCCACTCCAATTAATCTTTTTAATTCGCTACAAAATGCCCCAGGCTGGTTTTCAGAGGAATTGGGAATCGTTAGTTATGATTGAAGGAAGTTGCTAACATATTTGCTGTTCTCTCCGCAAACGCTGATATTGAAAACAATATGGATTCTCCGCTGAAACATATACACAGAAGAATGAAGAGCAGTCAGTGGATAATTCTTTTGGACTTTTTCTCTAGCTCCTGGAAATTAGAAACAATCAGTTATTCCGATTAAAAGCTGGTTGCTTCAATAGCAAACGTATCTCTTAACCTTGAAACAACACAACAGATCATGCACAAATGTCACAGAATGACGTGGAACCAAAATAAGATCTGATCAAAACACTGTCATCTTCATCGAACTCATCAACATTACGAATTTTACGGTCCTTTATCATCTATGAAATCTGTAGCCGATGTTGCCAAATGCTGCAATAAAAATGAAACCCTTTAAATTTTCAATACCCAAATTTAAAATTTTTCTGTACTCAAATGATTTTTGAAGAAAAAAGGTTGAAATGGTGAGTTTTAATTCCAGCGATTTGTATATATTTTATACATAATAGTTAATTCTCATTTGGAGAAGAATTTCTTATTATGGAGAGCAGTTCTAGTGCATGAAGACAACCCATGCCATTATTATCTATTTCCATACCTGAAGAAATTGGTTGTTAAGACACTTTGGCTGAGGGTGTCTGAGGCGATGCAGACAACGAAAGTAGAGACCCGTGGCACAGAATAATACTAAGGAACCTGTAATTATTGCACTCCGGTCGGAACCTCTGATGTTTCCGTCCCACAGTTTATTTTTTTAGGACCACTGCGCATCATAATTTTCACGCTACGAGTGTATTTGTCAGCGTGGGGCATTTCATACACTGCTCAGCAAGTGAATAATAGATATAAACTGCTGTAATAATAAAGACGTATATTATATAACGCTTTAAATATTGCAATCAAAGATTTTTTACCACGTTTCAATTAATAGATTTTCATATTTTTGTCTGGTCTGTAAAAATTTTGCAATAGATTTTTAACTAAGTTGCCAATTAGCTCTAGAGCGATTTGAAATACGACTGCTACTTCTACTCCTACTACTACTACTTGGTCATATGGGATAAAAGTTCGTCGTAACTTGTATTGAGTAACAAAGTAAAATTTATATACTTCACAGAAATAGGCACCAACTTCAATATTGTCCTTCATGAAAAACTATAACAGACCTTCGCATAAAACCCCTTTAAAGATATTTCTAACTATTTATTGGACAATAATATGAAGAAATTTCCAGTAACAAATTGAACCATCAGCTCATAGTGTCTCTTCACAAATCATAATTTGATTGTTATCATATGCCAAACTAAAATCACATCATTAAAATGAATGGCAATATTGTGTGTGGTATCCACATTAAGTCATTCATTCGAAAAAAGAGCGGAAATTCAGCACTATTCATGAGTGATTGATGAGTTACTCCGGAAGTTCACAAATCACCGCAGTCGTAGAGTGGCACGTGATATAAATATGTAAAAGGTGATGTCGGAGTTGCGAAGCGCACTTTGTGTAATTCATGGGACGACGGCCACGTCATGTTTTCAATATTTTATTGGCGTCTTGTTCTCTGTAGTGTTACGGAATTCGTCAGAAATGAGGATACATCCTAGTATCTCGACACTAATCTGGAATCTTCTTGGTGTTTCTAAATTCGAAATTCATGATATTGCTGGATCTGTTGTTCTATTGAAAATAAAATAGTTTTTGGAAGAATCATTCCAAATTAAAAAAATTTAACTGTATACTGAAGCATCTCCAAAGACTGCAAGTTTGCAGATGGGTCAACTAAGAAATGTCCGTCCTCGAAAAAATGAAGCAAATGAAAGAATAAAACAGTTGTCACAAAAAGAGAGTCCTATAGCATTACGAAATTAAGAACAATACAAAAAATATATCAGAAGAGAGTTCACTTGAACTAGATTAATACATTCATCATTCGAAATGCGAATATAAGAAAGAAACTTTTATAATGCAAAATATTGGTCGGACGAAATTTGTCTAAATTTGTACATTCAGTACATTCCAATTTCATTTCGATACAAATTTTTTAAGCGTGAAATTAGAATGCACGTTGAAAAAGAGGTGGAGGATCTGTACATTGTACCACGTGAATATCCAGAAATAAATGTTGTCTATGAAGATGAAAGACGAAACATAGTATCCTAACCTGACAACTTGAAGAAAACTTATTGGAGTAGTGAATAAACCGAGGGAGAAACATCTTGCCAAAATGTGTACAAGACTCAAAATATTTACCTAAAAGACCCGAGACTCAAGATCGAGACTAAAAAGACTCAATGTCAAATCCAATTGACTTAAAGACTCAAGATTGGGAATGAAATGACTGATAGCCAAATGGTAATACTTCCTGTTACCTGACATGTAAATACTCAACATTTAATTTTCCAATTCAAACTTTCATATCCTAACTTCAATTTCACTTTTCAACCAGAGTTGATTGAATTGATTGAGTTGTATGACAGGTGTAGTCCGTATACCGGGTGTCTACGGAAGTATTGCCTACGGAATATCTCAGTTATTGTATGAAGTAGGTTTGTGAAATTTGGAGCGTCGATATAATGACATAAGAGCTAGAATTTGAGCATATTGACATGTCGAAGTTAACTTCCGGTCTGACCGGAAGTAACATCAACTTTCTTATTTTAAATGGAAACCCTATTTTTTTTTTTCTTTTCGCTTTATTCAGCATTCAATTCCCTTTCTAATGACATATCACAAGTTGGTATCTAACCAGAAACTAGATCAGAAAAAAATTATTATTGAAATTCACCGAGTAGCCCGTGGAAGCAAAATGAAAGCCAAAAATTGAAAAGTTGGCTATGGAAACCATACGTCACTTGATAAGAGTTGCTACTACTGTGATATTTTATTTTCATTCGTCGGCGTTATAAAAAGCCGCCAAAAAAAATATTGGAAAAATTGGGAAAAAAACAATAGTCTGTAGGTCCATAACTTGAATAGGAACATACAACTTTTTCTTGCCTGTACTATTCAGCATAACCATTCCTTCCTAATGATATAATAGAAAGTAATTTTTTGAAATGAAATACCAAAAAATACAATTATTATTCTTCAAATAACAAAACAGATTATCGCCATACGCAAAAATAACATAATTTAACTTTTTTCAGTTTATATATTCATTGCATTTTTGATGTTTGTAACGTAGGGAAAAGTTTTCATGAAACGGATTTTTTTTTAAATTGTTGGTTATTTTCAAACGATCCTGTTATACTAAGAATGATAGTAACATTCAGGAGCTTGTGTTGCAATGCATCGAAGTAATAATAATAAAAAAAAAATATTGGCATGTCTTGTGTTGTCGTAAATTAAACTTCAAGCAGATGTTACGAAAAAATATATAATTTCCCAGTAACCCCACGTGCATCATGTGCCATCATACATATAGCTATCATCTTCTTCATACGAGTCATCATCTTTCTCACCGGTGTGAAGTTAGCAGCTAATTTCCAGCAGCCAAAATGCCGAAGATTGCCTAACATCCATAGACGTACCAACTTTTTTTTTATTTCTTATTAGTTCATAGATGATTGGTATATGAAATAGTTTTATGGAATTTCAATTATTTTCAAACATCAATTTACAATAAATATTATATAATTTCAATGGAATATAAAGGTCGGTTTAATGATAAATGAACTCAACTTTCTCGTATGAGAACAGAAAATACTCGATGAAAAACTTAGTTCCCAGATATATTAGGGTATAGAATTGATTTTATAAACAAATATATGAACAAATGAGCAAGTAAATAAACTGAAAAATAGCACACAAAAAAATAAACTAACTAAACAAGCCAGATTCGAAACTTCGGGAAGCAAACGAAATGTTAGATTCAGGGAAACTGGAAAAATCATATTCATATTGAAAAACATCCAGTGACGGGCCGTCGGAGGGGTCGAAATCATCATAAGAAAATAAACATAATTCGAAATATTGAGAAGAAGATGAAATGTCAGATCCATATTTCACTGGAATAATCTAATTCACTTTCCGAAACACCAAGTGAGAAACTTATTCAGTGACGGGCCGTCGGAGGGGTCGAAATTATCAAAAGAAAATTGAAATAATTCGAAACTGTAAGAAGAAAATGAAATGTCAGATCCATATTCCACTGGAATAAAATAATTCACTTTCCGAAACACCCAGTGAGAAACTTATTCAGTGACGGGCCGTCGGAGGGGTCGAAATTATCAAAAGAAAATTAAAATAATTCGAAACTATAAGAAGAAAATGAAATGTCAGATCCATATTCGACTGGAATGATATAATTCACTTTCTGAAACACCCAGTGAAAAAATTATACAGTGACGGGCCGTCGGAGGGGTCGAAATCACCAAAAGAAAAGAAAATTAATTCGAAACTATAAGAAGAAAATGAAATGTCACATCCATATTTCACTGGAATAATCTAATTCACTTTTCGAAACACCCAGTGAAAAAATTATGCAGTGACGGGCCGTCGGAGGGATCGAAATTATCAAAAGAAAATTAAAATAATTCGAAACTGTAAGAAGAAAATGAAATGTCAAATGTCAAATATAAACAAAAAAAAATAAAACAAATACTCAGATTTTTTGAAAAAAAGGCATTTTTTAATAGTCAACAATACGGTTTCCGAAAGGGGGTTTCAACTCAAGATGCAATCATGTCACTGTACAATGAAATATTCAGTCACCTTGATGGCGGTAAGCAAACATCTTGTTTGTTTTTTGATCAGAAAAGGGCATTCGATCTTATTGATATTATACTGTTGCTTGAAAAGTTAGAAAATAATGGAATACGAGGTAATGCACATTCTTGGTTGAAAACTTTCCTAACGGATCGTTATCAAAAAGTTGTAATCAAGAGAAGCTTTCAGCGCTTCTCTTCCGATTATGAATCTGTTAATCATGGCGTACCACAGGGTAGCATTCTAGGACCCTTGCTTTTCATAATATTTGTAAATGACATATTCGAACTTAATACTAGTAATAATTACATCTCTCTTTATGCAGATGACACCGCTGTTGTATCATGTGGACTTGGTATTGACGAACTAAGTTTTTCAAATGGAAATGCTGCAAATAACATAACGGAATATTGCTTAAATAATGGTTTAATTTTAAATAATACATAAAACTGAACTCATACATTTCTCTCTGAAAGATCCTAATTACAGTTTACTTGTGTACCTTGAAGGTAAGTCTATCGAGCAAACTAGTTATACTAGGTATCTTGGGGTGGTATTGGATCATAAATTGAATTGGACTACTCATGTTGATAATATACTGAAGAAATTGGCCACTCATTGTTTTGTATTGTGGCAGTTGCGATATAAAGTGGACTTACCACTTCTTTTGATGTACTATTATGCTTATGTTCATTCTATTTTGAATTATGCCACAGTTACCTGGGGTAACAGTTTTTGTACAACAAAAAAGAATTATAAGAACCATACTCTTCAAACCGAGAAGGTACTCTTGTGAAGATTGTTCACTCGGCTAAATATTCTAACACTCCCTAATATATTCATTTTTAATAGTATATGTTTGGTTAAATCTAAACCAGATAGTTTTGGGGCAACTCGAGAAGCTATCAATCAATATAATTTAAGACCAAATTTCAATGTTTCAATCCCTGCTCATCGGCTTAGCGCTGTTGCAAACAGCCCACTTGTTTTACCTGCCAAACTTTTCAATAAGCTGCCAACAAACATAAAAAAGCTGTCTAATTTGTTCTATTTCAAAAAGGCGGTAAAATCCTTGTTGGTGAAACAATCATTTTACTCGGTTGATGATATCTCAACCGTAATTTTAATATGTGATAATTTGACGACACAAATCATTATGTGTGAATAATTTTAAATATTCTAATATTTTTCATAATTATCATACTGTTTTCTGTTTTTTGTTATGACATTATCCAATACTTATTTGTATATAAGTCGATGGAAATAAAGATATATTATTATTATTATATTATAATTCACTTTCCGAAACACCCAGTGAGAAACTTATTCAGTGACGGGCCGTCGGAGGGGTCGAAATTATCAAAAGAAAATTTAAATAATTCGAAACTATAAGAAGAAAATGAAATGTCAGATCCATATTCGACTGGAATGATATAATTCACTTTCCGAAACACCCAGTGAAAAGATTATACAGTCGGAGGGGTCGAAATTATTAAAAGAAAATTAAAATTATTCGAAACTATAAGAAGAAAATGAAATGTCAGATCCATATTTCACAGGAATTATCTAATTCATTTTCCGAATCACCCAGTGAAAAACTTATTCAGTGACGGGCCGTCGGAGGGGTCGAAAACACTATAAGAAAATAAAAATAATTCGAAACTATAAGAAGAAAATGAAATGTCAGATCCATATTTTACTGGAATAATCTAATTCACTTTCCGAAACACCAAGTGAGTAACTTATTCAGTGACGGGCCGTCGGAGGGGTCGAAATTAACAAAAGAAAATTGAAAAAATTCGAAACTGTAAGAAGAAAATGAAAAGTCAGATCCATATTCGACTGGAATGATATAATTCACTTTCCGAAACACCCAGTGAAAAAATTATATAGTGACGGGCCGTCGGCGGGGGCGAAATTATCAAAAGAAAATTAAAATAATTCGAAACTATAAGAAGAAAATGAAATGTCAGATCCAGATTATTCCAGTGAAATATGGATCTGACATTTCATTTTCTTCTTATAGTTTCGAATTATTTTTCTTTTCTTTTGGTGATTTCGACCCCTTCGACGGCCCGTCACTGTATACTTTTTTCTCTGGGTGTTTCGGAAAGTGAATTAGATTATTCCAGTGGTATATGGATCTGACATTTTATTTTCTTCTTATAAATTCGAATTATTTTTTTTTTCTTATAGTGATTTCGACCCCTCCGACGGCCCGTCACTGAGTAAGTTTTTCACAGGGTGTTTCGGAAAGTGAATTAGATTATTCCAGTGGAATAGGGATCTGACATTTCATTCTATTCTTATAGTTTCGAATTATTTTTCTTTTCTTTTGGTGATTTCTACCCCTCCGACGGCCCGTCACTGAATAAGTTTTTCACTGGGTGTTTCGTAAAGTGAATTAGATTATTTCAGTGAAATATGGATCTGACATTTCCTTTTCTTCTCATAGTTTCGAATTATTTTAATTTTCTTTCGATAATTTCGACCCCTCCGACGGCCCGTCACTGTATAATTTTTTCACTGGGTGTTTCGAAAAGTGAATTATATCATTCCATCGGAATATGGATCTGACATTTCATTTTCTTCTTATAGTTTCGAATTATTTTTCTTTTCTTATAGTGATTTTGACCCCTCCGACGGCCCGTCACTGAATAAGTTTCTCACTGGGTGTTTCGGAAAGTGAATTATATCATTCCAGTCGAATATGGATCTGACTTTTCATTTTCTTCTTACAGTTTCGAATTTTTTCAATTTTCTTTTGTTAATTTCGACCCCTCCGACGGCCCGTCACTGAATAAGTTTCTCACTTGGTGTTTCGGAAAGTGAATTAGATTATTCCAGTAAAATATGGATCTGACATTTCATTTTCTTCTTATAGTTTCGAATTATTTTTATTTTCTTATAGTGTTTTCGACCCCTCCGACGGCCCGTCACTGAATAAGTTTCTCACTTGGTGTTTCGGAAAGTGAATTAGATTATTCCAGTAAAATATGCATCTGACATTTCATTTTCTTCTTATAGTTTCGAATTATTTTTATTTTCTTATAGTGTTTTCGACCCCTCCGACGGCCCGTCACTGAATAAGTTTTTCACTGGGTGATTCGGAAAATGAATTAGATAATTCCTGTGAAATATGGATCTGACATTTCATTTTCTTCTTATAGTTTCGAATAATTTTAATTTTCTTTTAATAATTTCGACCCCTCCGACGGCCCGTCACTGAATAAGTTTTTCACTGGGTGTTTCGGAAAGTGAATTAGATAATTCCTGTGAAATATGGATCTGACATTTCATTTTCTTCTTATAGTTTCGAATAATTTTAATTTTCTTTTAATAATTTCGACCCCTCCGACTGTATAATCTTTTCACTGGGTGTTTCGGAAAGTGAATTATATCATTCCAGTCGAATATGGATCTGACTTTTCATTTTCTTCTTACAGTTTCGAATTTTTTCAATTTTCTTTTGTTAATTTCGACCCCTCCGGGCCCGTCACTGAATAAGTTACTCACTTGGTGTTTCGGAAAGTGAATTAGATTATTCCAGTAAAATATGGATCTGACATTTCATTTTCTTCTTATAGTTTCGAATTATTTTTCTTTTCTTATAGTGATTTTGACCCCTCCGACGGCCCGTCACTGAATAAGTTTTTCACTGGGTGTTTCGGAAAGTGAATTAGATTATTCCAGTAAATTATGGATCTGACATTTAATTTCCTTCTTATAGTTTCGAATTATTTTAATTTTCTTTTGATAATTTCGACCCCTCCGACGACCCGTCACTTTATAACTTTTTAACTGGATGTTTCGCAAAGTGAATTATATCATTCCAGTGGAATATGGATCTGACATTTTATTTTCTTCTTATAGTTTCGAACTATTTATCTTTTCTTATAGCGATTTCGACCCCTCCGACGGCCCGTCACTGAATAAGTTTTTCTGTGGGTGTTTCGGAAAGTGAATTAGATTATTCCAGTGAAATATGGATCTGACATTTCATTTTCTTCTTATAGTTTCGAATTATTTTAATTTTCTTTTGATAATTTCGACCTCTCCGACGGCCCGTCACTGTATAATTTTTTCACTGGGTGTTTCGAAAAGTGAATTATATCACTCCAGTGGAATATGGATCTGACATTTCATTTTTCTTCTCATAGTTTCGAATTATTTTAAATTTCTTTTGATAATTTCGAACCCTCCGACGGCCCGTCACTGAATTAGTTTTTCACTGGGTGTTTCGGAAAGTGAATTAGATTATTTCAGTGGAATATGGATGTGACATTTCATCTTCTTCTCAATGTTTCGAATTATTTTTATTTTCTTATGATGATTTCGACCCCTCCGACGGCCCGTCACTGGATGTTTTTCAATATTAATATGATTTTTCCAGTTTCCCTGAATCGGACATTTCGTTTGCTTCCCGAAGTTTCGAATCTGACTTGTTTAGTTAGTTTATTTTTTTGTGTGCTATTTTTCAGTTTATTTCCTTGCTCATTTGTTCATATATTTTTTTATAAAATCAATTCTATACACTAATATATCTGGGAACTAAGTTTTTCATCGAGTATTTTCTGGTCTTATACGAGAAAGTTGAGTTCATTTATCACTAAACCGACCTTTTTATTCCATTGAATTTATATCATATTTATTGTAAATTGATGTTTAAAAATAATTGAAATTCTATATAACTATTTCATATACCAATCATCTATGAACTAATAAGAAATAAAAAAAAAAGTTGGTACGTCTATGGATGTTCGGCAATCTTCGGCATTTTGGCTGCTGGAAATTAGCTGCTAACTTCACACCGGTATCTTTTCTTGATCCAACTGAAATAAATATTTTGACGCGTCCATTTCATTTGAAGCTTACCCGTCCGATTCACAGAATGAACAACTTTTTAACATTCATTCTATATATCAGTTTATTTCATATTTTCACGTACCTACCAGTCTTACGAGTGCGAGGGCGTAGAAGTGCGAAGAGTACCTAATTTCTTTCAATATCGGCTCTAATCTTGGGCCCTAGGTGCTTTTTCATTAATCTTGAAATTCAACCAGTAGTCGATAAGGGTTTCATTGAGGTACATAGCTTTATAATAAAATCAATATCTAGCAGACGATGTGGAAATTATACTGTAATGAAGATCTCCCTTCTGACCAATTAATATTCCACAGGCTCTCGGTGATTGTTTTTTTGCTGTCATGTTGGTAATAAATTTTATTTTTAATTGTTTGAAACGCTGTATATCAACTGACATGTGTCAACACTTTCAAGTGTCAAATTCATATTTTTTTTTAAATTTGAATTAAGTGGAAAAATATTATATAAAAATGTCACCTTGGGCAAAAATCTAGCTTATTGGAAATGTATACGATTATACAAAAAAAAAATATTTCACAGATTTCCGAAAAATAAAGAACTTGCGCAAAAATGATTGTTCCATTATTGAATCTTCCTACCGACGAACTAGAATAATTCTTTTATCGAAAAAGAATTTGCGGAGATCATTTCTAGGAAAGTGAAAGGTTGAAAAAGCGAAAGACCGTTTATGTTAAAACGTGATGGTGAGTTCATTCTCATGTCGTATTCGAATTAATGAATTCAAAATTTAAGAGAACCCTTTTTTTTCTCATTTCTAGATTCCATATCTGAAAATGATCCTGATAGTTACTTACCAAATAAGAAGAAGAAATGAAGTGATTTAGCAGTTGCTATCAGATATAAGGAGTTTTTTTAAGTGCTACAACTCAAGAAGTTTATCCTGGTTCTACTTGTAGAGATAATGAGGCAACTCACCATCTTCAGAGTTAAAACAGTCAACAGACTGATCCATAGTTTCGGTATGATATGGGCTATCTTCCTCTATATAACCGATAGTAATACTTTTTTCAGTAATAATTCCTAACAGAAAATGTTTCAAATATATTCAAATCACCAATATCAGATGAATTACAAAAGTAAATATTTCCAACTTCGGAGTTACAAGAAACAGGATTATCTCTCATTTCTCCTTCTTTGGTTGAAGTATCAGGATCATTTTCAGATAAAGAATCTAGAAAGGAGACAGAAAAAGTGTTTTCTCAAATTTTGAATTTATTCATTCGAAAACAACATGAGAATGAACTCACCTTCATGTTTCAACATAAACGGTACATCTTCCGCTTCTTCAACCTTTCACGTTCCTGGAAATGATCTCCGCAAATTCTTTTTCGATGAAAGAATTCTAGTTCGTTACATGGAACAACCATTTTGGCGCAAGTTCTTTATTTTTTGAAAATCTGTGAAATGTTTTTTTTTTGCTATAATCGTATACATTTCCACAAGATGGAACACAACATTTCTAACAAGCTCGATATTTAGCCCAGCATGACATTTATTTCACTTAATTCAAATTTGAAAAATATAAATTTTACACTTCTTGACAGCGTTGACACATGTCAGTTAATATACAGTGTTTCAAACAATTAAAAACAAAATTTATTACCAACATGACTGCAAAAAAAAAACGACCACCGATAGCCTGTGGAATATTGTCAATTGGTCAGAGACAACGGTTTTTTTGAGTTGTCGGAAAATTGTGTATTGATCACTTGTTTCATGGAACGTCATTTTTTGGCATATTCACCTCCTTCTTTTCATAGCCTAAATGAATTTTTAAATAAGCATTTATTCCTATTCAAACTAGTGAACACGATACACTTGAAAAGTAACATCTCCCAATCCGGTCTCGAACCTGTTAAAACGCAGCATGACCGTAGTTAGTAGAAAACTACTTGTTTTGTAGTTACTCAAAGTTTATCAGCAATAAAACATTCTTATGCATTTTCAAAGATTTTCAATATATGAAAGAAGTTCATTTCAAAGGACCACGCACACTCCTTATGCCAAAAGTCTTTCGGTCAAATTGTACAAATTTTTAGTATGTTGTTGAATTCGGCTTCCTGAACAAAAGTTACCATAGGCACACAAAATTTCATGTATAGTTTACAAGATACAGAGTGTTGAAGTTGTAAAATGGCACTTTCAGGCCATTATTGGTTGAACTTTATAGCTGGGAATTTCACAAAATTATTGGTGGATTTTCGATCTATACTATACTACTATATGGTCAGTGCAATAGTATGTTTTTTAAGCATTTTTGAAAACTGTATACAGGGTAAATCATGACTTTTTCCAAGTTACACAAAATGAAAATAATTTCAGAATGGAGCATCAACGTGATGAGTCGGATCGTATGGAAAAAAAGTTTTTGTGTTGAATATATTTGATAAGATCGGCTGAACCTATAATATATGATTATTTATTTCATATACAGAGGGCACTGAAAGTTTAGGTGCCTCCGTTATATTTGGTTCCGATGACGTGATTTAGTCAAAGGAGAGAGAGCACGTGGACTTTGAGTAATATACAGTGCGATTCAGGAAAAAAATAAAACAATATTACCAAAAATTACAGAAATGCACTGTACAAAAAAGAACTGATCGATTACTTTGATTTGATTTCTGTTTATTTTATATAGAAGATATCATATGAACTTGTGTATCAAATACAGAATTATTCCATGTTAGGTTTTTGTTTAATGGATGAAATGCTGAAAATTCAAATGATAATTTTTGAAGCATATTTGAAATTGATTTCTGACAAAATAACTCCCAAGTTTTTTTATTACTGCGAGTATGGATATGCAAGATATGTTCAAAATACGGGGTTAGTAAGTACTCAATAAAATAACGATGTAGGTATATTGTGAAATTTACACCATGGCCGCCATCAGTATAAATGAATATGTAATGTACTCTGATTGAAATGTTTGATTTCAGTTCCCTTAAGCAGCGATGTCAATATCCATAATTGTCAATATATTGATTGATATCGACAAGTAATACTGGGAGAGTTCTTAACCTAAATCAATAAAAAGGTGCTTATAGAGAGGGAAGTTATCGAAAACATACTACAAAACGTCCTATCACATTTTTGTAATCGGACGGGAAATATTTCAGCAAATTCGAATAAAGTTAATTAGTATTTGAAACACGATTGTGCCACTGATTTTAGGCCTCAATGATTTCAGGTCCAACGATCTCTTCAACTGATCTCCGATCTGCTGCATCACATATCATTGAGAATTTTCGTAGACGAATATTTAACACCTGCCAAATGACGAGCATGTCCCAAAAACCACAAAACTCTACAAATGTGTCCACAAGTACCCATAGTTCTCGAACCAGATTAGCAAGTGCAATAATGTCCCAATATCGTTTGATCTTCATTATCATCATGTACGATATTGTAGACTATCCAAAGTAGGTATTTGCTTGAATTTTTAAATCTTGAGTATACACGAAACCTCAAAAAGTTTGGATCATCTCTCAATTCATCAAATTCTAGAATTTCAGTCTCATCTCTTTGTAGCTTGTCCTGTATATATGCTGGAGCTAAACTGACTTGATAGTCACCCACAGTCAGGTCTTTGAGGTATTCTATAGACAGACGCAGAAAATCTGGTATATCATTATGGTCGAGCAGCCTCCATTTTCCATTTCTTCTGTCTAGATTTTCAGTCTCTACTCTAGCTTGCACAACATTAACTTCGATCACCTTTTCCAGTAAAGTTCTGGCTAGTTCCGCTGTGAGATTTGGCATGAATATAGGTCCACGATACTTATTGATTAATGCACCAGCTATCTTATAGAAATCACTGAGGTGCGAAGCATGATGTATTGAAATAACACCTTTGAAGAATTTAAAAATGGGCTTGAAATGTCCATTCCTCGATTCAACTATCCACCTGGACTTGGTGATAACTCGTGATTTATTTGCTTCCAGAGTAGAGAATTGTTTTTGTCTGCGAGATAAAACTGGTGGAATGTGACAAACAATACCTAGTTCCTCTCGGTAACCCCTATCCATTATCAAGATGTCCCTCTGTTGACACCAGTTTCTCATACCTTCCAGGTCCTTGTCCATAGCAAATCGCAAAATGGCAGCATCATTATTCTTGGAGTCAGAAAAATATGGACCATTGATTGCAGGAATAATTCCGTCAGGGGCAACAATTACCTCAGGTTTCACTAAATGTTCTCCCTTATGGTAGCAATAAGACTGTCTCAGTATTCTGAAATTGCTACATTTCTCTATTTTGCAATAGGTACAGTCAATGCACGCTATCGCTGTTGGCTGATGTGGATTTAAATTGTATAATATATTAGCGAATTCTGTCACATGGTTTGTTAAATAATTCTCCCTGGTTATAGATCTGAATCCAATGTTGTTTCGAACAAATCTCTGCATCAAAGAGATCCTCACATTTGAAATAACGCGGCTGACGTTCTGCCTCGATGAATAAATGAATATAATTTTCAAAAAGTCATCAGCCAAGCCTTGACATAAATTTACATGAAAAAGTAAATAAATCTTTTTCACTTATATATCTGTTTGTTTCTTGCACAACAGAATCACAATAGGTCAGAAGATCTCGAAATTGTTCTTTTGTCAATGCTGTCAAAATTTTGAAATCTGTTTCGTCAAGATCATCAAGATTCTCAAAGTTTATAAAAATAATATTACTTGATGCCATTTCTCGAAGTTTCTCTAAAAGCACCTGCATTTCTTCTCCTCTGACAAGGTATCGTCTGCTCACATATTGAAAACCGTCTTGCAGCAAAGGAAAAATGTTGCCATTTCCGTCTAAATGATGTGGACACACTTTCGCATAGTTCGGAATGAATATATTGCTCTTCGCGAAAACATGAACTCTACAGTCAATTGATAATCTCCGAATATTATCCCCCCGCATTGCATATGCAACATGTGTGACTAGAAGTTTGGGTCAACACATTAAATCGAAGACAATTCGGATTTTCTTCTATTTGTCTAGATTCATTAGTAATTGATTGAAAACAGTTGAAACATACCCTAGTTTCATCTTCAATATCAAGCAAAGGTCTTCGTGCTGTATCCCGTCTGGTAAAAGCAATTTCACGTAACATGGCATTTTCTTCTCCACTGATATGAGAACATTGTCTTCCACTTGTCGTTCTAATGCAGATATAGCAGTGAACTCCATTTCGAAAAGGCATTGGGCTAGATAATGCGTGAAGAAACGTCAAGAACAACACAAAAATTCACGAAATTAGTACACAATAATGACGCGGAAAAATAACCAGAATATTTTGACAACTGTCAAATGGATAGCATATTTTTGTATTCATTGCCTACTGCGTTATTTATCAGATTCACTAAAGATAATTATTTAGGTACCGAATGGAAATTGGAAATCTTAGTGCCATTTGAAATAGGGAAGCTGCCAATTTTGAAATACCGGGAGCAAAATATCATTCAGTTCCGGAGGATAGCAGCAGTCTTTGCTTCGCATATTTTCGGAAATACATATGATTGAGAAAGTAAAACACATGATTCGAAATTGTAAGTTAACAACAACATTTGAAAACAATTCTGACTTATGTTGGAAGAGAAGAGAAGAGATATCAATTTGAGCGCAGAAGCATTCGCGATATTGACATACATAAATAATTGAAAAGCATTGCGAATATCTGCTTTGAAAATCATTCGTTCGATATCTAACTTACGATGAAATAGTAAAATGGAAAATATATATCTGTATTTTTCCCCAAAAACACCTTATATCAATGAGTTGATATTATTTCCTTATTTGAGTATAGTTAAGTAGAATGTTGAAGTGATTTACTTGAATGGGAGTGACTCTAACATACACTAGTGGAGAAATATGCACTCATAAAAAAACGTTATTTGGCATGAAAAAGTGAAGTAATAGACTGTTCAAACATGACTTACTACTGGAAACTACCTATATTATAATTTCTTCATGTACCGACCTATTTCTATACCTCGCATGACAGATTTCCTCACTGAAGAATGTGGCCATCAAATTCTTCAATATTCCAATAGCAGATATTATTTTTATATTTGTTAGTATTCATAAATTCCAATAGCGTGATATTCATTGATTTCATGGTAAAGGAACTTTCATGTTTCAGTATTGAATTTGTCCATAGTGTGAATTTATACTTATACTTACATTAGTATTTTAAGTAAATACCTATACTGACTGACCCCGCATTCTTCACTTTCGAATAGCCCTATTTAAATATTTATTCTGTATACTCTCAGTGGGAAACAAGTTGGGAGCTGCTTTGTGAGGAATTAGTTCGAATTATCCTTCAAATGAATAATCATACAATCGGATTTTCAGCATTTCCACCATTAAATGAAAACTAGACATAGAAAAATCCTGTATTTTTCACAGAAGTTCACATGATATATCCCCTATAAATTGTGAAGGAATAAGGAAAATTGACCGGTTGGTTTTTTTTAAACAGGGTATTTCTTTAATTTTTGGTAATATTAGTCTCCTGTATTCTTAAGTCACACTGTATAATATTCATAATTTGCATTCTATCAAGTGGCTACATGGCACATATAACTGGTGCACTGAATTGATCCAATCATGTAATCCAAAGAATATATAACAGATACACTTATACTTTCAACCTCCTCTGTATATTTGAGAAAAATCATATTTTTTTGGAATCAGTCAATCTTATCGGATATACTCAACACAAAAAATTCCATTTTCATACGATCCGACTTATAACGTTGATTCTCCATTCTGTAATTATTTTCAATTTGTGTATACAGTTTTCAAAAATGTTTAAAAAACATACTATTGCAATGACCATGTATAGTAGTATAGTATAGATCAAAAATCCACCAATAATTTTGTGATATTCCCAGCTATAAAGTTCAGCCAATAATGGCCTGAAAGTGCCATTTTACAACTTCAACACTCTGTATCTTGTAAACTATACATAGAATTTGTGTGTGCCTATGGTAACTTTTGTTCAGGAAGCCGAGTTCAACAACATACTAAAAATTTGTACAATTTGACTTTTGCATAAGGAGTGTGCGTGGTCCTCAGAAAATATTATTCCTCATAAAAGTGCCTGCATCCTCCCAAACTTTAATTGCACGATCCAAATTTCAAATGATGTCCTTTCGTGTACGAAAGAATAGGTGGCTCAAGAGTAAAGTACTTTCATTTTCAAAATACATAAGTTATTTGAATAAGTACCTTATAATTTAGAGTATTCCAAATCATAGGCTCCTTATCCAAAAATAAGTTTTCACTGATTTTTTAATTTTTCCATTTCACCACCATATGTATCAGGAGGATTTGTAATATCAGAGAGTACTCCTTATTGAATATCATCTAAACGACCAGATCAAGTTTCGTTTTGCCCGAATGTCATGCAGGAAATAGCTTAAATCTTACATAGTGCTAACAAAACTTCATTTCTTGTGGCCATTGAGAAACAAACAGGAAATTTCCATTAACAGCTACAACAATTCACATCTGCACTTCAAAGGGAATTGGAAGCAATCGAAATGTAACCAAAGTGAAAAGACAGGTCGTAACGATAAATGGCAGGCTATATGATCTGAGATCAGAAGGTAGCTCGAAACAACTTTATTCTCAATTCACTTTTAATGAAGAAATATCCAGAGAGCAAAATCTATAAAACGGAACTCCTATTATAATAACTCGGATGTGTCGTCCACCATTTCGGTGTGTACGGTTATAATCATTTGCTGTGTGATCATTAGACAACAATTTCTTATTATATCCTCCAAATGTTCGATTTATGTAAATTACCGTTGACTTTCTTCTTTAGGTATCTCCACAAAAAATGAATATAGGAGTTAGATCTGGGGATCTAGCAGACTGAGAACTTTTAGAGTATCCTAATTTTTTGTGAATTTTGTATTCAGCCACGCCCTTACCTCTTGAGTCATGTGGAAAGATGCAACATCCTATTGAAAAAACATGGAGGCTCTAACGTGTAGTGGAGGGATCTCAAGACAATCCAATGAAAACGTTTGTAACATTTGTAAAGACATCTGCTTTAAATTTTGTAGTAAAAATAATGGACATTCAATCGCATCTTCCAAAATTCCACACCAGACGTTTATTTTGGAGTGAATTGATCCTTACTTACATTTTGATTCTAAAATGTGGATCTTCATCTGCCCACCATCTAAAATTTTGTTAGGTTGCCATACCAATCGATGTGAAACTAGCTTCATCGAAGTACAATATTTTCCTGGAGACACGATTTAATATCGCCTTGAAACCCGAAATAAAAACTCGAACGTTCATCAAGGTCTCTTTCTTTGAGTGTATGAATGAATTTCGGTTTGTATGGTCTCTATTTGTTTGCTTTTAAGGTGGCCGTTCAATGGCATGCATGCTGGCTACTGCTCGGACGGCGAATAATGGAGTACTGTTGACACTTTCGAAATTAATAAAAAAAAAAATCGTGATTTTTTTTGCGGAAGTCAACAAATCGATGAAATTCACGTTTTTGTAATGTGTCAACAAGAAGACCTATTGAAATCGTTCAAAAGCTAACATAGACCCATTTTTACACTGTGTTTTTGAGAAATGCGAGGAGTAGGTACTCGGAATTAGGCAGCAATATTCCAAAATCTAGCAAATTTATATGAATAGAGTAGAATAAAAGATGTTGACGAATTTTCGCATTGAGCGGCTAGAAATGTTTTGCATAAATTCTTTTATAAATTTTGTCGCATCATTGGCGTGTTTTGGTGCTTTGAGGGGCAGCTCAATATATTCTTTTGTTCTTTAATTCAATAATCAGATTCTGAAATAAGAGTCACTATAATATGAAAGGGTTTTATTGAATTCATAGATCGTTTTTATACATATCCACATAAACTTAATTCATTTTTAATGATGAATTGACCCGGATGTTGCTGTATTAAAATGTCTTATATTTAAATATTACAAATTACCTTTTGTAGTTATAAATAGGTTAAATCATTAAGCTTTGTGAACGATAATTCCATTTCTTCAGATATTAAAGCATAATTTAATGGATTAATAGAGGGGACAGTGATTTCACAGTAGAAAATTGTAAAATTGAAATAAAAATTGAGTGTTACAGCTATTCTGAAAAAAAATTATATACCTATTGATAAAAGGAATAAGTCTCTTCAATATCATATAGGTATAATGAAATTTTTACCTGATAATCATAATGGTAGGATAGATCTGAATAGAATTTGTGTAGGTAAATATCCGCAGTTACACAATCATTAACAGATAAATGATCAGAATAATTCACAGTATGATTGAATAATTATTAGCAGAGGAGAAACTTTCGAGGAGTTTGGAAATTTGCATATTGATTGAGATTTTAAAATGGTCTGACATAAATTCTTGACTAGTGTTGAGCCCGATCAATATATAGGTACACATATACTGTGAGTAATAATAATAATAATAATACTCCAGGACGATTTTCGTCATTAAGTTTTCAGCTCCTGGAGAAACAAACATCGTCCGAAAAGAGGAGGAAAAACGGACTAAATATCAAGTTCTACTCTTTAAATTCCGTTGGATTTACCCAAACCATTCTGTCATGATGGTGGTTCTGATAATAGGGGTCTTTGGTGGAACTTGAAAATCATACCGGCTTGCCATGATGCGGTAGAAAACATAGCCGGAAGAATGCAGAAGGCCATAATTTTTGGTTCACTCCGCCTTCTCAGGGCACATGACTCTCGGACCCAGTAATCACTCCGGAAGTGTCGGGGCTCCTGAGACAGGGCCTGTCTGGGTAATTTCTATCGGATCAAAAAATAATAACTATAATACTCCCTCATGAGGGTACCCAAAGGCATAGCCTGTGCGGGTAGAGGACGGCTATTATTATTATTTGCCGTGGCGCTCCGGGGCGACTTACTGATGTTTTAGGTGATGTATTCACTTTTCAGCTGTAGGAAAACTCGGAAAACCTACAGCACCACCTCGGGTAATCGGTGTGCACTCCAAGCTAGCACTGTGAGTCAAAGATAATAATAGATAATAATAAGAATAATTCAGCTTCTGTCGAAACGAACATCGGAAAAGAAGAGTAAAGAATGGAATAAATATCGATACCTCTTTGAACTCTGCAGGCTTCACCCAAAGCATTCTGTTAAAATGGTGGTTCTGATAATAGGTGTCCTTGGTTTAATGGTGGACAGACACATTGATCTCGAATCTGAGATTTATACTGGCTTGCCTTTATACGATAGAAATCCTTGCCATATAAATGCAGAAGGCCTTCATCTTTGGTTCACTTCGTCTGCTCAGGGCACATGAATCTCGGACCAAATAATCACTCACCCTACGGATGTAGGGAACGGATATTTGGGTGCCCTCCAAATGTGTAACAGCTTCTGAAACAGGCCCGACTTGGACTTGGATAGTCCTTACGGATAAAATATCTCGAGAATATATTGAAAAAAATTGAGATGATTTGGAACATAATGATATCGTTGTACATACGTAATACAACATCAAACGCGGAAAGAAAAATATTTTTAAAAATGTATATATAGAAGCAGAGCCGCAGTTAAGAGAATAAGTTCCGAAATAACTCAAAACTCCAATATTTGTTTGGAAATTGTATACTGCAACATAAATGGTCTCATGTACTATTTAACCGAAACTATAGTCAATTATTGCTGTTTCCCTCGATGTTACCACGACTGACTTCTTTGGACTCATTACTTGCTGATCACATTTATGTCACCAAAATTTTAAAAAATTTGGAAAAAAAAGTAGTGGTAGGGTAACAGAATATTCAAAGAGGTGGGCAATAATGAAACAAATGAAAACAATTATTTATTTTCATTTCCCGATGCAATTGCTTCTTCTATCCATGGTGGATCATAGTATTTCACATTTCGCAAGGAACGTTGTCGTATTATCTCTTCCAAAACGCAATCATCATAAAACCTTTCCAAAGTTGGTACCATCTCTTCTTTCCATAAAGTTTCGTCATTATTTATATCTTCTATGAATATTTCGTGATGATCTCCGACATACACAACAAAATAGCAAGAATTTATTTTTATGATATTCAGCTGACCCTGAACCTGAAGACCTCAGTCTTCAGCCTCTGCCCTCAAAAATTACTCGCACTCATTGCAGTTTGTTGATTTTCAAATAACTATTTTTCCATATAATTGAGAATCAAGAAATATCTACTACATTTCACTTATCCGAATTCATGTATTTTTACACCACTCAAAAATTAAATATCCAAAAATAACAATCCCCTTATTTACACAAATAATTAAAACACTGCACTGATCAACCTACAAATCCGTTGAAATGAATCATACACAAACGAAATCTTCAATTGCAATCTGGTAAATATATTCGAGGGTGCAGAAAGGGATTAGGGATTCCCAAATTCCTTAACTAATTGCTGCGTGTCCATACAATTGCGTGTTGCCAAGCATTTATAAAAATAAAAATCTTTGAGTTCATATTTATTTCTTTATCCAGGCTTGTACTACAAAACATGGCAACATGGGAGTTGATATTTCAAAAACATTATTCAACGGCATTTTTGTCAAAAGTCATATCTCCCTAGATATTATTCAGATAATAATAATAATACTCCTTCATAAACACTCGTTGAGTGTACCCAAAGGCATAGCCTGTGCGGGTAGAGGACGGCTATTATTATTATTTGCCGTGGCGCTCCGGGGCGACTTACTGATGTTTCAGGTGATGTGTTCACTTTTCAGCTGTAGGAAAACCCGGAAAACCTACAGCACCACCTCGGGTGGTCGGTGTGCACTCCAAGCTAGCACTAGACGAGATTGGCATCTAGACAACTCACAATACACTTGCTTTTCAACAAGGCATGCGGCCGCCTATCGAATCCGATATAAAGTAGTTGAGAAAAATTCTCGTACCTACATCGGATTCGAACCGACTGTCGCTATGCTGGAGTTTCGAACGGCCTGTGCATTAGACCGCTGATCCACCGACCACCTCGATAGATAGATAGAATATGAATTAATGATTGAATATATAAAATAAAATGAGAATAATTGTGTCATCTGAAATCACTGCTTAGCGGCGTGATATTTCCATTTTACGATCATAGTAGCAATTGATGTCGGTAACAATGCTTCATTTTTATGGTTGCATACTTGGATAAATATTCATTCGAATGGCAGGTGGCTCCTCTGTCGGATTAGATTGTCAAGCCTGATCAAACGGCCACCTTAAGACTTCTATAATTGACCGTTCGAAGAAGCCAATGTTTGCCATCGTTTCATAATGGAGTTTTCTACTAGGATGCCTTTTATTGAATTTGTTTTAAGTTTCGCGACAAGTTTGATAGTTGTCGTCGTGAACTAAAACGATTAAAATTAATATCTTGAAGATCAAGGTGTGCAGCCTTTGTAACAAGAACGCAGAAATCAAATGTCAATATAATAAATGTTTACTAGTAGATCAATATTTTCCAAAGCCAACTTTGCATATTATACCAATTTTCTGTTTACTCTAGAGCTCAGTTTTGATAAAAAAAGATCATTTATGGTTACTTTTCATTGTGAAACCTATTTTGAGTTGGTTGCAATTGATTTTGAACTGCAGATGTCGTTTGTTGTAGCTTTAACGAAAAGTACCTGTTTTTTTCTTAATGACCACAAGAAACGAAGATTTGTCAGCAATAAGTTTGATTAATGCAATTTTCTAGATGACAGTTGGGCGAAACTAAGCTTGATCTGGTCGTTTAGGTAATATTTAATGATGAGTCTACTCTAATATCACAAATCCCCATAATACGCATGGTGGTGAAAACTTGTTTTCAGGATAGGAGGCTGTGAAGTTAAATTTGGAACACGATCTAAATTAAGTTACTTGTTCAAATAATTTTTATGCGTATCTTCAAAAATAATGGTTGTTTGCTCGTAGCCACTTTCAATTTTTTACCTCCCTTGGACACAAATGACAATTATTGAAATTTGGATGGTGTAATTTGAGTTTGGGAAAATGCAGACAATAAAATTTTCTGAGAAATTTGTAATGAAGTTTTTGACCATTTATTGCCAAAAATATGCTGGTCACTACATATACGTTTACGAACAGTGGTGCTATC
The DNA here is from genome assembly GCA_958502065.1 of Chrysolina americana. NCBI lineage: Eukaryota > Metazoa > Arthropoda > Insecta > Coleoptera > Chrysomelidae > Chrysolina > Chrysolina americana. Next base: position 32,933,383 of record OY293421.1, on the reverse strand, counting down.
TGTGAAAAAATTAGGTTAATGTTTCTTTCACCTACCTCCCTCACATATTATCATTGAAACTGACACATTTTTGAGGATTTTCACGGATTGTGGATGACATGATCATTCTTGATGTTACTGGTTTCTGAATACTGACATAAATTTGTGTTTGTATTGTTAAACAGGCCGTTTCTTTTATCATGTGTGACATTGCTATATTCTAAACCGTAATAGATACAAAGACGATTAAATGGGAAAAATGTAGCTACTGTGGTGAGCAGTACATTGGGCAGAGAAAATCTACGGGGACTCTCGTCCTTCTCGACTTATACAGGGAAAACTAAAATTGCTGTTTTCGGTTTTTTACGAATAGAATGATTATTTCAGAAAATATTAAAAAAAAATTAAAGAGGAAAGTTTTATTGTATTCAAAATGAGCTAGAACTACGTAATGATAAATTTTTAATTAAACGTTTCGTGTCAACACGGCCACCATCAACAATTTTTTTCAAATACTGACCTGTCTATTTCATCACAAATATTGATAAAGCGATGAAATCACAATTCAGTGGTATATCACACTTGACATTTTTATAGCGTTTCATATCAAATAACTGGCATCATCAGTGACGGTCTTGTCGTTAGTTCTTTTGTAAATTGTTTTGATTTCTTCAAAACTCATTCAACTATTAGGATACTTCAGTCATTACCCAATACTTTCGATAGGAAGATACCCCAACACAACGAACATTCGTATTTTTCCTTTTTGTGGATTTTTGTATTACAGTAATCCTTGATTCAAGGCTGATTTCTCCTGTATCAATTTTCACACGGATTATTTTCATAATTTTCAATCCTGGAACTAATGAAAATATCAGCTTTTGATCAAAATACAAGTGTTGTCTAATTGGGTATAATTAAATAGCATCTCACTTCTTTTACTATATTTAAACACGCAGGCTTTGCTTGATTTCTATGGCAGGAAATATAAATGAGTTGTTGATATCTGTTAAGAACTGTCAGACATTTAAGCACTCGGTTACATATTAAAGATGTATTCGAATAACGAAAGGACTGATATGCTATTTACTTATGCAAAATCAAATAGAAATCCTCTTTTGGCAAGAAATATGTATGGTGAGCTATACTTACCCGAATCGTCGCATTCCAAACATTCAAATGTTTAGACGATTAGAAAGAAATTTGAGAGACTGTGGTGCATTTGACAGAAATAAAACTAGAAAATGTGTTGTTACTGGAAGTATAAGGAACCAAATAAATGTTTTGGGTAAGCAAAATAATTATAAAGACTAAAAAGTGAAAAATAACGTATTTTTTTTATAAATCTAGGATTGGTCAGTTACAAAAATAGTTCTAATCAAGATTGTTCTTTACGAGAAATTGCCCACGAACTAGGGATATCTGTAAAATCTACCAGAAATATTTTGAAAAAGAACAAATACAAATGCTACAGAATACGCAAAGTTCATCACCTTAATGAAATGGATTATGGAAGGAGAGTACGATTTGCGAAATGGTTAAGACGTAGAAATAGAGAAGTTCGAATTATTTGTAAAAAAATAATATGGACGGACGAATCAAAATTCACCAACAATGGTTGGTTTAACAGAAACATCCATTATAGGTGGAATAATACGAATCAACATTTACATAGAGAAACCAATTTCCAGGAGAGGTTCGGAATAAATGTTTGGTTGGGAATTTTGGGAACAAACATACTAGGTCCTTTCTTTTACGATGAGCATTTGAATGGTGAAATGTATTTAAATTTTTAATCCAATGACTTTGATGGCTACATAGATGAATTGCCATTAAGCACCCGCCGTGAAATACAATATTTTCAACAAGACGGGGCCCCTCCCCATAATGCAGCAATAGTAAGGGATCATTTAGAAGCAATATTCCCAATAAAGTGAATTGGAAACAACGGACCAATTGCCTGGCCAGCTCGATCCCCAGACCTTACTCCTTTGGATTTTTTTGTCTGGGGGTACATAAAGGATAAAGTTTTTTCGACACCTAGTACCGATATCGACCATCTCAAACAGAAAATAAGAGATGCATGTAATAGCATTACAACCATCTTGCTAGAAAATTGCCACAGAAATTGTATGGACAGACAACTTATGAGCATTCAACAAAGAGGTTGTCAATTCGAGCATTTAATGTAGAATTCTTTTTCTGTATTGGCTTTATTTTCTTCCATAAATTCATTATGAAATAAATTGTTTTTCTGTTTGTTTGATTTCTTCTCCTCTTAAGTAAGTTTATTTCTGGGGTAAATTGCTATCGTTCGTCTCTGAAACTGCAGAAATCTTTTATAAATTTTTATAGTATAAATACAATTTTCATAGATACATTCATTCAAAACGTCACTGATAATTTTTATATCGAAGCGTTAGATTCTGTGGAATTCATAAACAAACTAACGATAGGACCGTAATTAAAAATTGTTGTCACTGATGATGCTAGTTATTTTATATGAAACGTTATAAAAATGTCGAGTGTGATGTACCACTGAATTGTGATTTCATCGCTTTATCAATATTTGTGATGAAATAGACAGGTCCGTATTTGAAAAAAATAGTTGATGATGGCGGTGTTGACACTAAACGTTTGATTAAAAGTTTATCGTTACGTAGTTCTAGTACATTTTGAATACAATGAAACTTTCCTTTTGCATTTTTTTATATTTTCTGAAATATCAGTTCTATTCGTAAAAAACCGAAAATAGCATTTTCAGTTTTCCCTGTATAAGTTGGGAAGGGCGAGAATCCCCGTAAATTTTCTATGACCAATTTACTGCTCACCACAATAGTTACCTTTTTTCCCATTCAATCGTCTTTGTATCAATTACGGTTTAGAATATAGCAATGTTACCACATGATAAGAGAAACGGCCTGTATATACGTTTTTTTTCAAAAATTCACAAAAGTACAATAATTTCTCTCGTCTCGTTTTTATTGTATTATAATGAATATTTTTAATTCGTTCAGTTTCATTTCATCACCACAGGGAATAATAATAGTAGCTGTCCTCTACACAAGCTATTATGAAGGGGGCATTGTTATTATTATCATTCTCACCCACTCATTCCTTGTCATGTTTGCTATTTTTCAATTACAAGTAGGTACTTATCAATCATTCGCATGTGTCGCTTTGGATAATATCATATGGTCGAAATAATGAATTATGTAGAGAGACTAAAGGGCTTTTGATATCATGTTTACTACGATAAAGGAACTTCATACTAACTACAATAAATACAGTGCTGATTATCTTATAGATAACACAAATTACTATATTTAGGCTATAATAGGTTCCAGGCAAAACAATAACGAAAATTGCTGGTCGAAAAATTGGGCCAAACCCCTTAAGAACTTATGTTTCCATGCATCATACGCATTCAACCAAATATTCTTTGTCAATATTTTCTACAAATTATTCATTCTAATTCACTCGTTTCTTTTTCAGGTGAGTTGATATAGAAAAGAACGAAATGGAGAAATAGTAGGCGAACTGTCTCCACTAAATCACACAACTGAAAACGTAAGTGAGTAGGTACTTTAAAATTACAATCAAAATAGTGAGTAAGGAGTCTGTTCACGGAAAAATTATTTTCAACAGCTCGATTTTGAGGAACCATTTAGGTATGATCTAGAGCTCGATTCCTCGACACAAATTGAGCTTCTTGGGTGTAGCGGTTTAGCGTAGTGTTGATTACGTGAATGCCAATCTTGGTGTCTTGTGCTAACACTGTACGATTAACGATTTGCAATTTTTGGTCACAGACTCCAAGACGCATTAGTCTTAGTCGCGTGAAAATACGCGTTATCGGAACGGGGCGTTCCAATCGCACAAGATAACATGTAGGGTAAAGATACCTGAACGTACAGCTTGGCAAATCTATCTCTGAATGTGAAATCGCCACGCCTGCCGATGCGCAGTATCAGAAGGGTTCAGTACAGTCTGTTAAACGAGTATTAGTTAATGTACTGGTCAGTTCTACTATCTGTCGCAACGCGAAGTGCACTGTCAAGTGATTTATTGACTATAAAATGGAATTCCAGTCCGAAGTGAATAGAAAAGTTTTGAGTGGACAGAGTCGAGAAATTTTGGCAAATGTGATTCATTTTATGCGACGCGATGCATCACAAAATGAACCTGTGATAAATATTAAAAAAGTTCAGGAACGTGTTGCTACTGCCGCAGGTGTCAGTGTACATACTATTTCAAACATTGAGCAGGAGATGCGGAAAATAGAAAATGGGGAATCTTCATTATTTTCTACTTCAAGCAAAAGAAGAAAAGTATCACATAAAAAGACAGACTTGGATAATTTCGATAAAGGAGTTCTGAGACGATATATTTTTAATTACCAAGTGACCAATAGGAAAGTACCAACTCTGCGAAATATACATAAAATATTTCACGATGACTATGGCTACACGGGTTCAAGAGAAAGTTTAAGAAAAATCATTCACAGCATGGGATTTCGATGGAGGAAAACTAAAACAAATAGAAAACTGTTGATGGAGAAACCCGATATCAGGCAAAAAAGAGTAAACTTTTTGAGACGCATAAAAAATTTCGGGAAGAAAATCGGCCAATAATTTACATGGATGAAACATATATTCATTCATCACATACACACAGAAAGTCTTGGAGTGACGATTCCAATGAAGGTCTGCGTCAGCCGGTGTCGAAAGGTAAACGATTAATCATAGTGCATGCAGGTAGTGCAAGCGGTTTTGTTCCTAATGCTTGCCTAATATTCCAGTCACAAACCAAATCGGGTGATTATCACGGGGAAATGAATTACATTAACTATAAAAAATGGCTGGTGAAAAAACTTATACCTAACTTACCACCAAAAAGTGTAGTTGTGATTACGCACCTTACCATAATGTAGAAATTGAAAAATGTCCAAACTACAATACTAGAAAAGCAGAAATGCAAGAATGGCTAAGACAACGAAACATTCCGTTCACAACTGATATGCTCAAAGTTGATTTATACTATTTAATTAAACTGCATAAGCCACTCTTCAAAACCTATGAAATCGACCAACTTCTAAAAACCCATGGTCACGAAGCTCTAAGGCTTCCGCCTTATCACCCAATTGAACTGGTATGGGCATCATTGAAACAATATGTAGCAGACAGAAACGTGAATTTTAACCTAACAGACGTAAAATACTATTGTGCCGAATTTTTTAATACTTTCAATGAAGATGAGTGGAAATCGCGGTGTAACCATGCAGAAAAGTATGAAAAACTTTATATGGACCAAGAACCTTGCCTTGATTCAGCAATAGACCAAATTATAATTAATCTACAGGACGACGACAGTGGGATGGGAGTGACACAAACGATAATGACAGTGACATATGAAGAGTTCATCCAGTATATTGAATAATAAATGCATATGTAGTACTGCAATGAATGTTTTTTGTTCAAACTAATTTATTTCTATACGACATGTCATTTTTATTTTTACTCCCAATACTCCTCCCTCAATAAAAAATGAAAATACAATAAGACAAAAAATGATGACATCAGTTGGTCAAATTTCAATTTATATTTAAATACACTACAATACTTTTTGAAAGTTCTAACTAGGTAGTAGATTTCTAATACAGGTACATTAAATTCTCATTGCAAACTACAATAGAAATACCACAACCATTTACACTTTTACTTTTATTACTGAATGTACAATTTAGGAATATTTTACCGAAGCGTATACTACCCTCTTTGTCGTTCGACTACTTTCTCATTCTAACTTCGCGCATCTCGTACGTTTCTCGACATGCACAGCTAGATTTGCCAAGCTGTAAGTTGCAACTCGTAAAAGTGATTAACGTTTTTGCTGCTGTTTCCACCAACCTGCCACGTAGGTTTTCCGGGTTTTCCTATAGCTGAAAAGTGAATACATGTTCTCCTGAAACATCAGTAAGTCGCCCCGGAGCGCCACGGCAAATAATAATAATAGCCTTCCTCTACCCGCACGGGCTATGCCTTTTGGTACATTCAACGAGTGTTTATGAGGGAGTATTATTATTATTATATTATTATTATATTATAAAACGGTATGGAGATATCTACCGCAAGACTGAAGATTGTACCTACCAATATTATTTACTTCAGAGCAGTGAACAATATTGTCGTTAATGTTTGCTTTCTTGGAGGAAATTCGTTTCTTGATATGATTTTTTGAGTTCTTCAACCTTCTACATTCTGAGAATGAAAAAAATTTTATTCAAGGAAATCTATACAAGTGTAGGAAGGCAATATAATCAAGTTGCCCCGATAAGTAACTGCGTAAATTATTAAATTTCGTCATTGCCGTATCGTATTCTGAATTTCCCTATCTGAAATAAATCAATTCAAATTAACTGAAAATATGCTTATCTTTTTAAAAAATAATTAGTGCTTCGGAGACTATATCTGCTCCAGTATCAAAAAGCTCTAAAAACCTATATTTTCGTCAGGTTTGGACGTAATAAGATCTTTTTTTCGAGGCTCCACTATGGTGAGTTCCTCACGACTCACTTTTGCGTTCCTAATAGCAGTGCTGCTCCTATATGGTGGCGTACGAAGTAGGAAGTTAGTATCAGAGTCTACCCGGAACACACTGTGGCTAATGACCACATATTTTGATGCCAGTATAAACACCAAATAACAAAATTATGATTTTTTCAGACAAAGTCAAATAAAAACTGCCAAAAATTCCTTCAGGTCGACGTTTTCTATCTTGATACATATGCATGGTGTCTGATGGTATTAATCAATCACGATTCTGCTCTTGTATAGGTTTCCTAGAATTTACATTGTTCTTCGTTTTTAAAGTGTTGAAGGTTGAAGCAATGAAAAACCATATCGAAAGTTCCGATAAAATTCTGGATGGCCTCAAGACTACAGGCAATCAATTGGAGAAAAGACGGTTTCAGTTCAGAAAACAATTGGAAAATCTTTATTCACGACTATTTACCAAATCTGAAATCAAATTCGAAAGAAAAATGCTGTCATTCCTTCTCTCAATATTGAAGAAATATTCTGCAGCACTCCTGTTCCTAATCACTCTGAATATATTCCATTATCACTCTGGTGAAAACAAAATGTTTTCTCACTATTGAATTAATAGTAATGTTAGCCTTGACTGTCATGGTAGTGACAAGATTTCGCTCACTCGTTAAAATATCTCCATCATTAATCTATAATTTTTGCTAGTATTATACCTGCAGGTGGTAGTGCGCTTTTGTAATTAGAAGGTTTTTTACTTCTCTTCTGAAGTTCTTAAATAATTTTTTATAGATTTTACATGTTCGGGGCAATGAATGTATATTTTCTAACTCTCATATAAAAGACAATTCTTTGTTACTGATGTTTTTGGTATTGGTAGGCTTAGGTTGTTAATTTTTTCTGGTGCGTTTGTTACTTTGAGTACCTACAGGCTTCGAGGACTGTTCTTAATGGATCAAACATACTGTATCCAGAGTATAGTTAGGATCCTTTGATGAAGAAAAAGAAGCCTGTAATGGTATCTTGCTTCTGCCTTGCACATAAATCTGATGGCCCTTTTTTTAGTATAAACACAGACTGCAGTAAGTGTTGTCTTCAGAAACCCCATATGCGACACTGAGTGAAAAGTGGGTATTTTTGGCGATAGATATACTGACTTCATTTGATATGAATCTAATTGCTAATAGCAACCTGATGCTAGTCTTTTTCTTAAAGATATGATGTGATTTTTAAACTTCAGTTTATTGTCAATGATTATACCAAGGTTTATTTTCATTTTGATTTATATCCAAACTGAGCTTTTCAAATTTCAATTTGAAAGTACATACGTCGGTTTACTTGGCATTAAGACACAGTTAACTTCTTCGAGTTCCTGGTAATAATAATAATATTCTGTAGCAGTCAGTAACCTAGATGTCTTCCCCTTATAACAAATTGCAAATGCAGATTTCTTTGTACACAAGCATCGAACTCATAAAAGCGCTTAATTTATATTCAACTTCAATTATATTTATGATAATTGTTCATCATAAAATAAGTTCAAGTGGTATTTATATCTATAAATATCTTGTTTGTGCACACACGTTAGTCATATTGCATTTGGATTTCATGCACTATGGGAATGGCTAACTCTTAATTAGACTCATTTAGAGTTATGGCATATTTGGCACGTATATGTTGAGATAGGTCAGTAAAAATGTTGCTCGAGTCTTGCATGCTGTGACCTAGATAACATTATTGAGGTTCCCCTCTTCGCCGAGAACTACTGATTTTTTTTTCCGACTGATATACAGTGCGGCTTTTAATAGTCCCCCCGGTTAACTTTTGAACGGTTTGACGGCACAGACTTGAAAAAAAACGTTTGGAGGGTTTCACCGATACTACTTTTTGAAATAAAACACATTGTGATTGCTCGACAGATGGCACGGGGTGGCACATCAACTAAAAAAATTTAAATGCCATGTGTCACTTCGTTGAAAAGATAATTCAATTCTCTTTTCATCCATCTAAAAATTTTTAGAATTCCGTTCCATCCAAAAAAAATATGTCTTTTTACTTCACATCAAACCATTTAAAAGTATCGTGATAAGAAAAGGGATTCGGACCGCCAGATCCGCACTTATTCTGACATTTCAAATGCATATTGTGAAAAAATGTATTGACGAAAATCAAAAAAATTTTGATGTTTGAAAAGAGAATTGAATTATCTTTTCAACGATGTTGACACATGACCCCCCCATGCTATTTGAAATTGTTTAGTTAATGTGCCCCCCGCGCCGTCTTTCGCGCAATCACAATGTGTTTTATTTCAAAAAGTAGTACCGGTGAAATCCTCCAAACGTTTTTTTCTATAAGTTTGTACGTCAAACCGTTAAAAAGTTAACAAGGAGGGGGGACTATTGAAAGCCGCACTGTACATATACGACAATACACTTTCTCTATGTTTTCAACATCAAAATAAAATTCCAAAATTTTGAGTAAGCCGTCATATCGTTCATGTTGTTCAAATCTTGCATGCTGTAACCTAGATAACATTATTAAGTTTCTCCTCTACGCTGAGAATTACTGAATTATTTTTTTCATCTTCCGACGGGATATTGAAATCTGATATGTACGACAATAACTTCCTCTATGTTCTGAACATAAAGAATATTAAACATTTTACAAAATTTCAAGTAAGCCATCATATTAGCCCAGTCAAATAATCTTTGATTATGAGTTGATCTTCAATTACCTAAAGATCGTCGATGGTAACCTTGACGTCCAGTATTATCGAATTATTTTATCTATGTGAATTATGTGTTATTCGTTAAAATAATTTAAAAGTGAGAAAGACAGTTATTATGACTTCATTTTGTTATTCCTCTCTGCTTTGAACTCGACCTCCCAATTGCCACCATAACACCTGAGCAGAACGGGTTGACACATCTTTTGACATTCCTGCTATACAGGGGGTTTCAAATTCGATCATCACCATTGGGATCTCGGAAACTATAAGAGATACAGAGATGTTCAAATTTGGGCAAAGTTGCGTATTCACCTGACTAACAGTATGTATGCTATTGAGAAAGTACTGAAATATCTAATATATCCGGAGATATGGTAACCATATTCGTATCTCTCATAGTTTCCAAGATACCAATGGTGAGGATCGAATTTTAAACACCCTGTAGAACGGATATGATGTAAAGGCGTTCGGGGAAAATTTCTCATACGATAGGAGTGTCGGCAACTGTCGAACAGAAATTAATTCAACAGTCCTATACGACTGCCCTGCCCAATGCCTGGTATAGTTTTTCTACAAGAATATACTTTGCAATACTTCCTGTAACAACTACCAAATGATAATCGAAAAAAGGTGTGACTATCTACACACTAGTTTCACGGTTCACTCGATCGTCAGTGCAGACCCGGTCACAACATGCAAACGATTCCTTTAACTCCAGCACCCATTAAGAAAGTAAGCATCAGAGCCATCTACGGGAACGACAGAAAACCCTCCGACTGGTACACCTACTTCAAATGAAGCCCCGGAAACTAATTTCATTAAGAAAAATATTTAAATATTTTTCATGTGGAATGGTGTGTACTTATTGCCTTTGCCTCTGCCTTTATTGCCTTTCGTCAATTACATACAGTTCCACATGAGAAAAATTTAAATATGTTTCAAGATTAAATTAGACGGAAAACTTTGACCTGGGAGAATTTAATTTACTTCTCATTTCGAGACAGCAAAAACAAAATGTTAAATTGATAGCAATCGAGGTGAGTCGCAATTTCGGAATAGAACAAGAAATAAATTTAAATGAAACAGTGAAATACTCTATACAGGGTGTTTTTTAAGTAGAAAATGCAGGGCCGCATGTCTGTAAGTTTGTCGTTGTCCAGGTCTCAAGGTCTTACTTTTCAGTACTAGGGCCGAAAAGAGAAAGTATCTTCACTGTGAGTTTTTATGTGATTACATCCACTGAATAGCTATTCAACGTTTAATGATGATCATTTTGTCTATAGAGTCTAATTTTTGAGACCAACTCTTTCCATAACACTTTTGAAAAAAGTGTTTGGTAAATATCCCCACATTATAATTCGTCCATGATGAATATATTGTAACAATAATGTATCACATTATTTTCGTGAAATAGTGACCTGGATATTGAAAGTAAAGGGAATGAACAAAGTTTTGAAGACCTTCATAAGCAGCATCGCTTTTTCCGAACATACAATATGAAAATAAATCCAATAAGAATATTGAATCTTTTTTTTCAATGTATTGAAAAGAAATCCAAATTATTGAAAATATATCAGTTGTACTGGATTTCTTTTTCAATATACTGGATTAATTTTCAATATATGGAATTATTTTTCAATATGTTGGAAAAAAATCAACATATTTCGAAACTGAAAATAATCTGTCGTGGCAAAATTGAAAGCCATAATTTAAAAATAACACAATACAGAATTTTAAATGAGACAGGGATGCATACTTTTTAAATGGAACACACCATATACAGGATGAGTCAACAGTATTCCCTTAGTCAATTTCTCCATTATTTTGGATTTATAGAGGATTTTTACTCTGACTGTCTAAATTGTTTTCACTATTGTGCTGCCACCTCTCCGGCAAACCGTCGATTTTGTTCGCTTTCCTTTCGGAGGAATGCTTTCATGCTTTCTTCCTCTGCCACAAAATGAGGAGCGGCTCGTTTTCACAACGATCTTGCTTGTTGTAGTGTACTCAAATATATGACCTAGCATGAATGATGTACCTACCTTGTTACTACGTTGGTCGGTGGACCATTGGCTAAGGTATCCAACAGTGGAAATTCTGGCTCTCATCAGACAGACGTTTGAGGCTCTGGTACGCGAGAATCTTTTTTTTCAAGTACATGGGTCTCTCTAGGTGGCCACATAACGTATTTTAAATCGTGTGTGATGTGAGTTGCCTGAATGCCAATTCCAACTTATGGTGCTAGCTTGAAGCGCGCACTAACCACCCGGGGTGATGCTGTAGGTTTTCCGGGTTTTCCTACAGCTGAAATGTGAATATACCACCAAAAACATCAGTAATACGCCCAGAGCGCCAGCCAGCCAGCCGTCTTCTACATGCACAGGCTATGCCTTTGGTTTCACTCTATGAGTATACATAAGGGAGTTTTTTTTTCATCCATCAGGAATATACCAGTCAGGCCCTGTCTCCGGAGCCCCAATACAACCGGAGGGCGCGATGGTGTGTCATTGGCTCCAGTAATCACTCCCCACGTCCGTGAGATATGCCCTGAGAAGGCGGAGTGAACCAAGAATTACGGCCTTCTACATTCATCCAGCTAAGATTTCTGCCATATCATGGCAAGCCGGTATGATATTCAAGCTTGATAACAGTGTGTCCATCATTCCATCAAGGACACCTATTATCAGAAACACCATTTTAACAGAATGGTTTGAGTAGAGCCTGCAGAGTTCAAACAGTAGATCTCGATATTTAGTCCGCTTTTCCTCCTTTTTTCGGACGATGTTCGTTTCGCCAGGATCCGTAAACTCTATGATGGTCGAGGAAGACTACATCAGGCTTATTGGCTTATATTTGCCTGAGGGTCGGTAAAGAGTAGTTCGAATAGATTCGGCACTTCTCATTCTCTACAACGCACTCAATATTCCCCGGAGCATAATTCAACCCTGGTGTCTCGTTTATACCTACGAGTGTCGTAGGTGGTAGTAGCTCCGTATTATGCGTCTGGATATAATATAATAATACTATTTACTACTTTCCACATAAAGTACGTAATACTTATTAAAATTTTTGAAAGACTGTGAAAATAAAGAGCGAAGTTTATTTCCTCCAATGAAGCAATCTCTTACTTCATCAGGAAAATGTTCTTTCACCTAACCCTAGAAAGTGTGTCTTCCATCGAGTAGTATATGAACAATATATAATATATAATTACATTCATAGTTCTAATTGAGTGATAATTTAGATAGTAGTACTTATACTTAATTTAGTTTTCAAGAGAATACAGGATAACATGTTGAGATAAAATTGGCAGTTGTTTTTTAAGAAGAATATTTTTATACTTTGATGAAGCTTGCAATACTGAGATTTTGTAATGTTTCAGGAACAGAGTTACGCATCTTATAAATTTGGTAGGTGAAAGAACATCTGATCATTTCAGTTTTAAATACCGGTGTAGACAACAGACCTTTGAATCTCAGATTCAAATTATGTACATCTGTTGTGAATGTTATTTTTCTATAGAGGTATATAGGAATTTTTGTCACATTAATTTTGTAAAATAATAAAGTTGCATGATGAACTCTTCTATGTTGCATATTCAACCATCCGAGTTCAGCCAATTTGTATGATATTCTTTTTGCTACCATATATCAATCGTAAGCAGGACATTTGTACTTTCTGGATTTTTAACGTACACAGATTTCAAATTAATGTTTCACATAATGTTATTTTAACATTTTTAGGAAAAAACTGCGGGTTCCCATAAATCAGTTATATGCACATTGAATAAGTTTATCAATATGTTTTTCAAATTCAAGGTTTGAGTCTAAGATGACTCCTAAATATTTGGCTTCAGTAACTACTGTTAATGGATCATCATTGATTTTAATATTTATAGGTTGTATTTCAACACGATTTTGTGCAGAACCAAATAACAGCAATTTTGATTTTGTAGAATTGATCAACAAGCAATGTTCAATCACTCACTAATCATGAAAACTGGAATCATGTAAAATCTTTAGATAATCCCGCAGATTTATTATCAATGGGGGTAGGCTCTGGTGATTTGATTAACTTGGATTTGTGGTGGCATGGACCAGGTTTTTTAAAATTAAATGAAACAAAATAGCAAACATGTGAAAATGTCTCACTAGAATACGAATTACCAGAGAAAAAGTTATTAGCTAATGTCAGTATGCAAGTTCTCAGTTCTGACTTGAATACATTTTCAAAAATAAAAACATTGAAAAGAACTGTAGCTTATATCATGAGATTTGTTAAAAATTGTAAACAAAAAAAATCTGAGAGATCTGTATAGGTCTAATTACTCCCGCAGAACTACAAAATTCGTTGAAAATTGTTGTAAAATTAACACAAATGGAATGTTTCCCAAAAGATTATACTAATTTAAAAAATAAAATGCCTATTCATAATAACAGCAACATATTAGCATTGAATCCTTTTATGGACGAATCTGGATTGATTCGAGTTGGGGGAAGAATAAAAAATATTAATTCGCGTTTCGATAAAAGACATCCAGTATTATTACCAAGACATCATAATGTAACAAAGCTTATATTTCTTGAAGAACATGTAAAACAATTTCACTGTGGACAAAATCATTTATTATATACAATTCGAGAATCATATTTGCCGATAGCGGGACGTAGTATCACGAGGGACACTGTAAGAAAATGTATACGGTGTTTCAAGGTGAAACCAACCAATTCGGAATACATAATGGGAAATTTACCAAGTGTGCGCCTTACATCATCTATTCCTTTCTCGAATGTGGGGGTAGAATATGGGGGACCTTTCCTTTTGAAAACAAAAAAAGGAAGAATATTCAGACCATGGATCAAATTTTGTAGGTTCGAACAACGAAATTTCAAAATTGTTTGATTTCATAAAAAATTAATCTAATTATATAGAAAGTCATTTGGCAAAATCTTCCAATTTTGGAGGTATATGGGAGGCGGAAATAAAAAGTAACAAATACCACTTGAAACGAGTAATAGGGCTGGGCAGTTAGTTTTACCTTTGAAGAGTTTGTCACTGTTTTGGCTCAGATCGAATCTATTTTAAACTCCCGACCAATCTCTCCTATTTCATCTGACCCCAAGGACTTATCGGCTCTTACACCAGGTCATTTTTTAATTGGACGACCTATGACATCATTACCAGAACCAAGTTACAACAATTTTCCATCAAATCGTTTGAACAACTTCCAAGCTCTACAAAATATGATACAGCATTTTTGGAAACGTTGGATGAAGGAGTTTATTTCCGAACTACAAGTTCGTACCAAATGGAAGCGAAGTTCGAAAAATATATCAGTTGGTACGTTAGTACTACTGAAGGAGGACAACATCGCTCCGATGAATTGGAAGCTGGGGCGAATCCTGCAACTTCACCCAGAAGACGACGGTATTGTGAGAGTGGTTAGTGTGGAGGTTTCGAATGGAATCTTCAAAAGATCAGTGAGAAATGTGTGTCCATTACCGATAGACTGAATTACGGAAAGTCAGGAACACTTAATTTAAGTAATTTCTTTTGTTGTTGAAATCGATGCTTTCAAGGCAGCCGGCATGTTGAGGCCAAAGCCAATAAGTTTAATTAATTACTAAGTTTCTCTGCATTTTATCAAAACCGGCAACCCTGCGCGGTTACCATAGACACGGGATAGTAGAAGACTTCTAGAAAGAGACAGTCTGGTAATAAAATTGTTCGAGACAAGACCAGTGTATTATTTCACGACAATCAAGTAACCATCAAACCAGATAAATGCAGTACAAGTTTTAAATAAATAATAATCAATCATACAGTCCATTCGAAGCAACAACTTCTTTCAAGAATTTTGAAAGAATTGGTAAAATGCTTATACCCCTAAGATTCTTTTACTCTTCAGGATCCTGATTTTGACCCATTGCACATATAGGCTGAGACCGCATAAGCTGGACAAGCTGACAGCAAATGCATTATGGTCTCAGCTGCCCCACGACACGCTCTGCATCTAGTGACAGGGACCTGTATACTCATCACGCGACTACGGTAGACGAGGGTGTTGAAGGTCATTATGAATCCCTCGATTTCCGACTTCAGATCACTTGACCTGAGAAAAGCAAATGTCAGGTTTCTGGATAAGCCAAGGTCTTCAATGTTCTTGAAGAAGACCCCATGCATTGGCTTATAGGAGCATATCACTCTGCAGCTCCGACGTGGGCTTTTTGCTGAACGGGTGACAGAGTTTGATTTCGTCCGTTCAGTGTCGAATACAAGAACGAGTTCATCGGCTGCACGGGTTGCTCCAATCCCTGCTTTTTCATGATCGCATACTAAGCAGAGAAGGGGATCTGAACTCCTGATGACTTTACATCTAGTACCATTCTGTTTTAAGTCCACGGCCTTCCCGTTGTCTGGGAAAGTATAACCGTGGAACAGGCGATTTAGGATGCAAACTACTATGAAGGTGGATCATTTTGCGAGTTTTCACGTCGAGTTGTCGCAACTCTTCATGAATCCATTTTATCAATCCAAAAGAGTAAAGTATAATCGGAACGGCAAGCATATAAGTTGCAGCAACTTTGTTTTTACCGAAAGTTCTGACGACCAGATCTGTCGGAGTTTATGCTGATACTTGCCGCGGATAGACTTTTTAACAGTTGTTACCTTTTGGGTGTGGCGTTGTTCCAAACGTAGGTCGGTTTACGTCTCTCCGGCATCCAGATGATGTAGGATGCTTCCGTATACGACACCACACTCAAGGACTGATGACTATCCTTTTCTCCGAAGGCAGAGGACATCCATATGAAAGAGATGGGTGACCTCATGCCTCAGGTTGCTGGGGGTGCTGCAGTTGTATCCACGAGTTTTCCTTAGTGCAAAGGACACGCATAAGAGAAGAGAGCTGAGAGAGTCTCCCTGAAACAAACCTTTTCTAAAGATAACCTGCTCTGTTTGAACTCTGACTTGACCAGATGTTATAGTAAAGCATGTCTTCCAGAGGGGCATCAGCTGTTCTATGCATCTCACTATTTGATACATGATGAGCTCTTGTAATGTTGTATCAAATGCTTGCGATAATCGATCCAAGCCATTGAAAGGTTACGCTTATACTACACGGAGTCCTGCGTGATGTATCTGTCAATCAGCATGTTCTCGTTGCAGCCAGCGACCCCCTTCTTTGACCTTCTTTTCTCATATTTCCGTTCACACAACGGCTCAACTGCGGAGAGTATTTGCATGTACGAGATGCGGCCAAACATCTTGGGCGTTCAAGCATGTTATCGGTCTCTAGTTCTTCGGATCAGATAAATCGCAGTTTTTGGGAATTAGAAAAATTCTTCGAGTCTTTGAGGGCTCCTCGAACTTCTTTCGGAGTTATCGGACTGCGCACTTCATTGAGCTCAGGCCAACCAAGCCTCCTACAGAAAACTTCAAATTGCGTTAGGTATTTACGTTGAGTGGTTGAAGAAATTCATATATATATATATATATATATATATATATATATATATATATATATATATATATATAAAGTAGTTATTTTGTGGGGTTGCAGCTGCTTTTCAATCAAACTCTTTTTTACTTTATTGTGAGAGCTTTCGAAATTATTTAATTTCTTCTTCAGTCACTCTAAAAGAATAGGTATAACTGCTAATGAACATATCAAATAAAGGTACTTACAGTATATGAGTATAAGATAAAATAACATTCAGAAAAATAAATGGTTTCAAGACATAAAAGTGAAAAGTCAATCTGAAGTTTATGAAAGATGGATATAGGGTGTATAGAATTGGTATAAATTTTATTGTAAAAGGTCGATTTAAGTTATTGATGAAATAGATACTCTATGATTTTTATTGTTGCTCAATTTTATTTCAATATCTAAAATATTAGAATAAATTATATTTAAATTTTGAAAATCGGTCTTCTTATTCATTGAATCTTTTTCATTCTTTATGTAAACCATTTCTAAAAAACATCTTTTGAATAAATTATTTTCTTTAGTTAGAATTGAAATATTTTTGAAATCAATGGAATGTCCTGTAACATTTACATGTTGTGATAAAGCGCAAGCATTGGGTCTTAAACGTATATCACTTTTGTGGGAAACAATCCTTGATTTCAAATTTCTTGATGTTTCACCAATATAGTTTTTTTCACATTCACGACAGTTAATTTTGTAGACAACTCCTGCTTGATCCAGTATAGGAGTTTTATCTTTCAATTTGGTAAATAATTTATTGACAGTTTTAACTGGTTTATTAGATAAGATAATATTAGTTTCTTCTTTCAGAACATTATTAATTTTGGAAGTGAGTTCTTTTATATATGGAAAGGATCGAAATTTTTTAATGATGTTTGTTACAGGATTTTCGTTATTAGCGAAATTGGTATTGTTGCTAATTTGAATTGGAAAATTATTAGAGGAAAATATTAATTTATTGAGGAGTCGTTTAGGATAAGAATTGTCTGAAAGAAAATCGAATAATTTTTTAAAATTTTTCATCTTCAAAGTAGGATGACATATTTTGTCTATTCTATTTTTCATTCCAAGTACTAAATTTATTTTGGTTTTTTCACTATGATATGAGAAATAATTCATGTATTTCCCAGAGTTGGTTGGTTTAACATACCAGTCTAATATAATTGTGTTATCGGGGGTTCGTATGAGTTTAGTGTCTAAAAATGGAACACCTCTGTCGGTTTCTGTTTCAATCGTGAATTTGATATGGTTATCATAATTATTAAAAATATCGAAAATTTCGTTTTCTTTTCCTTCAGGTATGGTGCAAATAATATCGTCGACATATTTTTTTAAAAAAGGAATTTCAAAAGATAATTTAGGTATACAACAGTACAATAAATCATCCATAACATATTGAGCAAGAATTGGTGAAATTTTTGATCCCATAGGTGTTCCAAAAATTTGTTGATAAAACTGATCATTAAGTGAGAAAAAAGTATTGTCCAATATGAAGTTTATTATTTTTATGAATGTATCTTTATTCAAAGAACAATGATTTTTTATTGAATTCCAGTTTTTTGTGATACTTTTAATGACTGATTCTTTCGAAATGTTGGTAAAGAGTGAAACTACATCTAGACTTATAATAATATAATTTGGTGGTAATTGAAAATTATTGATGAATTCTGAAAACTTGAAACAATCTTCAATATAATACTCATTATCAACATTATAAGCCTTAGTGAGTATATCTGTAATGAAAGATGTTAATTTACTTGTGGGTGCATCAACAGATGCAATAATAGGTCTAAGTGTTAGAACGGGTTTATGAATCTTTGGTAATCCATAGAATTTTGGACATACAGAGTTTTTTTTTACCAACATATTGCATCAAGATATGGGATCAACTGTATGCGACATCTCAAAAAATGGGCAAATTATAACATCAAATTAGCATCTCAGAATAACAGGAAGATATTTTTACTTCAATGTAGAACTTATGGATTAACACCAAGACATATCCAAGACAGAACAGAAGATGTGTATGGTTCAATTGATATAAATGAAGGAAGAACTCACCAATACGTCAAAAATTTAAGTAAAAGGTTGAACAAAAAAGTTTTGAATATAGAAATAGATATCACACATAGATATATTAAAAGAATTATTAACGAAAAAAGTAACTTAGAAGAACAAATTATTAGAATTCTTCCACAATATATTTGGAACAATTTTAAAAATTCATTAATTAACAAATATAATAAAAAATATAATGATGTTAAGAAAATTAATTTAAAAAAGATCGAAGAATTAAAAATTTCTTCCAGACCTAATATAAAAATATAAGAAAATTGGTTTGAAAACTTAACCGAAACGGAATTTCCAAAAGAGGTCAAAAATATGTTATCACTGGGTCCTAAATTCAGTTTGCAACCAACTATTAATGACATATCTATAAAACATCTTTTAGCAGATATTGAATACTCACTAAATGAAATAAAAGATTCTGATCAAAAAAATATTTACATTTCTCGAATCACCAATATAATCACTAACTTTCTACACAATGAACCTTTTCAATTTTCAGAGTTTAATATATGGTTTAACAAAACTAGGCATTTTCTGAAAGAACACCCGGAAATTTTTATAACCAAATCTGATAAAGGCAATGTCACAGTAGCTATTAACAAAGAAGAATACATTCAATTAACCGAAAAGTGTGTCGATGATAAAATTTATTACAAAAAAATTTCCAAAGATCCAACTTCAGGTACTCAACAGAGAACGAATAAATTGGTAAGTCAGTTGAAAAAAGATAAATATATTGAAGATAATGTTGCAAAATCTTTAACAATCTACAACTCTGTATGTCCAAAATTCTATGGATTACCAAAGATTCATAAACCCGTTCTAACACTTAGACCTATTATTGCATCTGTTGATGCACCCACAAGTAAATTAACATCTTTCATTACAGATATACTCACTAAGGCTTATAATGTTGATAATGAGTATTATATTGAAGATTGTTTCAAGTTTTCAGAAATCATCAATAATTTTCAATTACCACCAAATTATATTATTATAAGTCTAGATGTAGTTTCACTCTTTACCAACATTTCGAAAGAATCAGTCATTAAAAGTATCACAAAAAACTGGAATTCAATAAAAAATCATTGTTCTTTGAATAAAGATACATTCATAAAAATAATAAACTTCATATTGGACAATACTTTTTTCTCACTTAATGATCAGTTTTATCAACAAATTTTTGGAACACCTATGGGATCAAAAATTTCACCAATTCTTGCTCAATATGTTATGGATGATTTATTGTACTGTTGTATACCTAAATTATCTTTTGAAATTCCTTTTTTAAAAAAATATGTCGACGATATTATTTGCACCATACCTGAAGGAAAAGAAAACGAAATTTTCGATATTTTTAATAATTATGATAACCATATCAAATTCACGATTGAAACAGAAACCGACAGAGGTGTTCCATTTTTAGACACTAAACTCATACGAACCCCCGATAACACAATTATATTAGACTGGTATGTTAAACCAACCAACTCTGGGAAATACATGAATTATTTCTCATATCATAGTGAAAAAACCAAAATAAATTTAGTACTTGGAATGAAAAATAGAATAGACAAAATATGTCATCCTACTTTGAAGATGAAAAATTTTAAAAAATTATTCGATTTTCTTTCAGACAATTCTTATCCTAAACGACTCCTCAATAAATTAATATTTTCCTCTAATAATTTTCCAATTCAAATTAGCAACAATACCAATTTCGCTAATAACGAAAATCCTGTAACAAACATCATTAAAAAATTTCGATCCTTTCCATATATAAAAGAACTCACTTCCAAAATTAATAATGTTCTGAAAGAAGAAACTAATATTATCTTATCTAATAAACCAGTTAAAACTGTCAATAAATTATTTACCAAATTGAAAGATAAAACTCCTATACTGGATCAAGCAGGAGTTGTCTACAAAATTAACTGTCGTGAATGTGAAAAAAACTATATTGGTGAAACATCAAGAAATTTGAAATCAAGGATTGTTTCCCACAAAAGTGATATACGTTTAAGACCCAATGCTTGCGCTTTATCACAACATGTAAATGTTACAGGACATTCCATTGATTTCAAAAATATTTCAATTCTAACTAAAGAAAATAATTTATTCAAAAGATGTTTTTTAGAAATGGTTTACATAAAGAATGAAAAAGATTCAATGAATAAGAAGACCGATTTTCAAAATTTAAATATAATTTATTCTAATATTTTAGATATTGAAATAAAATTGAGCAACAATAAAATTTATACCAATTCTATACACCCTATATCCATCTTTCATAAACTTCAGATTGACTTTTCACTTTTATGTCTTGAAACCATTTATTTTTCTGAATGTTATTTTATCTTATACTCATATACTGTAAGTACCTTTATTTGATATGTTCATTAGCAGTTATACCTATTCTTTTAGAGTGACTGAAGAAGAAATTAAATAATTTCGAAAGCTCTCACAATAAAGTAAAAAAGAGTTTGATTGAAAAGCAGCTGCAACCCCACAAAATAACTACTTTATTTTGAAATAAATTCAGCTACAAACATAAATCGTTATATATATATATATATATATATATATATATATATATATATATATATATATATATATATATATATATATTCTTCCAGAAGGTTTCCTCCTGATCAGTCGATTGCCGCCCTCACATGGTTAAGAATCTCCGGAGTTATTTCTCTGCAATGCCTCTTGATATTCTCTCTCAAATCTTTTAATGTTGTTGATTCTATCTCATACACTATAAACTTTAAATGACCCCATAGAAAGAAATCTATAGAAGTGAGATCCAGAGAACTTGATGGACATTCTGTAGTACCTCATATGTCAATCCAGTGACCAAGAAAATAATCATCTAAAAATTGTCGCACTGGAGCTGCATAATGAGGAGGTGAACCATCCTGCTGATAAACTAGTTTGTTTTCGAATGAATTCATATCCTCCTCAATTGCCCTATCGATGCACGGTATTATTCGATTCTCCAACATATCGAAATATTTCTCACCAGTCAAATTATCATCGATAAAAAATGGTCACCTAAAATGCCTGTCCAAACATTCAGTTTTTGAGGTTGTTTGGTATGAACTTGTCGGTATAAATGAGGATTGGTATCACTCCAATATCGATAATTTTGCCGATTCACCTCTTCGTTCAAACTAAACGTACTTTCATCCGAAAATCAAATTTTATATAAGAAATTCTGATGCAAGTTGATCTGTTCAGTGAGACTTTCACAAAACTCGATACGTCTATCGAATTCATCTTCGTTCAATTTATGAACTAGTCTAATCTTATATGGATGAAATTTGTACTTATAAAGGATCCTGAAAACATTTTTACGACTGATTCCTGATTCTCGAGATAACTTAGTAAGAGATATTGCGTGCTTTCCATTAATCCAACGTGCCCTAAAATTGCAATAGAAATAACTTCATCGTTGACAACTCCTGAACGATTATCCTTTTTATTGTTAACAGATCCAGTTTCCATAAAATTTGTTTAATAATTCCGAAACATATTTATTTCGTACATTTCTTCCTGGATGATTATCATTGAACATATGGGCAGCAGCTCTAGCACTATTTCCATTCTGGTAGTACAAACTCACTATTTCAAACCGTTCCTCGAAACGTATAACATTGCTTCTCAAAATTTCACAAAAACTGAAACAACAATTGTGACTTCACCTGGTTGGTAATCGTTATTGTAGAATGAGACAAATACAAAATGAAGAGAATATCGAATTCAAAGTTAACTAGGCAAAATAAGACTTTTTTGAATTATACTTAAAAAACACTAAAAAACCTTAGTAACAGATTGTACAGAAGTTCTATCAGGGCGGCTCGCTTTCAACTCGAATAATTTTTAGCTTCCAAACTATGAGCTTCAGACCATAATGTATTATACTTTGTTAAAAATCTGTTCATCATGGAACATCTGATAATGCCGGACAATATAAAAAAGAAAAAGAAAAAGAAAGAAAAAGAAATGTGTGTGATGGGGGAAGTAGCATCAAATGTGAATATGTCAGAATGTGTCCCTGTATACTATTGTTGACGTGTTTTTTTATTTTCCCTGAAAATCATCGTACCAACAGTTATTCAGGGTTCAGTATATTGGATTCACTCCAGAGAAATTATTTTATTTTATTTGTGTGACCCATAGACGCTTTCGTACTAGATAAACAGATATCGTAACTATAACAAAATAGGTATATAGAGCACATATTACATTAGATAATTTTAAACAATTATACCACAGAAAAATTGTCACACTCAATATTCACATAGGTTTCGATGTGCAAAAAACCATTTTCCTCGAAAACCCGCTTCAATTTCAAAATGAAACATTTTTCATTCAAACTTGTCGTACAATTCAATCAATTATATCATTACCAGATATTCAGTGTTCACAAAAATTACCCATTTATTGTGTCATTTGGTCGGTATTCTAGTGCACAAACGCAATGGATATTCGCCGTTTAATTCAAATGAAATTATTCGAATGATCAAACCAATTTTCAAAGCGGTACATTTCCAGTCAATTTTCATTCGGAATTGAGTTGTATTCCTTTTCATCGGCATATGCTTTGCTTCATCTCATAATAATTGATATTCTAAATCAGCTCTAGTTATTCGTCTCCAATGAATGAATGTTTGAGCTGAAATCGAATATTTTTATCTCTTGTGACAGACAGATTGAAAGGAATGCAGAAATTTGGTTCCATGGTTCAGTATTGAGTAGTAAGGGAATTTATTTTCGAATCGTCGTTGAGTCTAAATATCATATTGGCGATAAGTACCAAATAGAAAAAGCAAAGTTGAGCATGCTGAAGACTTACGCGTGATATAATACAGGTTGAACTATGTCTAAAAATTACTTGAATAAATAAATAAAATATAGTGTTCAGTCTGTCATGTGGAAAAACACCTGGGACATTTCAGAGCAATCCGTGACGTTTTATGTAAGGTAAGCTCGGGTAAGTGTGAATTTGGGGCAAGTGTGAGTTTGCTCGCTATCTTCGCTAAACCGGGCGACAGCCCAATGCCATCTATTGACGAATAGCCTACACTTATAATGAATCCATAACCATCATATAAAATACGACAGAGATCTTGTGAAATCCAAATATTTTCCCCAATTTTATAACCTACAATTTATCAACCCGAACGAGTATAACAAGTTTATTTCAAGCTTTGAGTGTATTGTTAAAAACTAAGTTAATAATCCATTTTATACACTTTTCTTCTGCCTAAACAATGAATCTGACTATAGATTGCCGTTTTTTCATGAAGTTGTTTTTTTTACATTTTTCCATTGCATGTCACTTACCCCGAAATTAAATGTTATTGGGGATAGTGTGACCTATCTGTCGGGGTAAGTGTGAACCTGGTTCATTTGGCCAATCTAAACAGTAATATTTTCTCAGCTATAGTACGATATTATATACGGAAATCTCAGAGAGCCAAACAATATACCTGGCCAGATGTGGAAGACATTGATACACTTTCTGATGATGAAATAACAACTGTGCTTCCATCACCACTCGTCAGAAGATGGGGATCAATGAAATTCTCATTCGATTTTTCAAATTTCTACCTGTAAATTTTTCTTTTCAACAAATGTTCACTTTCACGATTATTTTCTGTTTTTCTCCAATGGGGCATTTAAAATTCAATATTTAAAAGTTCCTAACTATGTTTTGAATAAAGATATCTTGAAACAAATAAATTGTGGTAAAAGTTCCTCTACTGTTTACTCACACCTGCCCCAAAGAGAGATTTACGTGCATTAATATCTTTGAATTTTGCCAGAATCACACTTGCCCCAAATTTCCGGGGAAGTGTGACCTATGGAGATGTATATCTGAATATATGAATAAAATTCATAGAATACGTTTTTCAACAGTTTTCTGTGGCGTATTACAAAGACTGATCATCGCGAAGTAAATACCTGCAAAATTTCATTGTTAATATTAGTTCAGGTTCACCAGATGGACTAAATGCAATGCGAACTAATGAAAATCACGGTCACACTTACCCGAGCTTACCTTAGTTAATTTGTTCGCTAACTTCCTTAGGCGCGCTACTGAATCAAACGGTTATGTTTTGACTCTGTCTTCGATCTCTATATCAATTTATATTTTTTTACCACAGAACAACACATACAATAAGTAGTTCGACTGAGCATGGAATCATTTCGACACTCCCAACGAACAAGACGTAACTCATTTTTTATCATATTTTAGGAGAGCCGAAATACTGAATTTTTTTTTCAATATTCAAGTCGAAATACAACTTTTTTCAAGGAAATTTCTTCTTAACTACTTGGTCTAGAGATACGGCTTTTTTATCGTCAGCATCAGTTTTTTAAGCTGAATATACGCCTACACCTATAGCTGAAAATAGCTGTAATTTTAGTTACGGCTTTGTTCGTTGGGGGTATCGATTTGATGTTGGTTTCCAGAAGTTTCATTTTTTAAAATGCTGAAATCATTGACACTGATGACATTTCTCCCTACTACAGTCCCAACCACAGCGATAACTACTATTGATATAAACTGCTCGAAAAAATGCAGTCAAAAGAAATCGCGTAAGGCATATGGATAATTATAAAAATATATTTAATTGAATAGTATTCAGGTAACCCACAGCATTTGAAAATAATAAAGTAGAATCCAAATAAGTTCTGAGAATTCATAAATTCCGTAGAAGTTCAAATTCGGATATGACAAAATGCACTACCATTTTATCAAGAAAAATCTCAAGATGGGAACGAGTTATTGAATCATGGTCCGATTTTATTCAAAATTGGTTGGAAGTGGTTTTTGTGGTCAAATACATATTTGTTTGCTAATTCGAGAATTTAAGATGGCGAATAAGTTTGTTGATTCGACTGTATTCAGAATTGATAATTCAGGATGACAGATCAAGATTTTTTTTTTCAAAATTGAATGTGGTGGACTAGTTATGTCATTTAAGGTCTGATTCTGATCGAAATTGATAGGTACTTCGTGATTGAAGTAATAGAAACTACCCATGCACCAAAACTACGTCAATTCCACTCAACACGCGTTTCGCCAACTAAGTTAGCATCGTCAGGGGCTGACAGTTTTGATGTGTGGTGTGATTCTATTACTTGAATTTTATTCACACCAAAGTTTCCATTGGTTTATTTAAAGTACTTGAAGGTTTTTGTGGTTGAAAAGTCAAGATAGTGGACAATTATTGTGATCAGTTTCAATTCTTTATTATTGTGGTAGGATTATGATAAGAAATAAAGAAAGATCACAAATTAAAGAATAAAAGTCTAACAAATATATTTGTTGGTATACCAATTTCCACTATAACACTTTTCCTGCCTAGGTAAAATGCCTCTAATGCAATTTAAAATTTGATAATATATTTTGAGTCACAATTAGGTAGAAGTAGTGGGTTTTCTTAAGAGCTATGACCTTGAATATATCTGCGCGTTGCTTACAGGTAACAACTCACAAAATTATTGAAATGGAAACCAAAAACATTGACTCAACTACTTCACTATAATAGCCTAGCCTAGCCTAGCCTACCTTAGCCTATAACAGCCTATGTTCTCTGCGACGGTATGAGTCATAACTCTTAAGAAAATCCACTACCTTTAAGAACATAGCATCAACGAAAAATTTGAACATGTTTTCAGTAATTATTGTTAACAATTATTATTAGTAAAATTTCTAAAATTTTGAAAAAGTTTTTTTGTGTCTGCCCATCATCATTCGCTTACATTCATATTTTACAATTTTAGTTTTCAGAAAATTTATTCGTAATAATTTGAATATACTTCATTCAGACAAAAAAACAAAAAATACATATTTATATATTGCTAAATTATTAGTATAATACATGCATACAAAAAAGCATTGTTCCCTTTGAATCTCATTTTTTGCTTTTGATGTTTCCGAATTATGATTAATAAATTTTATAGAATAGTAAATTCTCTACTTCGGACTCGAACCAACTATCGCTATGCTGGAGTTTCGAACGGCAATACTTTCCAACCACAATACTTTTTAAAATGGAATTGCGATAGAGTAGCGATAATTTATTGATAGTTTGGAATTATTTTAGGGGGGGGGTTCATGGCTTGCGAGAGATGAAAATATAGCAACTTTAAGATATCATTGTATTAAAAATTCAAATGGATTTCAAACGTGCAATAATACACAGGGTGTTCCATTTGCTTAGGTAAAAACGGAAGATATTTTTTTTGTTTGTCAAAATGTGTGCTGTGGTGAGTATAAATATGTATTGGTACCAATTTCAGAAATATAGCTAGAAAAACGAAGAAGAAAAGTTGGGTGGTCCATGAGTCTGCGTGACACAGAATAGTTGAGAAAATTTCTTTAGTGAATAGGGATTTGATATTAACCTTAGGACCCTTGATAATCCCTCTACCCTTTCTGGAGCAGTCAACAAATATAGGTACATTATTAGGATACGTCTACCTGCGAGCGTAGCTACCGTTAGTCTTCCATTCTACTCGTCATCAGTATGTTGTGAATTCAGAAGTGTATTAAGTGAAATATTCAAGAAGTTTAATTTTTATAAATAAGTACAAATACTCAGTAAGTACGTAAGTTGCTCCTGAATTTATGCATTCCGTTTCGACTGTTTTTTGAAAATCGCATCTCATGAAATTCTTATTTTTCCTTCACTTACAATCGCTTTTTTATATTTAGTAAAATTTCGTTATTTTTATTTTCAGAGAGTATGACGTGAAAAATATATGTATTACACTTAAAAAAAACTATAATTTAGTTTTTTTAAAGGGTGGCGGAAATTTTATCGAAAACAAAATGATAGAAAAATATTTCATAGAAGTCTTTTGATCGAAAAACAAGAGATAGAATGAACTTTTCACAGAAAATACATTTGATTGGATTTTTTATGATAGAAAATACGTTTGGTAGAAAACACATTTGATAGAAGATACATTTGGTAGAATATACATCTGATAGAAAATAAATGAATGAAACACTATTTGATAGAGAACACATTTAATAGAAATAATTCTCAAACTCAATATTTCGAATTAATCTCATGACCAAAAATTCAAAAGAAGGATAAACTATTTGAAACAACATATTATTTTTTATCCGTGTAATTTCTGTTACACCAATTTGAAATTATATTCAAAAAAAATTGCTGTGTTTTTTGATTTTTGGCTTTGAAAAAAATCAAAGAAGGCTCAACTTATGGCGGTTTTGTATAAAAAAACCTTTGACCCGGATAACAATTATAAAAGTTACAGTGGTGCTCCACTTTTAAATTGTTCACTCTATAGAAACAATCTTGTATCATTGATTGAAAGATTGGTTTTCTGGCGGAAATTCGTTTTTCACACGATATTTGGGAATTGTTACCTGCTACAGTCGAAAAAGAAAATAATTCAAGAAAATCCATACCAGTGTAGAAAGGCAAATGAAACAATTTGCCTCGATAAGTTACAAGATTTTAGTCTAATGAGATTAGTTAATTCTGTCAGAACGTATTGCCTATTTTTATTGGATATCATCGTTGACAAGGTTAAATCAAATCTGCATTTTGAATATTTTGTTTGCCATGGTTTGAAACGTAGACTTTTATTATTGAATGATCTGACAATGAAATTTCCTTGCCAGATGGAGATCAAAGATTATGAATTTATTGATACTATCAAAGGGAAAAAAGCTCTATCATAATGGATATTTTTACATTTAGGAGAAATCCGATCCTGTTAAGTCTTACTGGCGGTGTGAGGAATGGCGAAAATCAAGATGCTCTTGTCGCATGGTCGAAGAGGGAGAAAGATTGCTTATTAGGAAGGAACATAATGACGAAGGGTCCGCAGTGAAAGTTGAGGTGAGCAAGTGCATCAATATGATGAAAAAGGAAGCAAAAATAAGCAGAGATGCTCCAAAAGCTATCATTTCGAGACATAGTGCTGGATTAAGCGAAGCTGCGTAATTTGAAATGCCATCCGTGTCAAGACTGGGACGCAGTATTAGGTCTACCAGAGAAAAAGAAAATATTGGTTCAACTGTTCCACTAAAAATTGATGATTTTCTCTTGCCACCACAGTACCAAAAAACTGAGAAAGGTGAAAACTTTGTTATCTTCCAATCAAAATCTACTGAAAACAAGTTTATTATATTTGGAACGAAACGAAACCTTGAACTTCTTGGAAAATGCACTGCCTGGCATATGGATGGTACATTTTCGATTTATCAATTATATACAGTACATGGATGTGTAAGTGAAACAACCCATAAAAATATCTCCGATCAAGTAACACAACCTAGATGAATAATACTTAAATAGAACTGAGGTAACATTGCCATGTCGCAATTTTTTAAGGATACAATAAGCACGTCAGCTAGATTTTGATATCTGTCGGGTATATTCATGGCAACGAAAACCCAAAAATACTGTCTTGGATGAAATATATGACAATAAGAAGGCCATTGAAACGTTCATTGCAGCTTGTTGGGAGCATGTGAAAACGATAGTATTTTCATCGCCGAACGGAGATTCTTCGTTGACGATATGGTCTAGTCAGTACGACAACGCTGCATTTGATATTTGACAGAACAATCATTTGAAGCTACCAGTGTCTTAACTACCGAGAAAGAGAAACCAAATTGGAAAAGAGAAAAATGAATGAATTATGAAAAAAAATGTCAATTAGAGCATCGGCTGTTCTCAAAATCCTGTGTAGATTATTTCATAATAATTTCAGGTTTCCATTCCATATTGGGTTTCCATTAATTTCTATTTTATTGAACCTCAATATTTCTATTAACAACGCACGACACTGCCGTTGGGGGGAAGATGTCTCTTACACACAAATCTTAATGCGTGTGCGGCGAGTTACTCATATAGTTTATGTTATTTGATTGGAGAAAAATATCTACACTAAGGTTTTCGAGCAATTGCGAGTGGAAATGGAAACAGTTACAGTAAAAACAATCACAACAGATTTTGAGTTTGCCGCAATAAAAGCTTGTCGATTACTTTTTCCAATGGCTGAAAATCGAGATTGTTTTTTCCATTTCAGACAGTGTCTTCATCGACAAATTTGAAGATATGG
This sequence comes from Chrysolina americana, assembly GCA_958502065.1. NCBI lineage: Eukaryota > Metazoa > Arthropoda > Insecta > Coleoptera > Chrysomelidae > Chrysolina > Chrysolina americana. Next base: position 32,903,445 of record OY293421.1, on the reverse strand, counting down.
GCTTAAACGGCAGTATGACTCCGATGCAGATTTTCAGCTGGAAATCAATATTTTATCAGCAATAGCCTTTGTACCATTAAAATTCGTTGTCCGAGTATTTGAAGTAATTTCCAAGAAAACGTTATTCGTATAGAAGCTAAGGGTTTTGTTAACTACGTTGAGGAAACATGGATAGGAAAATTTGAAAGGAGAGAGAGAAGGCGGCCTAGTTTTGATCATAATTTAGAATATCTACCAACAAACTATTGAAAATCGTTACAAAACTCACAACATCGTTGAAGGGTGGCATAGAAGTTTGAAGGGACAATTCCATGCGAAAAAAACGTCTATCTGAAAATTTATAGAGGGGCTACTTCGAGAACAGAGTATGATGGAACTGAAACTGCAACAACAGATTTGTGGGGGTGCTGAAGTACAAAGAACTAACAAGTTCTATAAGGAAAAAAATAAAAGACTGGCTGTAGTTGTCAGAAGATTCCATGAATTATTTAAAGACAACGACGATTATTTTCTACAATATTTAAAAGCCGTTGCTGCCAATATTTAATTTCTCATATTAATTTTGTCATTTTGTTGTTTCATTAAAGATTACTTGTTATTTCGTATTCTTCTATTGACGTATCTATCGAATGTATTGTTCATAAAATAGTATTTATTTCAACTGTATTTTCTATTAAATAGTGTTTCTATTAATTGTATTTTTTATCAAATGTTGGTTCTATCAATTATATTTGCTATCACAAAAAGATCGACCAGATGCAACTGTATTAAACATACTTTCGATCAAATGACTTCTATCAAATATTTTTCTGTCATTTTGTTTTCGATCAAATTTCCGTCACTCTTTTTTAAACTGTATACTTTTTCTCCTCAACTGTAATGTCGGAATTATTCAGGTTCCGTTACTTACCTTTTTGCGGTGACATCCTGTGTTGAAACAAATCTTCATTTTCAGGTATGAATACGTCAACACTGGAATCAGCCATCAACAGTCAATTAAGATGTAACGTATGTGAATCATTGATAAATTCTTCTTTTTTACAATGCACAGTAGGCCATAATTTCTGTAACATATGTTTCAATGATCTAAAATGTTGCGTTAAATGCCAATCCCCCAAAGGGGCTGTAAGAAACTACGCGATGGAAAGGATACGCTCAGAACTCACAACATGTCGATATGATACTTCTGGATCCCAGTCTGCAGGTAACACACCAAGTGAATTGATTGTGAATACATATTGAGACGAATTCAGTTACATTAGTGGAAACTAATATGTACATGCTGTTTATCAATAAGCATCAATTCATCTGACATCTTTCCTAACGTAGGTAAGCTTCGAACCCGCGTCTGACTCTAGTTTAAATATGGCGTCATAGCCCGCTTCGTCACAAAATGACTTACCAATTTTTCTCGAACTCAATAAAATAGGTATATTATGCATGAGTCGAATGGAAAATTTAATTACTACAAACATTTAAAAATTGCTGTTAGGATAAACGTTAATATTTTTTCAGTTGATAATATTCAGACTTTCGCTTTAATAAAGCTTGTTTTTATTTAGAAATATCTTTATTATGGTTGATAATCACCAACGATTTTATTATTGACTAATGTGTCCATGCACTGGATGATTTCATAGTTTCCATCAATTCTTAAAAATAAGCAATAAAAACATTTTCGGAGAATGTCGGTGGTAATTCTTCTATATCGCTGATATCGATACATTTTGATAATATAATTATCGAAGTTTAGCTATATTCTACAAAAATTTTATACCCATTAATTTTGACAAATGAAACAATTAGATCGAAATCTAGGACAAACGTCCAATGCACAGCATGCTTGATTGAAACATACTGTTCGATTATTTTATCGTTACCCGTGCAATATAATGCATATGAAATAAGTCGAGATGTTTAAGCCAAATGACGTCGAAATGTAGAATGCCTTGGCTAATATGCCGATGAAATTACAACTGGTAGGTAAAAAGATAGGATAATGAATTACTGAATTAACATTTTCAAATTCATGGAAATGGCGAACCACCCGACAATGAGAGTGTTATTTTAGTTCCAACAGAATACCGTGTGACACACTCATGGGTACACCCCCCTGATCTCCTTTCCTTTTTTCCTTCATTTTCCAAATATGTCAGAAAGTGCCGTCCAGTGAGCATATTCAATGTTCCAAATTGAAAAATATTGCTGGAGATACAAAGGCGAAAAGGAAGTAATCTTTAAAATTGTTTTTTTCGTTAACTTGTTGTCGTCCCCTTACGAACGGCAGTCCTCAGTAGTCAAAACTTGTGCGAGCCATTGATTAACGAGGTCTTACCTTTTAACGTGCGATTCCTAGCACACGGTGTTTTCCAATTATGGATTTGATGTTGAGAGAAATTTGAGAAAAAGGTTATTTTTGGAAATGGTTCACATCAATAATGCAAATAATACATTTAATAAAAGAACTGACATAAGGGAATTGAGCTCTATTTATACATATATTCTACATAAAAACAGATTTCCTCTAACAGTCGTCCTCCTTGAATTTATATTTTGTGATTCTATTTCTTTTAATCAAATGATTTTTATGATTTTTTTCTCATCCTCATCCAACAAAAAATTTCCGATTTTCTTGAAAACGTTTTAGGCTGTGTATTCAAAATTTCACTGTGGTATGGTGCATTGTCCATTATTATCAAAGATGGCTCTCCCAAACTGGGAATTAACTTGGTGTACAGAACAATAAATTGGCTTCTGGAACAAACCCTTTCGCAGAACCAGCATGCACAACAATAAATCGTTTACCATCATATCCTTCGGGTTTGAGTACACTTTTGACATTATCACCCTGCCAAGACTTGGTTTTATCTTTTCTAGAATAAATCCATGTTTCATCTAAAAAAAAACACTTCTCGTGGATATAAACTTTTTCGGTTTTCTTGGCATTTTAAAAAATATGCTCTTTGTGAAACAATATGAGTCTTTTCAATCAAAGCTCTTCGATTATCATCTATTTTAAATTCAAGTCCCAGCTCTTTCAGTAAAACATTCAAAGATGATTTGCACATCGAAACAATATCCTTATTTTTCAGTTCCTCGTTCAAGGATTGAAGGGTAACATGTTTTTCTGGTAGAAAAAAATTCAAATGAAATTCTTAAAAATTGTTAAAATTGTTATATCCGTCAACCGGTTGCACCCCTACGTGCAACCCTCAGAAGTCAGAGACTTGTGCGAGCTAGGGGAAGACGTAGTCCTTACCTTTTAATAGGTGCGATGCCATGCACGAGACTGGTGGCATTTCTGAGATTCGAACTCACGCTCTTTGGCTTATGAGCCGAGAACTAATAAATAAATGAAGGTTTATTTTACATTGTTGTCAGTTTATCTACACATCAGTTGGTATATTCATAACTCCGTCCTAGCTCAATTCTCCGCCCAAGAGGAACCAGGAGCGAGGAAGGTTCAGGAGGATGCACTGAGAGCAGCCTACCCTACTCCGCAGACATTTCTGGCTACGGGGCAGGGGAGCGCTTGTGCCAAGGGGCACATAGGGTCCCGGCGAGGGGGCGCTAGTGTCCACCTCCGCTGGTCTTGGCGGATGATCGAGTATTCCAACAAATAGCGGTTGTAGTTCGTATGATCCATGCCTTCTGCAAAGTTTATGCATGTCGTTCGTTAGCATTCAATGTAGATACTGCTTTGTCGAAGTTGGGTCAGAGGTAGACTATTTCGAGCTAACCCCGGAAAAGGCTGAAACAAAAAACCACCCGCACACTACCGCGACCCAGTTCATCGTTCAAGGATTGAAGGGTAACATGTTCTTCTGAAATTCAAATAAATATAGGTACATGTCAAAATTCATACGTTAGGACTGATATTATAACTGCGTTTCAAAAACGACATACAAGTGAAGGTTCAAATTAAAAAGAAAACTAGATGTGACAAAAAAGTTTCACTTTTCAACTGATATACATAAATCCAATGACTTCCTGATGAAATTGTGTTTGATGAAAATGGGGCGGTTACATTTGTTCAGAAATTTTTCTCACTAGTCAGTGTCACGTCCATCGAATGAACAATCAATATTTTCTTCATTTCCCTCACCAAGTAAAAAGGAGGTATAGATAATCACTTTTTTCATACATATCGTACAAAGTATTTCGTACTGCCATTTTCTGTCCTTCAGGTAAATCAGCCGTTATCTTTTTGAGACGACGTCTACTTTTTCCTGGAGTTGATGGAATGGGTTTATTTTCGTTTTTTATTTTGATGTTGTACACCGTTTTTCGAGGTATTTTAAGTTCATCTGCAAATCTCTAAAATACAGTAATGAAGAGTTGTGACATTTCTTTTGTGGTTTTAATTGTGACCTCTTGAACAGATGAAAGTGGTAAAAAAGGTTCACCATTCGCTCTTTCCCTTTCAAGATACTCGCATAAGTTCAACACAAATTGTTGTTGCATAATCTAAAGAATAATTATAATATATTATGAATGTTTTTGACCTGTATTTATTGATTAGGGTAGTGTTTTTTTCTCTTAATAGGGTTTCCACACTATGAATAATTGTTGTGTTAATATCCCGGTAGTACGGAATTATAGTCACAAATGTCAATTGTGAGGTTAAAAATTTTGAAGATTATTTGTATAGTACTTACTTTGAAAGTAATGCAAAACAAGGTACAACTGGCGACAAACAATACCCAAATGACAGAAAACAATGACGCAATTGATGGTACATGCTAGTCAATAAAATGTTTGGCAAGTTTAGTTGAAATGTAAAAGAGTGTCGGTTTTATGGCTATCTCATTTCACTGTTTTGAGTTATAATCGATCATCACAATACCATAATTCTTAACTGAGAAGACAAATGTTAACGAACTTTGATTCGCTCATAGTGGTTGTTACAAAGAGATGTTCGGTAGAGGGTGTGTGATTTCTTCGATCATAAATTGATGACGCGAGGGTAAAGATATAATAATCGAACTGTGTTTCGTTTCTATTGATTACAAGAAATCATTATAAAATGGATTTTGGGCATATAAGTTTATTATTATAGTACGTGTGTAGATAAAAACATTTGCAATACGTTACGCATGCTTTAAAAGGCTCACTTTCACACTAGTGTCATAATATACCAAATATGTGTTGTATTTGCTAAGCCCTATGACTGTATTTTTGTTTCTTAAAGAAGATTAATTTATTTTTATGTTTTCCAAATGAGAGCTTGTGTTGTCGTGGTGAAGAATGATCCGTCTTCTACGATTGGTTTTCCTAATTTTTCAAAACACTTCTGACAAACGAATGCTAGCGTACCATTCATAATTGACCGTTCTACGTTGCTCTAACGGAACTCAGGCGACATGTTCGGTTATTCCGCAAAAATAGACGAACGTTTGCTTCGAAGTGCTTCGTGCGCGAAAAAGTTTTGTTAGATTTGGCTTGTCTAGAATGACCTGTATGCTGTTGATTAGTTTCAGGTTCATATGCATAGATCTATGATTCATCGCCTGTCACGATCTATAGACGTCTTTTGAAGCATCGCAATTGAATTATTTCAATATTTCTTCAACAAATCTTTTTGACGGCGAAATGTTCATGCTATTTTGAATGTATGGAAGTGGAAGTAGTACTCAAGTATGCCTAGATCTGACGGTATGTCATAGGATGATCTTGCAATATCAGTTTACACAGCATCGATGTTTTCTGGTATAATAGCCGATTTTGGACGACTTTCACAAAATTCGTCCAAAAGCGAAGAGCGACTACGATCGAATTCGGAAATCCAGGGAAACATAGTGGAACTAGATGGTGCTTCATCACCAAAACTCGAAGCAAGTTGATCGGCATACTGCTGTTAGTTATCAATACACGTCGAAAGTCATAGAAAATCATCGCACGAAAGATGAATATATCAAATATCTATAAACAACTCAAATAGCACTCGTATGACAACACCCTCTGAGTACGTTCACTATTAAAAGTGTCAACTTCACGATGACAATGTCAGATTTGACATATTCACATCAGCGTTGCCATATCTCAAAACTTTAGTATCAATTTTTGTAAATTGAGTAAGTGGCAGTGAATAAATGACATACATCCACAATAGGATATCATGAGCGTCGAAATATTATTCATTCATTTAGTAAACTATTTTTCCATGTTAAAGGAACATAATATAGAAATGGTTGTTAGGTTTCCCATAGTGGCAGTGATCTATTCAAATACGTTTCTCTCAGACAGATAACTCCACATGGTGTTTGATTGAGTCTCATCTGACACTCGAACTGTAAATGATGGTGTTCTAGACCAGAAAACAACTGGGAGAGAAACGCTAACCATTCAAATATGGACCAATGTGATTATGTCTGGAGCATACAACCAATGAAGTCCTACATTTCATACTATTAGCAGTACCATTTCATGGAAAAATGTGAGCTAACATCCACTGCCAAAAAAAGTGTCCGTAAAAAACATGGTTTTCTGTTTGGTACGTCAGGAGCTATGTCACTCCCTGTCAACTTCTGTTTTATGCTGAGCTGACCTATAACAATGTTCTCATTTATGTCCTGATAAACTCACACTAATAGTTTCAGATTCTGTCAAAAAAAAACTGTTTCGAGCTATTTGGATACAAAAATATGGAAAATAATCAATATTTCAAAAACCGTTATAGAAAGATATAGAAGAGTATGAGGCAGAAATAATCAGGAAGTTAAAAAAATGCGGTAACACACAGGGTGTCCCATTCGGAATAATGAATATGTTGTTACTTTATGGTATAAGCGACAATGCTGCATTGCTGAAAATATTTTAGATTGATAGACCAAGAGCAATTACTTGAGAAACCTTATATTCAGAATGATCCTATGTCCCGTTCTCCGTAAACGTCTAAGGTACCATCGACCGTGATCCACCCTGTATATACCCATACTTGTATATTTGTTGAATTGAAATATTAGTCATAATATCTCGTTTTTTATTGTACGTGTGTACACAGTCTACATTTTATATTGATAATATTCTATGAATATCATATTTACATCTAAATAAATAATAAAATCTAAATACTTTCTATTATTTATATCTACTCATTTCTATCTTATTTTTATATCCAATAACACTAGAATCTACATTAGTATATAAGTATAGCATATAAAATTTCCTTTGCTTAAATGTAATATTATCCGTCGCATTCTAAAATACATTTCTCTCATATTTTTATAAAAACCGGTGTTAACTGCTGCACAACCATGCTGTATACGTTTATTTCAACCCTGCACCTAACCTTTCGTAAATAAATTATTATTGTTGTTATAAACCCATAAAGACAATCTATCTCCAGCACTCAACATCACAAATCAGAAAATGTATCATCCATCATCAAAACATTCAATTTAATTATTCTTCTGAATTTTCCATATTTCACCCAACGCCACTGTTCGTTTGTCCGCTAGATAAAAATAGCCGCTGGAAAGTAAAAAAATTAAAATCGTTTTTACGAATCACACAGGTTTTCGGAGAAACCCCCTCAAGCAGAGCTTGTGCGAACAAGGGATATCCGGGACCTACATACAGTTTACGTAAAACTGGATTCCGAACCACTTTAGCTCAGTGGCAGGCGGTGGGAATCGAACCCGGGCCGCCTGGGTGGAAACCAGACCCTCTAACACAACGATCACTTCGCTACTTCAGTTAGTAGCCACTAACTTCACACCGGTGTAAAATAACATTCGTGCGCAGCGTTATGTCTGTGGATATAGGCTGAGACCGTATAAGCTTGACAAGCAAACGCATTATGGTCCCAGAAGCCCCATGAAACGCTCTACATCTAGTGGGACCTCTTCAGCCATCACGCGACCACGCTAGATCAAGATGTTGTAGACACCATTCTGACAGGACATTACGAATCCCTCGATATTTGACTTCCGATCACTTGGCCAGACGTAGGCAAAAGTCAAATTTTTTGATAAGCTCTTCAATGTTCTTGAAGAAGACCTTACGCATTGGCTTATCCTTGTGTAACTGCTACGGGAGTACATCATTCTCCGCAGCTTTTATGTGAACTCATTGTGCTTATTATGAATCACTCCACCATTGGTGGTTCCATCGGGACTGAACCGTCGTACATGCCGTATATCTTTTTCCCAGGGATCATTGTTCACTCAAATTTGTGAAACTAATGGATAATTTGGAAGTAAAACATTTTGAAGAAAATAATTAATCTGTCCATCAAAATATGGAAATATACTGTGGCAGGGTTTAGCAATTTCAATACACTGCATATATTATTAATATTGATGAAATTTCTTTCAGATTTGAACATAGCAAAATCACTTGAAACGGCTATCTTGGCAGAACTAAAGTGTCGAATCTGCAGGAATTATATGAGACCGCCAATTCCCCTGGGCCATAATATGTGCATGGGCTGTTTCGACCTGAAATCCTCCCTGTGTGACACCTCACAAGCAACCAATAGAAATCTTTCTCTTGAGAGCTTACTGCAGTTCTTGAGCTTACCTTGTAAAAATGAAAATTTCGGCTGTGATTACAAAGCAGTGGGAATAATCGCGGTAGATAAGCATGAGATCGAATGTATTTTCGGTATTAAATCGTGTCCAATGAGGTTTACCATTCATTGCAAATGGAGAGGAATGAAGCAAGAAATTGTGAAGCATTGCGTGAACGACCACAAAGAACTTCCATTGGGACCTAAATTTAGATTTGGTTTGAAGAAGTTTAATGGTCGACAACGTAAAATGCGGAGAATCATCGTATGTTTGGCTTACCACAGACTATTTAGACTGGTCATGTCTTTCAACGATAAAAAGGAGATGGTCTGTTTCGGCTGCTACTTTTTTGGCGAGCAAATAGAGGATGACCGTTACAGATATGAAGTATCTATTTTCAAAACTAAGGATGGTTTAGCGGTCACAAAATTTAGAAGCGTTTGTTGCAATGTAGTGGACGACAATATCTTGTTTGTTGAGCCTTATAAAATATATGTAAATCACACGCAGTGGTCGGAATACTGTGATGCAAAAGGTACCTTGTACCTTCAACTAAAAATAATCGAGAAATAAAGAAATGGACTTTTGAAAAGAAAATTACAAGGAACTCGATTGAGGAACTCGATATTGTTAAAAAAAAATATTTCCGTCAACCAGCTGCACACTCTTAAGAGTACAACCCTCAAAAGACTTGTCCGAGCTAAGGAAGACGCAGCCCTTACCTTTTAAAGTGTGATGCCATGCACGAGACCGATGACCATGCTAGGAATCGAACTCATGACCCTTAGGTTGGGAGACAAGCGCTCTACCATCATGACCATCACGGCCCATATCTGCCCTTTTATGAATTTTGGCATGTTTAGAACTTATATAGTGAGCCCATGGAGTACGGAAATAATTCATTATTTCTGAAGTTGAAGATATTTTGGAAAAATAAGCAAATTGAAGGGTGCCATTTTCACACAGGAAATTGATAATTTCAGTTTAGAAGTATTAATTAATAATTCAAAACTAATCGATTCGGCCGTTACTCTATGAAGATTCTTAGTAATGGTATAAAATACGGAAAACAGTTCGATCTCCAAAATAACAGATAAACTGTGGGGAAGTTTATCAAAAATAATGAAGACAAAACTTCCAAATTCTAGAAAACAGGAGTATATTAACTACATTGTGGAACTGGCCTTAAGGTATACCGGGTAATTCAAATTCGAGAGCCGCCATTGGGATTTCGGAAACTATAGTGGATACAAAAGTGGTTTAATGGGAACAAAGGTGCGCATCTATGTAACGAACAGTATACTTTTGAAACAGTGTCAAAATTGCTTGTATTTCCGGAAATATAAAAAAAAAACGAAATTTTGAAAAACCATTTTTTTGTGACATTAGTTGATAATGGATATCAAAATTAACAGCACATTAACATTGCCATGTTATCTCCGCTATACGACGGTATTTTCAGATTTACCACCCGACGTTTCGTCTCTTGGTCACCAACATCATAGCAATTGTTTACAATTTCTTCCTGAATTCATAGACGTGCTCGCCGTCCTAAGTTTTCTACAGCCCTTGCTATATCCCTTCTTCTTATTGACCGACACTGTTCAATTATGCTTCTTCTATGATCCTCAACATTATTGAATTCTTGTTGGCCATGAAACATGTTTTTTAATGTGCCCCACAAAGAAGTGTGAAGTACTGTAAGGCCAGACAACTCTGCTGGCCATTTCACATGACCATTATTTTCAATGCACCTAGCTGGGAATCTTTTTTCAGGTATTCACATACTGCTCTAGCATTATGTGGAGGGTCATGTTGAAATCAATATTGATTTGAATTTACGAGAGGTAAAATGTCCAGGTGATCCCCAGAATCACCTCAGAGAAACTCTAGATAAGTTTCTCCATTGAGTGTTCCATTGAAAAAATAAGGAACAAGGATTTGATCTCCACAAATTCCAGCCCATACGTTCAAACTGAACCGTACCTGTGGCCTAATTGCTGTAAACTCTCCGAGATTGTTCTGACTCTAGATGAGAACATTATTTCTATTGAACATACCACAATTAGTGAAAGTGCTCTCATCCGTCCAAATCATCTTTGGGAGAAATTGGGGAAAATCATGTCATTAGCCAATTACAGTAAACCAACCTCCGTTCAGTATCACCTGTATAATTTTTGGCAAATATGAATTCAGACCCTTTCTTCTGAGCTCCTTCCAAACACTTGTTTGTGGCGCATCTGTATTTAAAGCGACTTCATGTGTTGAAACTGACGGATTCATATTCATCTAAAAAACAAACAAGTTAAAAAAATATATTTCAATAAAAGCATAGAAATTTATTACCACATTTCGAATATTATTTCTCGTATTTCATCTAATCGATTTCCATATTTATTCCTACTTTTTTTTTGAAATACCATACTCGATAATGTTTATATCTAATTTTTTCAATAATGTTTCTGCTGGTTGTATTCTTTCTGGGTATAGTAGATACAATTCTGCAGTTCTCTCAGTATTACTGCCTGTTTTATAAAACATTTTAAGTTTAAAATTACTTTGAAATTGTGGCAGCAGACGTGATACATAATAACATAATAACGAATCAACTCATTTTACAAATGTTTTTGACGGAGTCAGAGCCTACTAAAAAATTCTAGTTTTTGTGAAATATGAAAGGTTGTGGCATAGTATCACATAGTATATCGTTGAAATCAGAATGAAGAACTCTATTTTAACTTGTAATAGTTCAATATGACTCCCTTAAGAAAATATAAAGTTGATGATGGTGGCCAAGAGACGAAACGTCGGATGATAAATATAATGTTTATTTTGATATATTTCATCAAATGACTCCACAAAAAAATTTAAAATGGTGTTTCAAAATATCAAAATATCACCGGATAAACTCAGAATTTGAAATTTCCTTACCGGCATATTGCTCGTCACATAGATGAGCAAATTTGCTCTAATTTAACCATCTTCATATCTCGAATATGAATTACCCGGTATATTGGACAAACTTGTAGAACATGCAGAAATCGCACTCATGAACATCATATGAGTTATGTGAACATGAAAACTAATTCAACATATTCAAATCATCTTGTAGAAGAAAAAACATAGTTTTTTATGAAGAATTCATAATTTTTACTAGAAAATAATGGCTCAATAATTTAGATACATCAAAAATCAATAAACTCAAAATTTCAAACATATTACTTAACAACCAACAGGATTTGAATTATTCAGTTTTGTTAAATCAATTTTCTTGGAATTAGAATTAATTATAATTTAATCTTGATCGTTTATGTGATTATATTAATACAGGGCAATTCAAATTCGACTCCCACCATTGAGATCTCCTAAACCACAGGAGATACGTCGAAGCTTGAATTGGGGCAAAGTTGCGTATTCTGGTGCTCAACAAAATACTGTTTTGAAACTTGGAAAATTCCAATTATTTCCGGAAATATCGGGAAAAAACTGAAAATCGGAATTTTCGTTTTTATTTTTTTCTATCGTTATTTGACAACATAGCTCAAAACCAAATGTACATTTTCATTGATACTTTTTTTCATCTACACGTTTTCATGTTCAGATTTACTATCCGACGTTTCGTCTTCTGGCATTCATCATCAATTTTTTTTTCTGTTATGGGCGCCATATTTTTTTTATACAGAAAAATAGTGATTCTCATTCTGATTTTATTGATGTATAATTTGTTATGATTTGCACTTCTGAAACCACAGATATTAAAAAAAAAAACAACTTCATCTGAGATGGTCATGACTCCATCGAAAAATTTTGTTTAATAAACACTAGTTGTCAGAACTCATTGAACATCATAAGTTTGCACAAATACTTCAGTCGAAATGTCCTCATTCTCAAATGAAGAAAAACGAGATATGTTGAAACTTTATTATAAATTTAATAGGAATAGTACGAAAACAGTACAAATTTATTTTGAATTATATCCGGAAAGACAACAGCCGGATAGAACATTAATCGGAATTTTGGGCAACCACTTGGCTGAGTACGGTGCGTTTCAAAAAACAAGAATGAAATCATGAGCTTGTAAAAAATGCATAAAAAGTATTACAAGTGTTCGAAATGATGGCCTTCCTCTTGAATACATAACCGAGCTCGTCGTCTCAAATTAAGAACATCCCTAACAATACCCCTACTTCTGATAGACCTGAATTGCGTGATGATATTGTCTCTAAAGTTCATCTACTGTGCCATATTCTTGTTCTCCATAGATTCTGTTATTTAAAGTGCCTCACAAGAAAGTATCCAAAACTGTAAGGTCAGGTGACCTTGCCGGCCGCCTCACAAGTCCAGAATTTCCTAACCACCTGTTAGGAAATCTTTGGTGTAAATATTCGCAAACTGCTCTTCTATTGTGTGGAGGATCCCCGTCATGCTGAAACCAGCAGCTGTTATAATTAAAAAGGGGAAACGTATCCATATATTCTTCGAATTCGTTTCTTAAGAACCGAAGATAGGTTTCCCCGTTCAAAGTATTAGAGAAGAAATGAGGTCCAAGTATTCGGTTGTCATAAATTCCAGCCCACACATTCAAACGAAACCGAACTTGTGGTCTGACTTCACTGAAGTGTCGTGGATTATTTTCACTCCAAATGTGCTCATTATTTCTTTAAAAATACCACAGTTCGAAAAAGTACTTTCGCCGGTCCAAATAATGTTTTTCAAGAAGTTTGAAGGGTCTTCCCTACTCTAGAGGCAGCTACAAAATTCCATCCTTCTCTCAGGATCACCTGGATGTAATTTTTGTGAAATATGTATCTTATAACATTTCAAACCACTTTTTTTGAACTCCCTCCAAACGCTCGACTGTGGCACATCCATTTCTGCCGAGACTTGATGATGTGTTGATTTGGAAGGATCTGCATTTATCTAAAAAAGTACCAAAAATAATTATACTTCTTCGAATATGGAATGAACAATTATTTTACCTCCGCTAATAAGTTACGTCTAATATTTTCTTCCATTCTGCTTCCATATTTCATTCTTGGTTTTTGAAACGCACCGTACTCAGCCAAGTGTTTGTCCAAAATTCCGAATAATGTTCTATCCGGCTGTTGTCTTTCCGGATATAATTCAAAATAAATTTGTGCTGTTTTCGTACTATTCCTATCAAATTTATAATAAAGTTTCAACATATCTCGTTTTTCTTCATTTGAGAATGAGGACATTTCGTCTCAAGTATTTGTGCAAACTTATTATGTTTAATGAGTTCTGACAACTAGTGTTTATTAAACAAAATTTTCGATGGAGTCATGACCATCTCAGATGAAGATGTTTTTTTTATTATCTGTGGTTTCAGAAGTACAAATCATAACAAATTTTACATCAATGAAATCAGAATGAGAATCACTATTTTTCTGTATAAAAAAACAATATGGCGCCCATAATGTAAAAAAAAGGTGATGAATGCCAGAAGACGAAACGTCGGATAGTAAATCTGAACATGAAAACGTATAGCTGGAAAAAAGTATCAATGAAAATGTACTTTTGGTTTTGAGCTATGTTGTCAAATAACGATAGAAAAAAATAAAAACAAAAATTTAGATTTTCAATTTTTTTCCGATATTTCCGGAAATATTCGGAATTTTTCCAAGTTTCAAAACAGTATTTTGTTAAGCACCAGAATACGCAACTTTGTCCCAATTTAAGCTTAGACCTATCTCCTGTAGTTTAGGAGATCCCAATGGTGGGGGTCGAATTTGAATTGCCCTGTATAATGTATATGATAGGATTATGCCTCCTTTTGTTAAGTTATGAGTAGTGTACCTACCTAGAAATAGATAATCATTATTAATGACCGGAAAAGGTATACAGGGTGTTTCTTAAGTATGTGTAAAATATTTAGGAACATATTATTGACGTCAAAATAAGAAGAAAAACTGTTTTCGAGTTATTGGGATTTGAAATAATCGATGCAAGTGGTTTGAATGAATAGATGTTCAAATTCAAGAAGAAATGAATTGGTTGAGGATTTCTTTTTTATTTCATTTCAAAGTAAAATCGGGTGTTATTACTATTTATTACTAATAAAAAAAGAGTTAGTTAAGGATACTAATTAAAGTTTTTGTTCAAAATGGCCACACGTTCCAGTAAACCTGGTGTATTTCGGATAGCGTCACATCAAGCAAGTTTTCGTTGACGAAGTTGTTTTTCGGTTCCTACTGGTACCGTATAGACTAGAGCTTTTAAGTGAATAATTGATTATAAAATTCACGAACTGTTGAAGTGAAATGAGCTGGGGCTGCATCATGCATAAACCATATTCTATGTCTCAGTAAAAGTGGAATGTCTTCGAGTAATTCATGCAAAATATTTTCAAGAATTTGCAGTAAGAGTTTCAAATCCAAACATCTCGGAAACGGTTGTTCACAGCGACCTCTACCAAGAACATCTTTTTCATACAAAAATTTTAGAGAACTCTATTTTGCCACTAGGAGACTTGATACAGATACGTCCAACAAAGTTATAATATTGCAAATGATTGAAAAGACATGTAGTTGGCGCCATGAAATAGACAAACTAACATCAAATCTGATATTGTTATTGAAAAATAGTTCCAGATACCAAACTTCACTCGAATATCAGAATTATTCTGAAACTCATTCACAAATAACCAAAATAAGAGTTTAACTTAGACACTCTGTATCTCAGAAACAAATAACTTGCGGACGTATGCTTATAGGAACTTTTCTCCTTATTTCGACTTCGGCAATATGCGCTTAATTTTTTTTACACTTATGTAAGAATCACCTTTTATAAATGTTGAGACTAGGCTTTTTTACATTCACTTGACAATGCTTATAAGTTAGCGAATAATGTCTTAATATTGAGAAAATCGTTTTACAAGTAATTTGTACAATAATATAACACTGCAATAATTTACACATGAATGAAAAATTTCTCAGTTTCGAATTTTACTCAAGTGTCAATATTATTGAAAAAATAAACAATTTGAATTCAGTAGTATTCCCAGTAATGGAAATGGATATTTGTTGTAGGTATAATGTGATTAGTTAACATTTTATCCACGCAATAATGTCCCCACTTCTTATCGGACAACACACACTGAATGATCGTCCACGACCGTCCTTGACCGGTTTTCAGAGACCATGTTTAAATTGTGAATTGTTTTATCTCCCATCGGAAAAATCAGAAGGTTTTCTAGAAAATATTCCATCAGTAGACGAAATTAGAAATATAAAATACTACAATGGATGTAGAAGTTTATATAGTATCACAAGAGATATACCCGCAAACGAAAATTCTGCTTACCTCAACAATCCAACTGTTATACTACAGTTTTTGTGATAGTCTAAGATCCGAACCTAAATCGACCTTCACCGAGCTGATAATAGAATAAAACTTATTTTATAATAAATTCAGTATATTAGAAAATATATTGATAATGTGTTGCCGAAAAATATCCTGGAAGTGCGTGAGTGAACTCAACACGAAAATTATGGAATCATCAGATGAAGAACATAATATATACATACCAATGGAAATTTTGGAATCGGCTGAGAGTGCCAAACTCGAACTGCTACCAACAAAGTCAAAGAAACTTTACGAAAAGACATACAATGAGTTCATAAAATGGCACAATGAAAATAATGTGAAGGTGATTACAGAAGATATATTACTGGGATATTTTTTTGAGAAGTCCAAGAATCGAAAACCATCTTCTTTGTGGTCATACTATTCGATGTTAAAGTCTACTTTGAATTTGTATAATAATATAAACATAAGCAAATTTCCAAAATTGATAGCATTTTTGAAACGGAAGAATGATGGATATAAGCCGAAGAAATCCAAAATATTGAATAGGGATGAAATCGAACTTTTCCTAAAAGAAGCTCAAGATGTATATCTGATGATGAAGGTATGTTATACCTACCTATATTTATTAAGTAATTAAAAAAATTATTGATTCTTTTATAGGTTGCATTAATATTTGGGGTACATGGTGCTTGTCGTAGAGAAGAATTAACAAATCTCAAGCTTGATGACATTCAAGACCTAACTTATGCTTTATTGATTACAATTCGAGAGTCAAAAACTAAAATACAACGAACATTTACCATCTGCATGGGCGTTCTTTCATATTATATGAGAACAACAAATGTTCAAAACAAGTTGTTGGGAAGAATATCCTCGGTCAAATTCCAAGAAAAATTGCAGCATTTTTGAAGGCAATTGAATATTGCCAAAAAATTGCCGGCGATGGTGATGGACCGATACCAAATAATAATTATTTTGACCTACCTTCCACATCTAAAATGAGTGGTGAGGATGTTTCAAAAGGGAATAATTATTTTCAAGAGAAAAGTGAATATCCCACCCTCAATATTCAAAATTGTAAAAGTGCCACTTTACGCCCGGCGAACCGGGCGGTAGAGTGTACTTTACCGCCCGCTAGTGCATAAAGTATAAAACATATAGAATGTGCAGACGTAGGGTTATCTATTATTTACCTGTACGAACGACTGGGTTGCCAGGTATCAGGTATATACAGGTATGTCGATGCCAGTTACTTTCACTTGATTGGATAATTGAAAAATAATGTATATCAGCATAAGCGCTGTTTTATTGTGAACACGTTGGTGTAGGGTTGCCTGTGAAAAATTCGGTCCCAATAGATGTTTGCGAATTGGGAAGCTAATTGTTCTTTAACAGCAGTACCAAGAATTTCAGAGGGAAATGGCAGAAATGGTATGTGACTTTGTGGAAACGTGTGGAGAGTAGGGTACTTCGTCGATTTCATTTCTTTCATTTTGTTGATACTCTCCGGTAAAAATTTTCGAACTTTGATCGAACAGTTAACTCTACCTGGATTATGTGCGGTTTAAGGAGTGTTTGTTCTTGATTTAACATACAGATGCAGCTGCGACCAACTTAGTTGTGGGTCGCAGCTTCATTTGTGTGGAATATTAGTTAAACAGTTGATTATCAATCATTGGGCATGCAGGGACAGGACAACTTTATAATGTTGTCCGTATCACCCTATCACTTACGAGAGGCAAAACCTCGAAACATGCATGTCTGCTAGAGATGAAGATTAGTCTACTGTTGAATCACAAGATTAGCACTTGTAATGGGGGTCTTCTTGGAAGAACGTTGCACAAATGTCGGTCAGATGTAGTTCAATTTCCGTTGACTGAGAGAAAACTTTAATAACCGTTATTAGAAATCTGGATACCATTATAAAAAACTTTGATTAAATAGTGGACAGCCTAGCTGTCTTATAACTACAATTCACTTTGCTATGACGACTCGATAACGGTTATTAAAGGCATCAATTGGCGTATTTCAAAAGTATCTGAGTAAAGAATTGCCGTTAATAGATGAATCGTATTGATTCAATCAAAGGCTTCAATTATCGTCATTAAGCTCTTTGATAACTGAGATTAAAGACACCACTTGATTCCTGATAGAACCATTTACTGGCAACTCATACTGCATTATTGTAATCAACTGATCTATTAGCTATTACTCTTGTAACCAATGGCAGGCACTCGACTCTTTATGGCAGTAATTAGGGAATCAACTAGTGTAAAATATCCAGGCAGTTGGCTTAAGAAAAAATGTGTTTCTTAGAAATCACACAAATTTTTGGGATTTTGAAATTATCGCCTAGTTTCGGAGATACATGAGGGTGCTGAAGTTGTGAAACAGTTTTTCCAACAATTAATTGTCTTGTTAACGAAGGATTTCGATTGCAGGTACCTTGCATGAGAATAACTCCAATGTCATCAAAAAGTATTATAAGAAAAATTTACGCCATGAGATTTCACTACACAAATGGTTATAATGAAAATTAAACTCTTCTTTTAAACGATAGTAATGTCGAAATTCATAAAAGTTCAAGGAACTATTTTCATAAACTTTCAAAATTGTGAATTTAAAATTTTATACTGGGTGCATAAAAGTTTGGTTTTGTGCAAGTTATTTCAAACACATATCATGTGGATGGTTTTATTTCGTTATTTCGATTTTTTGGTGAACCCTGTAAAAAATTCAAATTCTTAATTCTTACTTTTCCAAAGAAGTATTTCAAATTCCATTTTCAATCAAATGTTACCCTGTATATAGTGACTCTTTAGTATTAATTGATCATATACTCTTTGATGGCCTTGCAGTTATTTTTTGTATGGTACCTACCTCTCTTCTTTGAAATCCTCTTTTAACAAGTACAATTATTTTAAAATATTGCTGGTCTACAACTTCGACAGCCTGTATCTCTGAAACACCAAGTATTCACAATTATTGAGAAAGTTGACAAGTGCAACAAATCAATATATTTCAGGAAATTCATTTCATCATTTCTTCGTCTATTTCGCGTTCAGAAGTAACTGCTTTGACTTCAAACATAGGAATATAGTTTCCCAGGCCCCATGCTATCAGTTGCAGCTGAAATTCCATCATATCCAAATAAAAACAAGCAATTTTCAATATTTTTAGGACTTTTATTATATGATCAATAACACTAGAGATACAACCCATACTACTTATTAACGACGACTGACGCCAATGTCGCCAATCTCACCAAGCCGAGCTAAATGATCTTCGTGTGCGTACGCGACACTTCGTGCAAGTTCGGCGCTCTTTTTCATTCGCAAACAGTGTGAGCGTAAATTGTTAACAAATAAATGTTATATGATTCAATATCATTCGTTCGCTGTAATTATCGTAGGAAATGCTAAGACTATCGTAACAAGACACCCAATCGGGGTAATTTGCATTCCTTCTATAAAACGTACCTAGTTGTGGAGATACGGCGGTCTCTCTGATATAATGAGTAGCGTGTATGAATGTTATAGGAAATCAAATGACAGTTATTCATTCAGACTTAACAAAAAAATTTAATGACGTCTTTTTCCTCAGTGTTGTGGTATTAGCCAGAGAAGTACTTGTTTTCTGTCAGATGTTTGCCTCATTTTTCTACTTTGTGAAAACATGTGGATATAAGGTAATTTTGACTTGGTCGATTTTATTCGTATCATTTTATATTCACGATGTTTAGGAAAATATCGAAGAATGGATTTGCAATAACTTCTGAGTCATCTATCACTTCATAGGAGATATTATTTAGTTTATTTTATCTGGTATATTGAAATTTTTTTTTATTTATATTTGCATAATTGATTTCCCAAGTTGTTTTTAATTCACATTCTGATTAATTGTCGATTTCAATAATTTGTTGTTGTTTAGCTCAGCAATTCAAATTTTTGAGTAGATTTCAGTACATTTTTACATATGTCAAAAATTTATAGAGATCAATTGCCAAAGTTTTATGATAGTCAAGAATATGATTCAAAGTCCAAAATAAACTGGACAACAGAGTCTATAACCACACATGATTGTCCAGTATACCACTTCATAAGACCATGTGTATTAGCACAAGTATTTTAGTGACCTATTCACCTCTCCAATTTTATTAACTATCTCCGAATCACTCAAAAGTTATGATTTTTTCTGTCGGAATAATTACATATGCAGATGCATACTGAAAAAACCACTGCCGTCATGATTATGGAATTTAAAAGAAAGTAATTATAATTCAATATGCTCGACAGATGTGTACTCTCACAAACTTCATCTCGTTTATTGGTTTTAATTCAGGATACATTTGTTTAAATTTTCTGCAAGTTCTGGTAATTATGTGATGAGTTTGTTCGTGTATAATAAATAATTTCATAATTACTTCGTTTTTCATAGAAGCATGACATGTCGTCTTGAAATATTTTTCTTCATCTTTCAGTTTATACAGTAATATTCATTTGAAACGAAAAACGAATTGTTGGCCAATTTTAGCACGCCCTGTATGATATGGGGTCGATTTTTCGTTATAAATTTAATGCTACGAGTTTGTTCAAACTACCACCAAAATATCAACTTTTCATGAATTGAGAGTACTAATTTACTTGACTTCCATAATTGGGGCTATGGTTTTGACCATATTTAACACAAATTATTCTTCATCTCGAAAACCGATAGAGATAGGTATGTATCGGGCATTACTAACAAAGAAGTATCAAAATGAAAGGTGATTCTGAAAATTTGTTAATATACAGGGTGACATCCCTCTCCTAACGTTGCGAGTGATGGTGGGATTATACAGTATCGGAAAAATATATCTTGGGTATAGACAAATCTAGAGGAGTAACAAGGAACCCAATTTTATTTTAATACCACATTATCAAGAGAGACGCACTGCTGTTGTCCCCTCCCGGTACCCAACTCGATTCTTCAACTCCGTCACTATGACAATTCGGACGACAACTGGACATCGCTTCTAGCTATTCAAGGAGAAATTGTAATGCTTTCTCAACATTTAGGAAGCTATTCTTCACGCTCTCATTGAATCATAATACCAAAGATAAATTCTTTTTTATGTATGTGACATCACACTTGAACAAGCTTCAGCGATTTGAGGATTATATTTTGAGGACGTTGAACGGTTTATAATATTAGTTCCTCATCGAGGTAGCTGCTGAAAATATATTAAGAAAATGTATTCCACTGATTGTGTTAAAATATTTCACTCGTAGTGATAATCTCCGTCGAAAAACAGTTGAAAAAGTGCCAAGGTGGCCCATCTGTAAAACGAGTGAAAGCAGATACGGCTGCTTCAACTCCTTTGTACACATAAAATTGTTGTAATATAACAATTCTGGCAATGCAAGTCTCACAAAAGAAGTCTGGAATATAGGAATAATGCATGTGTCCATTTGAGTAATGGTGTTCATATTATAATGAGTACTTTCAAGTGTTGAATTGGCAGTTACAGGGTGGAGAGTACGAATGTTTATCACGAATATATGTCGTTCTTCATCGAGGTCAGGCAGACGGTAATTTAATCATTTGAAACAGCTATGAGGATTCATAACGTCATAAAGTGTATCTGGAAGTATTTGGCCGTTATGTTGTCCAAGCAAGGAATTCAACTGACACCAAATAATTTAATTACCAAAATAAAACGTTCGACCAATGTACTGATCCGAAGTCATTATTGAAACTCCAGTGATGGATGTAACGCCCCATTTCTGACTCCTAACATTGCGAGATGTGGTGGAGTTATATGTGACGCCACAATGCTGAAGTTATATTGGATTTAAAAAATCGGTACTTTTTCCCCGTAACTGACAGTAAAACACTTGAGCACTTCTTATAATTTCAACACTATCACTCTAATGAACACGTGCATAATTCTCATATTGCAGATTTTTTTTTTGTGAGAATTGCATTGCCAAAATTGTTATATAACAACAATTGTTTGTGTATGAAGGAGTTGAAGCAGCCGTATCTGCTTTCTCTCGTTTCACAGACGGGCCTCCTTGGCAACTTTGTAACTGGTTTTCGACAAAGACTATCTGATGAAATATACTATTTCTTATGAATCGAGCCAAGAATATTTCGAATTAAATAGCAGAAAATAACTTTTGTAGACGTTTTCGGAAAACAATATATTTTGACAACTAATATAAATATAATAACAAATCTACACGTGAACACACAATAATAAATATGGACTACTAAATTTTGTTCTTTTCAATACTCCTCCTAGAACTAATTTTTGAGTAAGCCCATATTGGAAGTACAAAATGAATGCTTCATAGAATTCACGGGTTTTGTCAAAGAATCCGCTACCATCAACTCGGTTTTCATATAGTTTAATTTGATCCTTCCGTCAGATATTTTGTCACGTATGAAATGATGCTTCACGTCAATGTGTTTCGTGCGAGCGTGATAAGCATTTGTTAGAGCCAACTGTAGTGAACTTTTATTGTCTCCATTGACTATAATGCACTGGCCGGTGTCTCCAACTAGCTCATTTTCTAACCCTTTCAACCATAGTCCTTCTTGAACGGCAGCAGTCAAAGACATATACTCCGCTTCAGTTGTAGAAAGTGTAACCGTGGGTTGCTTCTTTGAATTCCACGAAATTGCTCCTCCTTGCATGAGAAATACGTAGCCTGTTGTGGATCGCCTATTATTGATATCACTCGCCCAGTCAGAATCACAATATCCAAGTATTTCAGAATTTTGATGTTTGGAATATGTCAGTTTGACGTCAATGGTTCCCTTCAGATATCTGAATACTCTTTTTACTGCTATCCAATGTGCTCTTCCTGGATCATGATTGAATCTACTCAAGGATGAAACCGCAAAACAAATATCAGGCCTAGTAACTTGTGCAGCAAACATCAAAGAACCCACAGCTTCCTGGTAGGGTATATTTTCCATACCTTCAGTTTCCTTTTGGTTTTTCGGGCTCATTTCTTTTGATAATTTTTGATATGAATCCAATGGTGCCGAAACAGCATTGCAATCACTCATACCAAATCGGTTCAAAATTGTCTTCAGATAGAGATGTTGATCAATTGAAACTGTACCTTGAATTGGATCTCGTAATATTTGCATTCCAAGTACAAACCTTGCTTTTCCTAAATCTTTCATTCTGAAAGTTTGGAATATTTTTTCTTTCAGATCGTTTCTTAACCTGTCATCATTGTAAAAAATCATCCACATAAAGTGCTACAATGAGGAAAGTATTTGCATGATTCTTAAAATAAACACAAGAATCAACACTTAATTGGATTAGTCCGAATTCTTTCAACTTGGAATCCAATTTTATATTCCAAATTCTACTCGCTTGTTTTAAACCGTGGAGGGATTTTTGCAAACAACATATTTAGTGTGAACCATCATCAAATAGTTTGGGCTGGAACATGTAGATTTCGTCTTCCAAATTTCCTTGTAGAAATGCTGTAACTGTATCCATTTGGTCAATCTCTAGGTCGAATTTTGCTGATAGTGCCACCAAAAAACGAATTGATGTGTACCTGACTACGGGAGAATAAGTTTCCTCATAATCAATGCCTTTCTTCTGAGCACAACCTTTGATTACTAATCGTGCCTTGTATCTCATTATTTTCCCATCAGCATCTTGTTTCGTCTTGAACACCCATTTATTGTTAATTGGCTTACGGTTTGGAGGGAGGTCTGTCAATACTCAAGTTTCATTTTCAATAAGTGCATCGTATTCTTCTTTCATAGCTTTTTTCCAGAATTTCGCATCACTTCTAGACAGTGCGTCTTTAACATCCACTGGATCATCTAGTTCTGAAATCGATTCGGCACTGTATACAACAAAATCGTCCATGTTCACTGGTTTCCGAATTCTTGATGACGTTCGCACATTCTTTACCGGTTCAATGTTAGAATCTGCAGAACCTGACAAGATATTTTCGTTCAGATGAACATTCGATTCCAAATTCTCATAAGGTTCAGAGGGAAGACTAACGTTTTCGGCAGATGACACATCTCTGTCTTCTGAAATCGCCTTCTCTTTCTCATCTGAAACCCGTTCTTCGAAAAAATTGTTGAAACTTTGATTTTCATTGATTGCCAATTCAGGTTTGATAGTTTTTAGACAATAATTCTCGAAAAATATGACATCCCGACTAGTCAGGATTTTTTTAGTCTCGGGATCATACAAACGATATGCTTTAGATTGATCACTATATCCAAGCATAAAACATTCTCTGGATTTCGGATCGAATTTTGTTCTTTTCTGGCTTGGAACGTGTACCAAAGCTTTGCACCCAAACAATCTCACATGTTCCAAATCGGGTTTCTTGCCTGTCCATAACCCCTCGGGAGTTTGGTCTTCGAAAACACGGCTCGGAGAACGATTAATCACATATACAGCAGTTGAAACGGCTTCTGCCCAAAATTTGGTATTCAACCCGGCATCAAAAAGCATGCAGCGGGCTCTTTCTACTATGGTGCGGTTCATTCGCTCCGCTACCCCATTTTGTTCTGGTGTGTACGGAGCTGAAGTTTGATGATGAATTCCACTGTTTCGCAGGAAGGTTTCAAAAGCTTGATTACAATATTCGGTCCCATTGTCAGTTCGAAGTGTTTTCAATTTCAAAACAGTTTGATTTTCGGCAAAAACTTTGAAATCTTGAAATTTCTTGAAAACATGATTTTTGTTTTCAATGAAATAAACAAACACTTTCTTGCTAAAATCGTCCACGAATATGAGAAAATATCTGGCACCTCCCAAAGAATTCACAGACATTGGCCCACGTACATCCGAATGGACTAACTCGAGCATTTGAGTGGAACGTTTTCCTTCGTGATTGAATGGAAGTCGAGTTTGTTTTCCTTTCAAACAAATAGTGCACTGGTCTCTATCACCTGGTGTGAAATGTACACCATTCACAAGTTTTTCGAGTTTCTTGAGACTTTGGAAGTTGATATGCCCCATTCTTCTGTGCCACAAATTCTCATCGAGTTTTTCATTGATTGAAAAATTCGTCGCCTGCGTTGGACGATCCAATTTGAACATATTTCCACATAAAGTAGATGTTGCAATTAAACGATTATGGGAATTGTAAATTTTGCAACCTTTTTCATCGAATTTATCTCTATTGCCATTTTTTATCATTTGACTGACAGATAGCAAATTCGTACAGAGGTTTGGTACATATATGACGTTCTTGACTGTTACTTCAGTAATGCTTTCTCCATTGAATAAATTCAATTTCACATCTCCAACAGATTCAACTGACAAATGAGTGTTATCTGCTATTTGAACTTGAGTTAAATCTGGATTTCTTGGATTTTCTAGCAGCTCCCTTCTCTTGGTCATATGTGAGGAAGCACCAGAATCTATGAACCAGTCATCGGAATCCAGCTGACCGACCACAAACGATGAATACAAAACTGTTTCCCGTTTAGAATTTTTTTTTTTTTTTCGGAGATATACAGTCACGGGAAAAATGACCAAATCTGTTACATGAAAAACATCTTGGAACCTTTGCTTTTTTCAGGTTTCACATCCTGCAACAACTTAGTCTTGATCGCATCTGCACTAATAACAATTCCAGAACTTTCCAGTCCCATAATCATAGGTTTATATTCTTCCGGTAAACCTGCCAATAAAAGTGTCCCGATCCATTCGTCACTGATTTTCATGCCAATTTCAGATAATTTGTGGGCAGTTGAGATGATTTTATTGACATAATCTTCGACAGATGAACTATCCTCTAATTTGGTACTGATTAGAGTTCTCAATAAACCAACTCTTCGGGTGAGACCGGAATCTTCAAAAGCCGTTTGAAGATTTTCCCAAACTTGTTTGGCAGTTCCTGCCTGCTGCACATGAACATAGTTGATCGGATCGATGGAAAGGATTATTTCAGATTTAGCCTTGGTGATCTTTTTAACATCTTTCTCTTCCTCGGTGATACAGCCCCAGAGTTCTTCGTGTTCCAACAAAGTTTGCATGGAGAATTTCCATGTATCGTAGTTTTCTCGGCCTCTGAGTTTCTCGATCATAGATTATGCACTGTTTGACGACATTTCCGAAATCAAAACGACAGCTACAACTATTTATCTTCTTTAACGGATCGAAATACTTATTTCGCAAACAAATGTACAATTTTATCGGTGCGACTTCAGTTCTTGACTCGGGCGTAATCTGGGCCCATAACCTGATGAAATCTACTATTTCTTATGAATCGAGCCAAGAATATTTCGAATTAAATAGCAGAAAATAACTTTTGTAGACGTTTTCGGAAAACAATATATTTTGACAACTAATATAAATATAATAACAAATCTCCACGTGAACACACAATAATAAATATGGACTACTAAATTTTGTTCTTTTCAATACTATCACTACGAATGAAAAATTTGACACAATCCCAGGAATACATTTTCTTGATATATTTTTAGCAGCCAACTCGATGAACCGTTCAAGGTTCTTAAAATACAACGCTGTAATCGCTGAAAAGGGAGGAGTCCAGTGAAGCTTGTTCCAGAGTGACGTTACATATAAGCCCACCACCGTCTGCAGCGTTAGGAGAGGGACGTCATGCCTGAGAGGACGGGGTCATACCACCGTATTTATAAGTAAACAGAAGTATATTCACTCGCCGCCATATTTGCGTCGATATCCCCATATCGAATTTTATGTTTAGCTGACCTATGGCGCAACCAAAATGAATCTGAGATCGAACGCCGTACGTGAGACCAAGTGAGACAGAACAACTTTCAGCCGATCCGAAATATCTAATACTTTTAGTGTCCATTTATACAACTTGCTTCCACAGGAGTTTAAAAATATGACGTCTCGGAAATTCAAACGTAACTTAAAGAAATTCCTAATAGATCTATGTCCTTACACCATACGAGAATTCATTGATACTGGTTAAAATTTTATTTGTGAATTGTCCTATATGGCTTTTTATATTATATGTTCTTTTTTAAAAAAAACACCAGTTCTGTACATACTATTTATATTTTAGAAATGTTTTTTTGACCTGTCCTATAACTTGTATGTTCCAGAGGATTAATAAAATGATTGATTGATTGATTGATTTACCCAAATACATGAAGGGCGCCGACTGGAAGTGAATCTACATCTATTTACTAATATACGGTGGTCTAACTTTCAACGCTGGAGTTTCATGGTGTGCAGACGTGTGTCCTCTCTCCAAAATTATGTTTCAAGTTTGTAGTGAGTGCCCATGAATGTTATGTTCATTAGTCTACAATGATCTTCATATGTAACCTTTTACTAACGTATAATTTGTTGAACGAAAATCAGTACAGAGAAATGGATTTTTTATATACTGTGTACAAACTGGATAGTTTGGAGTTAGTTCACATGAAAGTAACACTCATGATTACTAAGGCAAAACAGCTCCCAACCAACATATCTTTTACCGTGTAGGCAATCTATACCATTCACTCCCAATGACACCTCAAGGTCAAACATACTATGAATACAGTTACACATCATTCATCAAAAACATGTCAAGGTCAAAGCTACACAGGGTACCAGACACACAAGGTCACTGATGATGTCAACAGGGTGGGGGAGGCTCATAAACGGCTCAAATCTCCTACTAAAATTTTAGAAAATCCCGTATTGCGAATAAAATTTTATGGTGGTTGTGGGAAAACAGAATTCCTTTCTGTACTGATGTAATCTTGTAAACGTTCTTTGGACAGTTTCTGCCCTAGAAAGTGCCTTATTACATTTGCTGCCTCAACCAAGAAAAACATGCATCGAAATCCGAATATTTACTTCAACTGGGTGAATCTTACAGTTTTTGATGACTTCTTATATTAGACATACTCAGAATATATAGCTTTTCTAACGATCCATTCTCTTTCAGATCCGAATACAGCAAACTCACTGAGAGAAGAAATAATGTTTGAACTAAAATGTCAGGTCTGCATGAAATTTATGAAACCGATAGTTCCCCAATGCGTATTCGGCCACAATGGAACTTGTAAGGACTGTTTCGAACTCAGCAACAAGTGTGTCATATGTAGGACTCCACAAGCAGTCAGTAGAAATATTTCTCTTGAGCGCCTATCTCGGTTAATACCTATATCTTGCAAATATAGAAAGTTTGGTTGTAGTCACGAAGGATGTGGCTTGCACTTGGTAGTGCATGAGGCCTTTTGTATTCTTTCTCTCAGGTCGTGTCCATTGAGGTTCACCAACCCTTGCGAATGGAAAGGTTCAGTACAAGAAATTATAGAACATTGTACAAACCAGCACAAAGAACTCGCGTTGGGACCAAAACATGAATTTTTTTTAGAGGGGTTTAATGTTGGAAGTATCTTGCAACACCAACATATCATTATATGTTTGGCGTACGGCAGACTTTTTAGATATACCATGTTCTTTAACGAGTCAGAAATGATGATGGGTTCTGGTTGCAGCTATTTTGGTGATGCATTGAAGGAAGGTCGTTACAGTTATGAATTAGGCATTTTGAAAACTAACATTAACGTTACGCCAACGAAATTCGGAAGCATTTGTGGCAATGTAGTTAATGACAATTTCTTGTTTGTTCTACCTTATAGAATAGATGTGGACTACTCACAGTGGACAAATACTGTGATGGAGATGGAAATCTGAATATGTTGCTGAAAATAATTGACAACAAAGAAATAGACAAGCGGGGTTGAGGATATCATTCTAGACATTTCCATATACTCTTATTTCTTTGATTAATTTTTTAAAAAAATACCAAAAAAATATTCAGATTGACTCATTATTGAAAAACGGTTTTATGGAACATGTATTTCTATTCATATTAGTAGGGGTAGGGGTTTCTTTATACAGGGAACTGCATCGATCAATATATAGAAAACCATAGGTTGGCCGAATTTGGGAGTTTACTATTGTTGATAACTGCTATCCGGCTAAAATATTTTGAAGATTGTGGCACTTTCGGTTGTAGCGGAAGTTGAACCTAACTTCGTTATTTTAAATGGTACAGTATCAAAGTTTTAGATTTCACGCATGATTCTAAAGATGTTTCATGTATAATGTCTCATACCTAAGTCTAACCGTTTTTGAAATATTTCAAATTTTAAGTTGCGTTTGCAGACTGACAATTTTTTTTTTTATTTCTGGACATGATCATTTATTTTCCATTATGTATCGATTTATTCATAGGAGAGGACACAGTTCAACAGAAATTTGATATCAATTCGATAGAGTTATACAGGGCGTTTGCCAGAAAAATGTATAGATGCGGTTGAAAAAATTATTGTAAGTCCATTTTTTCAAATGGAAACCCCCAATTTTATATTCTCACTCGATTCGGCATCGAAAATTAAGCTAACTTTGAATAAGGTTACCTATCCCTATACTCAACAGTTATCGAAATATTGGCGAATTAACATGTCTCAGTTCCAAAATATCGTATTCTTGAGTTTACCTATTCTTAGTTGGCCATCGCGCCATGGCGACTATAATAGAGTTATTTCAAGAACATGTGAATTTGCTATTCGGTATCCGCAGAAGAAGAAGCCCTTACAAAACACTGTTGAACGGATTATAGAAAACCTAAAAACATTCCATCTGCCGATACAAAACTGTAGATAAAGAAATTCTAAAACAATTCGAATAAAAGAGAATAATCAACGATATTGAGAGGTATACAAAAATTATTTGGTCAGTTTCGAATTGACGCCCTTCAACTTCCAAATATTTTTTACATCTCACTAATAATTCTTGATGTGTCGCTTTTCGTATTAAATCGGGTCTGAGATTCTCAAATGAATTCCTCACTCGTTGCATAAAGTCTTCCATGGTAGTCAATTTAGTTTAATAGACATGATTTTTAATTGTACCCCAAATGAAAAATTCGAGCATTGATAAATCTGTAGAGCATGGTGGTCAAAAAAATGGTCTATTGTTGGCTATCCACTGGTCATGAAAACCAGTATTGACTAAGTGACCATTATGCGGAGGTGCCCTGTCATGTTGATAAAATAGGTTTCAATGGTCAGCGATTGGTAAAGCGCCCAATTACTCATTTTCGAAATTATGCAAAATATTCTAATATCCGTCACCTACAAAATAAATACATCTAATTCTATTCTTGTTTTGAAATTGACATGTGTTTTTCACTCACCAATTAAATTTTCTTGATAAAAATGCAGTGCCATGACCCTATTACTTCTTATCGCACAATAAACATTGAACTGCCAAGACTCTTGATTCAACATGAATTCAATTCCCTGAATACATGTTGATTTGAGTCACTCCAGTAATGGCAATTAGGTCGGTTGAAGACACCATTCTTTGTTAATTTAACTTCGTCTGTCCATATAATATCATCCAAATATAATTCGTTCCCTTGCGACAAAGTTAAATCGAATTCACAAAATCTCACTCTTCGTGGAAAATGTGTTTCTTTCAGATGCTGAACTATAGAGAACATATATGGGTGAAATTTATGTTTGCGCAATATTCTATGTACCGAGTTTTTGACAATCCTGATTCTCTTGCAACTTGTCTCAAAGATATTGTTAGATACGCGGCAAAATATCCCAAAATGTCAATTTCATTATCTTCATCATCAACAATTGGCTTGTTTCTCTGCACTCTTGCTTTGACGGATCGAAAGTTCTTGAAGTTTTCTATAATTCGTTTAACAGTGTTTTTGAGGGCTTCTGCGGATACCGAATAGCAAATATATCACAATGTTCTATTACATTCGCCATAAGTAATGAATAGATCCCCCATGCATCGCCCATTACACGAATACATATCTAACGAGAGTCCCAAAAACATGCCAAAATATGTCGCATATTGAACTCAATAAAATATAATGCCACCGGAGCAGATGGACTAAATTAAAAAAAATTTATACTGCTGTCCACTGATAATTGACTTTATTTTTCATATTATCAACTCTTGCTGGTTTTAGCACAAATTTTCAATAGAATGGAAAATATCTCATGTTATTCCGTTCCCAAAAAAGGATGCAGCACAAGAAGAAGAAGAACTTCGTCCAATTAATATTCTGAGCATATTATCAAAAGTGCTGGAAAAAGTCATAGAAAAACAATTACGCCATCACTTAGATGAATCAATCCTCAATTTTACCTGAAATCCAGTCAGTATTCAGAAAGAATCATGGATGTGTCAGTTTTACTGAAAGTAACCGATGACATATTTAGAGCTACTGGCACGGGACACCTAACAGCCCTAATTCTCCTCGATTACACGAAGGCCTTTGATACCTTTAATCACCAGCTTCTGTTAGTGATTCTGAAACACATAGGTTTGAGTGAAAACGCCATACTTCTCATGAATAATTATCTGTCAAACAGAATACAGATGGTTATAATCAATGAACTGATATCAAATCCATTACATCTGAGATGTGGTGTACCACAAGGAACAATTCTAGGACCTATGCTCTTCTCCATATAAGTACACATCATTCCTGAAAAATAGGATATCCTACTGTACATCACATTTCTACGCAGATGATACACAGCTATATCTCATCATTCAAATCAGAAAATAAAAAAATACCTATTGAACATATCAATCAGGATATATAACAAAATCTTCAGTATTCGGATCGAAACCAAACCGCATCAGAGCTCTTCAAGATTTCAAAATTAAAATAAATAACGAAAACTTACAAGTACTTGATACTGCCAAAAATTCGCGTTTCAGTACCCATGTAAATCATCTCATCCAAAAATCCTTTGCAAAATTAAAAATGTTTAAATAAAAAAGACCAAAATAATTTTAACGGAATCCTTGGTACTATCACAGTTAAACTTTGCTGATATTATCTTATTCATGGATTGAGACGATACTCTCATGTATCACCGAAATTAAAAGAGCTTGGATGGCTGAAATTAATAGATAGGAGATTCCTTCATGGGGCCTGCTTTTATCGAAAAGTCATGCTTTACGTTTATAATAAAGTGAGTCTGAGAAAAGAAGTTCACAATATTGACGTCCGAAACAAAAATCAGATTAATATACCTAAACATAATACAGTTCTGTCATTTATTTATCATTATACAGTGGGTCCTTGCATCCATGCACGAATAGGTAATTGAAAAAGTTTGAATACCTAAGTCTAGAAGATTCATTTTCTGAGTGTTAGTTATGTTAGTATTTGTTTATTGTTCATAAGAACAATTTCTTGTTGACAAACACAGTTGAATTATGAAATATAATAATAAATAAATATCATGTAATATAACAGCTTCAAAATATTAAAATTCTAAAGTACTAAAATACGAAAATATAGCCGACTAAAAGCAGTGCAGGCGTGTAAAACTCTGCCATGTTTGAATGGAAACTCATTTTTTGATATCCCCGTATGCAAAGGTTTTGAAAATATTGCACTCCAACCTAGTTTTTTTCGTTAACTATTACCTAGAGAACTTGCATTAATGTGGATAAAATTAGGATGTGATGGATTTGTGTCAAACGGCTGTGGAGGTATTGGTAAAACAACTTCCTTATATGAGTGTGACTGAAATTAGAATACAGCAGGGAGGTCTAAAGTTTCTAGTAAACTCAATGCCTCCATGTTTTATTGTCCTATCAAACCTGGTGTCACTGGATTCGTAATAATTGGAAAACACCGTGTGCTAGGAATCGCACGTTAAAAGATAAGATCTCGTTAATCCCTGGCTCGCACAAGTTTTCGACTAAGATTAATTCCTTGTCGCCTTTGTATCTCCAGGAATATTTTTTAATTTGGAACATTGAATATGCTCACTGGCAGCACTTTTTAACATATTCGGAAAATAAAGGAAAAAAGGAAAGGAGAAAAGGGGGGTGTACCCATGAGTGTGTCACACGGTATTCTGTTGGAACTAAAAAAACACTCTCATTGTCGGTGGTTTGCCATTTCCATGAATTTGAAAATGTGAATTCAGTAATTCATTATCCTATCTTATTACCTACATGTTGTAATTTTATCGGGATATTAGCCACGGCATTCTACTTTTAGACGTACTTTGGCTTAAACGTCTCGACTTGTTTCATATGCATAACATTGATGACGCACGGGTAAAGATAAAATAATCGAACTATACATTTATGTTATTCATTTGTAAGCTTAACAATTTTTATCTACTGGCTCCCTTACTATATTGGTTTGGTGTTTTTTGTATTTATCATTAGAGTTTTTTATATAGTTTTCGAGGTATTTCTCTACTTCAATTCACGTTTCTACCGTTACTATTCAACTACTGTATAAAACATTCTCTTTATTGGTTGTTGACAAGTACGTGTCTTGAGTGATATCTTTTGGAAAGTTATTTATTATGGAGGGTAAGTGAATACTGTAATTTATTATTTCATCATTGTTTTGTTTTATTTTATTTTCATTTGTCCATATGTACTTTTGTAAATAAATCATTTTTCATCTAAAGAGACATATACAGGGTGAAGAAAGGGGACCAACTCCGTTGGTAGAATCCTCACTTCATTTTATGGCTAAAAGCTCTAATATGCATATCTTATGAGTATTAACAGAACTGGAGGGAGATGAAAATGGTAAAAAAATTATAGGCCGTTATGGAGTTATTTTAAGATGAATGAGTGTGTGCGTAAGTGATATGGAAACTCATTGTTGATTATTTTGGTAGAAGTTGGCGTTATTTGTTTTGAATATCACGGTTTCTTTAATATCTTTCCATCATAAATTCCAGGAATATTTGAATGTGTATGGTGTGAAAACTCTTCCTTTTTCATTCTGTTATGAATATTGGTACATACATTCTTTCAGAAATTGCTAGATTTTGATAATATTTTCAATGT
The DNA here is from genome assembly GCA_958502065.1 of Chrysolina americana. Lineage (NCBI taxonomy): Eukaryota > Metazoa > Arthropoda > Insecta > Coleoptera > Chrysomelidae > Chrysolina > Chrysolina americana. The sequence continues at coordinate 32,869,749 of OY293421.1, read as the reverse complement.
TTGTCGCTCAGTTATACTACACTTTTGATCAATTTCAGATTTTTAAAAACAACAATAATTGTTATGCTTCTCCGAAGGACTTTATATTTACACTCCTTGAATGAATTCGTCATGAAAACTATTTCAATAATTTAGTGTTTTAAAAACACACTGAATGGTAGACCCTGAGTAATGCTTTGAATTTTTTCAGAAATTTGCTAAAATTCAACCAATGACTGTCCATACAATCCATTTTACTAGTCCCAAGAAACAGTTTTGTTCATAGTAGGGATATAAAAATAAGAAAATTACTTAATAGCTAAAATTTATCTAAAAAAGAAATAATATAGAAATAATAGGTACATTTCAAAAATATAGTTTAAAAACAAAAATTGAACAAAATATCCGTGTGGATTGTATTCGAAATGGTTGAACTGAGAGTAAACAACTAAAGTATTGGCTTCAAAGAAAAAACATTTTTTTGATAAATGAAGTCATAAAAAAAAGGTTTTTGACTCTTATCTCAGAAAATTAAGCTTTTTTATTTTCTTTATTTCATTTGGAAGTGATTTGAAAAATACTATACCATCATGATATAAATTTTTTTTTTCAAAGTTACTTCTGAAACTGGTTAGGCTTACAAAATTTTCTTGTCTTGTTTGTAATCATGTATGTTATATACCTCAGTGAAAATCTAAGTTGAAACTTTTTGCTTTGTCGGAATGTGGTGAGTTAATGAACTAATTTTTACTGTATACCTACATTGAATTGAAATCTAGTACAATTTTAGGTTTATACAAATTGGCGGTTAGTTCTAAAAACGGTTACCTTAAGTTGTAAATTCAATTACATAATAGTTTCTCGTCAATAATAAGGTCTAAAAATTGAGTAATATTATTTTATTATATGGAATCATATCCTTATAATAGGGGATTATTGCACTGAGAAAAAACTTTAATAACCGTTATTAGAAATCAAGTTACCATTATAAAAAACTTCAATTAAATAGGGGACAGCCTATCTGTCTTATAACTACAATTCAATTCACTTTACTATGACGATTCGATAACGGTTATTAAAGGCATCAATTGGCGTATTTTAAAAGTATCTGAGTAACAAATTGCCGTTATTAGATGAATCGTATTGGTTCAATCAAAGGCTTCAATTATCGTCATTGAGCTCTTTTATAACTGAGATTGAAGACACCACTTACCAAAAAAATGTAATGAACTCTTTTTCCTCAGTGTGAAATTGTTTTTATTTTCTAGAAACATACATGAATGTAGATTCACTAAATTTAAAAATTACTTCAAAACATTGTATGAAACCTCATTTTAATCACTTTTCATATTTTCACAAATGTCGTCGCTTTCGTTGGCAAAATATATTAACGTAGTATCATCGGCAAATAGTTTGATTATGCCTTTTAGTTCTAAATTTGTATTGGAGATGATATAAATCAAAATTGAAACTAGTCCCAGAATTTATCCTTGTGGTAACCTACATTTTTTTGTACTTATTCATCAAGGAAATGCCAACACCATCAGCTAATACATAATGTTTTCTATTCGTCGGGTAACTTTGAAACCATCTATGTATTTTCCCTCTAATACATATTGAGTATAAGGTTTCTAATAAAATTTTGTGGTCTACCATATCAAATGCCTTGCACCAATTAAGAGACAGAATACCACATTTTTTTGCTGTCAATTTGAATCTGTATATTTGAAACATCCAAAACTGCTGTCTTTGTCTCTTGATCTGCAAAAACCGTTTTGACTATGATTTGGTGAATTATGTTTTTCAAAAAATTTAAAAAGCTTGACATTTCCTAATAGTACGATAATTATTCATGTAATTTTTGCTACCGCTTGTAAATATTGCTGAAATTTGTGAAACTTCTGCAACTTTTTTCTGGAAAACAGCTAGTTTCAAAAGACTTTGATATTAAATCGAGTAAAATAAGAGATAGCTCATGTTCAAATCCTTTCACAATCCCACAACAAATAGTCACCAAATCACTTACGCACACACTCAATCAACTTCAAAATCTCTAGAAAACCGTTGCATTTTCAATAATGAAACATCGATTCTGTTCAGAACAAATTGGGAAAAAAGGATAAAATCAATGTTAATCCAGTGGCGTAAAAGTTGGGGAGGGCCGATTAGGGTTACCTATCTGCCGCAGGCCCCTGTTTGAAGCTGAGAGCACGTTATTTGCATTGATATGTTGAGCAGATGGGCGTTTTCATACTGACCGATCCGACAACGACACGACACTAGAACCGATGCCTGTGGGAGCGAATTTTCATATATGCGATTGTAATGCTTTCACACGAACAGGCAAATCGGTATCGTGTCGGTGCAGGCACCGACTTGTCGGAAAGAGCAAGCCCGCCCGCCCGCCACTCATGTCGGATTTTTATGAAGTTGTAGTCACTGCTTCACTTGCACCTACAAAACAATGCTGTCGTTTGACTGACAGCCGATTCCCGGCCGGCATGCCGTCGTAATGTGAAAAGCACCTTCCGTTGTCGTGTCGGTGTCGGACTGAAATCGTGTCAGTGCCAGTGTCGGTCAATGTGAAAACGTCCGATGCTGTCAAATGACACTCCAAATTTCATCAAGGAAAGTTATGATTTTTTTTGTGCAGCATTCAACTTCAAAAGGAATTTCTGGGACACCCTGTATATTATTACGACCATGTCATCACTGCAACCTTTAAAAAGTTATGGGGATATTTATTACCCTTCCCAATCTAAATTGAGTACGAGTATAGGGTGAATAACGCACCGTTGTAGAAAAATTGTTTAACGGTGTTATCTACTCTATACAGGGTGGCAAACTGAAAACGAATCAGAGCTATTTTCAGAAACTGCTATATTTTGGAGAATCGCTCAGATACGTCGATTTTTTATTGAAAGAGGACAATGGTATTGGGGGTCGAGTAGGATTTCTTTCAAAAGCTCTTACAATTCTCTATTCAATAGTCTTGAAATTTTAAAATTCCTTCTAATACTTATCGAAATATTAGATTTTAAATTTTAAACTTTCTGCGACAATCGCTAATGATAAAAATGTCATTTATTCGAGTTGAGTACGCCAATGGTATAAATTTAGTACCTATTTTTTGCTTTGCATGGATTTAGGGCGATTTGTTATCACTCCTATGAATATACACACAAACAGATACGGCCAATGCGGGATAGATCAGGAAATTGCTAATCTGGGCCTGAATACAGTAAACGTCAAATTAGTGGATCAAATGAATGTCTTTAACGTATTTCGAGGTGTTAGTAGTTTAACGTAGTTTTGAAAATTGAATAATAATAATAAAAATAAAACTTCCTCATAAACACTCATAGAGTGTACCCAAAGGCATAGCCTGTGGTGGTAGAGGACGGTTACTATCATTATTTGCCGTGGCGCTCCGGGACGACTTACTTATGTTTTTGGTGGTGTATTAACTTTTCAGCTGTAGGAGAACCTGGAAAACCAACAGCATCACCCCGGTGCTTTATTCCATTGCGGAAAGGGTGTATATTATTTCTCTGTACTTCATGAAAAATAAATGTGCAAATAGAACAGCTCAGGTAATGAATGCACAACGTCAAGATCGACATGTCAGTAGAAAGTATGTACTATTTAGTGATAGTAAAAAAATTATAGGAGACAGGAAATGAAGCTATTAAAGAACGAGAAATAGAAACAAACGCCTGTAGTTTATGAAGCTAGTGAAGTTGCAGTTTTGAGACATGTTCATCTTGATTAATCGAGCTAGCATCCGAACCATTTTGAAGAATAGATTCCATCCATATAAAATACGTCTAGTCCATGAACTTAATGAGGATGATTATGACCGCCGGCGTTTGCACTTTTGTGAAATAATGAGTGAGCGAGCAGGGCACAATCCACAGTTTCATGTTTTTCCGATTAATGCAGTTTTTTCTTGAACAGGACGGTAATCGCCACAACTGCCGTTATTGGTTCGATTCAAAACCTGAAGTTTTTCACGAGGTGCATACACAGCAACAGGAAAAATTAAATGTATATGGGTGGGTCCTCTTTTTCTACCAGGCAATTTGACAAAACAATTGCAAAATATATTGACGCTATTGATCCTGCCTTGACTGATATATTTGAAAATAATCCACAGTATGACGAAAATCATTTTTATTTTCAACAGAACGGTGCTCTTCCTCTTCATTAGGCGACGATTGTTCGTCAGTATTTAGACCAACGAATGATCTCCGCGATCGCCAGATTAATCGCCCCTCGATTTCTTTTCGTGGGGACATCTGGAAAGTAAAATCTATGAAACACAACCAGCTTCGTTGAAGATTTGCGTCAAAAAATCTTTGACGAATGCCGACGACCCAGCCAACACAGATACATCTCTAAGATATTGCTGCGATGTCACTTAGTGACCTGCGACTCGCATCGTTACTTCGCACAGATGTCCCAGCGACTCACTTTTGTCACACTTATGATGCATGCTGGCGACCTCTATGCGATGTAGTTCTGAGACGCCGCAAAGATGCCTCCTAATAACGTATCAGAGATGTAACAGAGCGACATAGCAGCGATTTCTACACTGTTATATTCAAGAGACGTCAACGTCTATGCGATATTCCAGACAGAAACAACAAATAGAAAATATATTTTCAATATGAAAAAAATTAATATAACAAATATATAAATAATTTTTTTTTTCAAAAAATGAAAATATTCTGCCACTAAATTAACAAAGTACAAGAATAAAAATTAACAAAATAAAAAATTTTAATAAATACAACTAAAATTCAATTGCTTTGGTTCCATTTCCTGTCGAGTCTTTGTTTGGCATGCCTGAACCAAGTGGAACAGGCTGCTTCCACATTTTTTTCGTTCTCTCCGTGAATGCGGCTCATCACCACATCTGGAAATCAATTATACAATATGAGACCACTGAAAGCTACAATACCAGATAGTAATGAAAGAAATAATGGAATCTAATCTCACTTTGTTGATACTCAACAACGATACTCATTTTTCACTTTCAGTTTATGGACACTAAAATTCGCAAATGTGATCAATCCAGTTGAAAATATCAGAACATGAACAGAATAGAAAGCATTCAAAGCAACAAAGCTTCGATCTTCGATCAATGGCATCGATACAAAGAACAAAGAACTAGAATTAAATATGGTTATACGATACAGTAACAGCCGGTCACGCAGGCGCCTCTCGCTTTTAGGTTGGTCTACATTGAATACGATCTGTGTTGCCAACTTCTTGCCAACTTACCGCGTTACTTCAAAATAACATTTAACACAGATTAAGGATTCGCCTTACGACCGTGGTGGAGGACAGATGGCGTTCCTGTGGTCGGCAGTCAAGTGAACGTGTGTGAAAGTCCTATTATCACCTGATCTGGAGATAACTCAATAAAAATATAGTAGCAGAGATATCCGCAAGTATAGATTTCGATGTCTAAATGATGTCGCAGTATGACGTCTATGGCAAGTAACAATTTGACATCGCAGGGACATCTAAATCCAGCTATAACTAATTTATATATCACAGGGATGTCGCAGTGTGATGTCGCAGTGTGATATCGCAGTAATGACAACAATATGACATCGCAGAGACATCTATATTCGGCTATTATTGATTTTGATATCTAAGGGATGTCGCGGTGTAATATCACAGGAATGTCAACGATATGAAGTCACAAGGACATCTAAATCCCATTTTTGACGATATTGACATCCCTGAGATGTGGATATTTGCCCAGTGTTGACTGGGGATTTACTCCGGAAATTCGAACAAAATCTTTATTATTGTATGGAAGCGGACGTTCATTAGTTCGAACATGTAATCAGTTGAATAGTAAGTAAGCGACCAAGTAACTTGAATTTTACCATGTAATTTTCTTCAAAGTATTGGGAGGCAATGTAAAATTTAAAAAAAAATGGAATGAGAATAGTGCGAGCTTTCAAAAGACATCATCTTCGACCCCCAATGCCATTTAAACTGGAAAAGCGTCTCCCCCTTCAATGAAAATTCCGAAATATTTCCGAGTTGACGAGGTTCCTGAAAATGGCTCTGTGTTTTAACTTAGTAATATGACAATATTGTAGGAATGTTAACATAAAAGGACAAAATGTGGGACTTCGCTTGTCATTATTCAATAAGATGGTGCTAGACTATAGTCAATTGACCTCATTCATTCCATCCTATGATTGGTTCATAGGGAGATTATCTAAGTAATATTTTTCAGGGTGGCTCAACAAAAACTCGACAAACGGGTATTGGGTAATAATATCGTAGATTTAAAAAAAAAAACGCTCTGATGAGTTGATTTCAGTTTGGAGTAGGACCTTTTGTTATCCTTCATGCAGCACCGTCTCTGCAACCCTCGAGCTGTGGGGTGACAACCCCTAAAATGTGAATAGGGGTCGAGTGGCACCCCACTGCTCATAGGTTGACGCGACGTTGCTGCAGGTAGAACAACAAAATGCCCCCCTCTAAACTAAAATCGACCTGTCCAGGACGATATTGTCACCCAAAACCCCTACCTATGTCCAGTTTCAGATGAGCCACCCTGTATATGGTGTCAATGGAATAAATCTTCATTTTCAGATGTAGAAACTGCAGCGGAATTGATGCTAGCCGCTTACTCTCAACTTTCATGTACTCACTGCAACAACTTCATAAAATCTTCTGTTTGGCAATGCGAAACGGGTCATAATTTTTGTACTTTCTGTTTCAAAGACCTCGAAAATTGTCCTAGATGTCAATCGTTTAGAGGGAAAGCTAGAAACTATGCGATGGAGAGGCTACGCCCAAAAGTTACAAATGTATACCAACTTCAAAATCATCTGTCTGGAAGTCATTGTTTAGGTAAAAACCATTTCCGTTAAAATTAAGGTAAAATTCATTACAATAACAATATTCTAGTCATTCGAAATTACGCAATCAGGACTCCATTAGAATATATCATATAACTGAGACCAAGGATAATGATGAGATTTTGAATTTGTGGTCATATTAATAAGTAATAGGCTAATACGAAGAGCTATTGCTAGAAAAAACTTCTGATATACTTTCACAAAATCTCATTATTTGTGAAATTCGACAATTTGTTGTTCGGCAACCATCATAATTTTTAAAGCATATCGCATGTTGATGTTCTAAGTATCTTGGACCAATATCAAATCAAAGTTTTGACATAAATTGAATACATACAGTGTTAAATATCTTACAGTAGATGTCCCGATTGCCAAACGCAGTTTGCTACAGGGACACAGGATACCTATATCAACAATAAATGCATAAAAAAATTTGAATAATGGGTTAGAAAACAAAGCAAACAAAAACTATTATATAAATGATTTTTCAGTATGGTCACCGAGTCCTTGATTACTGAAATAACGATTTTATCCATTAATAATTTGGGCAGCTTATAATGTTTGGTAAAATCAATAAAAAACTATGGAATTGTTCCTCGAGCCCCAATCATTAATCTTATCACTTCGACTTTACTTAAGCCATATTTGGAAGTTTTTTTTTTACTAATTGACGTAATGATAATTTGACGTCGCACTTAGTTTGTTGAAAAATTTGTAAAAACAGCCTCTTTCCTTTTGTCATGTGCTATACTCCAAAAAGTCAAATTTGACGTTTCTTTTCAAAAATCCTCAGAAAATCTGTTTATTTGAAATTAAGAATAATGCCAAAGAATCCTCGTGTTTAGGCTTCAAATATAATGTCACAAAATATTTTTAAAGACAATATGGAAACACCTTCTCGAAATACTGAAACAGAGATTCACTCAACGAGAAACGTATGACATCGCCTCTAATTATCTGGGTCAACATTCAATTGGAAATATGATCATATATCCGCGCGGGCTACACAGCCATGGACCCACTTTTCTTCTTCTTTTTATATTTTTGAATGAGCAGCTTACTAGACCGTCTTAGGGGTAAGCTTTTGTTTCAACTCAATGAAAAAAAAAAAAAAACTAATTATTCCAACGTTTCTCGAAGGGATCTGTGTTTCCCAAATTAACTACTGCTCCGCATCCACAGAAGGTTTTGGAATATATTTTGAACTTATCAACGAGTTTTTCTTTTTTTATTTTTGAACTATCCACACTGACTTTGTCGCAGATCTACACTCCTAACCAAAGATCATACCTATAAGGAAGTTCAATCTAAATTATAAGAAGAACTACGTCCGAGTAGACCAACCCACCCTACCCATTACTGCCATCACCAACTTCCCATATCACATTTTGATTTATTTCCTGGATACTAACAAACGTAATGGTTAATTTTCTCTTAGAATGCCAACTTTATTGACGAAACGCGCTTCGTTTGAAATTGATGTTTTTCCATTCCAGTACTGACTCAGGAATGAATTGACCAAATCCAGTCATTTATCAGTCATTCATGTAATTTTTATCGTTATTTGTATGTCATAAGTCCAAACCGGTACAGGAATGGATCAAATAAAACAGCTAATGGAGCTAATATAATTAATACCTTAATTTTAATACCTATCTTAATTTATTTCAGATGCGAATACGGCAAAGTTATTGAGAGAAGACATAATGACAGAACTGAAGTGTCAGCTCTGCGTTAATTATATGAAACCGCTAGTTCCCCAATGCATATACGGCCATAATGAAACTTGTATGGAATGTTTGGACGTGGAGAATAAGTGTGCCTTTTGTTTTGCTCCACAAGCCGGTAGAAATCTTTCCCTTGAGCGCTTATTAGAGTGTATTCGTTTTAATAAAACCGAAAGATTCGGTTTTCGTACCAGCGGAGGTGGCTTGAGAGCGATGATACATCGTGTTAAAGAGTTTTTTCTTGCTTCCAGTTCGTGTTCAATGTGGTTTACCAATTGTTGCCAGTGGAAAGGTTCAGAACAGGAAACTGTACAACATTTTATAAACGATCATAAGGAAGTTCTCTTAGGACCACAACACCAATTTTCGTTGAAGAAATTCAATGTGACAGGTGACGTGCAACATATCGCTTTGTGTTTTGCGTACTACACACTTTTTAAATATATCATGTGCTTTGACGAGTTAGAAATGGTGGTTTTCGGTTGCAACTTTTTTGGTGATGCTGTGGAAGATGGTCGTTACTGTTATGAAGTAACTATTTTTAAAGGGGACAGCAATGTTGTGGCCAAAAAATTCAGAGGCGTTTGTGGCAATATAGTTAATGGCAATCTATTGTTCATTCATCGTTATAGAATACATGTAGATTATTCACAATGGAAAAAGTACTATGATGGAGATGGAAACCTGAATATTACGCTGAAATTGATTGACAACAAAAAATGAACATTCAGTGTTGAAGAAATGATTTTGTACATGCTTACAAAACGTTCAAAGTGCATATTCAACAATAATATAAATTCACCACGGTTTCACTTATTCAATTATAAGGGTGAAGTATAACAGCAGATTAATTCGTTTCACAAACTGACTATTGCTCACTTATCTTTATACCGTGCGGCTTAACTTTTGAACGGTTTGACGTACACACATAAAGAAACCGTTTGAAGGGTTTCACCGATACTACTTTTTGAAATAAACCACATTGCGATTACTCGATAGATGGCGCGGGGAGAACATCAACTAAAATATTTTAAATGGCATGCGGGGTCATGTGTCACATCGTTGGAAAGATAATTCAATTCTCTTTTCAACCATATAAAAATTTTCAGTTCTATTCAAGAAAAATTCTGTCCCGTTATTTCACATCAAACCATTCAAAAGTTTTCGTGGTCAGGTAGGAAAAGGGATTCAGATCCGCCAAATCCGCCTTATTCTGACTTTTCAAATGCATACTGTGAAAAAACGTATAAAAGAAAATTGAATTATCTTCTCAACGATGTGACACATGACCCCCCATGCCATTTACTAATTTTTAGTTGATGAGCAATCACAATGTGTTTAAAGTAGTATCGGTGAAACCCTCCAAACTGTTTTTTATGTTTGTACGTCAAACCGTTCAAGAGTTAACAGGGGGGACTATTAAAAGCCGCACTGTATATACAACTGCATGCTCAGCTCTTTTTCCAGTACCACAGACAAATTTGTATCAAAACTGAAGGATGAATTATTGTAGCAGATGAAAATCAGGGTAAAAATACAAAAAACAAATTAATTCAATAAAAAATCGGAAAGTAGGAAGGCTATCGAAAAACATAGATAAATGGAACTACAAAGTTCTTCTGTGAGACTTTTAGTAGGCTAGATTAGGTTAGGTTCGGTGAGATTAATGCTTCATATTTGAAGCAAATCCGATACTGAATCTACATTGTCTTTCTCTTCATAACTGCTTTCGAAACTTCATTCAAACAAGTAAATATTTGCCACTTCTGTAATAGTTTCGGTTGATGCTTTAGAAACTATACTGAACGGTTGCTTTTTCTTTCTTGTACAAATTTGAAAGTACACCTTTCTTCCCTCTCAACCGACCGGCATTCATTCCTAGATAACATTCTCTCAAAGCAACTCACCTCAAAAATTATATATATTTATTTATCAAAAAAATTGAAAAGGTTATTTTCCATATAATTGCCTTGGGATGAAAAAAATCCTTATGATTTATATAGGTACTCTGATTTCTGTATAGATTTCAATATCCCGATAACAGATTTATTGGCACACAGCAAATATAGGTACTCGCGTTAAGTTCAGAAATGATCAGTGCGTGATAATGTATAAGATTTCATTACTTTTTTCACTTCAAACAACCCTTGAGAGACACTCTTTTTACTTCTTAGTTAACAACTCAAATAATCCCTTGAGAAAAAAATTCCACATAACAAATTGAAATAGAATTGTGCTTGTTTGGAAGAGAGAAAGTATTGGTATATGCACTTAGCAAGACTCTTGTACTATGCCAGAATAATTCAATGTCCTGACACATTTCCACCCCACTTTTTGTGAGAGATATGCACTAATAATTTCATAGGAACCACAAATGCAATTCAACTCTAAGCTATCCCAAGAATTTTTCAGGTCTTGTCTGATCTACAATGAATTTCTACTCACTTTTTGACGAACAATTGCAGCTGGATCTATTATGATGTCAAATAGTATCTTTCAATATGAAATTTCTCAAATTTTCACAGCAAAAACAAACAACTTTGCGTGACAGTAGGGTTTGGTATGTCTATAATAAGCCGGTACTCTGAGACACTACGCTCGCAGCTCATTATCTGAACTGGCAACATACTGATAAATGTTGGCTTAGATATAATGGTGAGATGATCCTGCGGACTATGTTGTTTATATGAAATTAACAGATATATTCATCTTCTTTCGTTTCGAATAGTCAGGGGTTTCTAAAAATCCCCGGGTTCGACACAATTATTCAGTGTTTGGAAAAAATGAGTTTTTGGACGGACTAAAAAGAGACACTTTATTGTAAACACTTTTTGCGCTTTGTTTTATTCCTACGTATCTGGGTCACAAATTGCTATCAGTAATGATACCGTTATCAAATATCAACTCCCAGCGGACACAGTGATATGCTTTTAATTTTTAAATGCCAAAAAAATAAACGTACTGCAGAGAGGCTGTACGAGCAACGCCTTCCTGGTCGTCGACAACCAGTTGGCAATACTTTCACTTATGTAGAAACTACAATGCGAATGGATTATTTCCAGGAAAAAAACATCAAGTACATCTCACTCATGTTAGAACTGAGGAAAATTGTATGAACGTTTTGGCCTACGCCGAAGCACATCCTCATATTTCGATTCGTGCATTGGTGGTGGTGTAATAAATCGTGAACGTATGCCCCTCTACTAATAGTTCCAGGCGAGATAGGTACACATACTAACTAACCCATTGTATTCATTGTGGCATATCGAAGCTCGTTCAATTGAAAATTCCCTTTACTGAGAAAAAACTTATTATATGCGGAGTGTTTGTTGAAAAAATTGATTTCTGCTTGACAGAAAAAAAGAGTACGCTTGGGCTATCTGGGAGCATGACGTGATCTCACGTCTCAGGCGATATTGCCATGTAACCCATTTTCGGTCGCCATCATGATATTGACAGAAAAGTGATAACTCAGAAGTCTGACGAATAACTGAGGATGAGGAACCGATGCCGGGGCGTTCCCAACGGTTGGATCCGGGGAAGTTATTCATTTATGCCTACTGCGAGATACGCGAAAAGTCAGTCGAGAATCGGGGGTCGAGGTGAAAATTTCGAAGACAGAAAGCGATCGGTCAATCTAAAGGACCTCGCAAAATCATTATGGAATTTGGGTCTTGGTGGATTTTTTTTATTTTTTGTATAATGTAGTCCATGTAATTCTCAACCAATGTTGCCATTGCGCCAACCCCAAAAAATGAACAGTTTTGCCGCTAGTGGTCGTTGAAATCACCCCTTTCCCAGAATAGACTATTTTCGAAACTGGGAACGACATTTTCGCCTGTTTCATTGTAGATAATGTTGCATATGACTATGCTCTTTTATAAAAAAAAATCTTCATCCCTCCTCGTCCCCCCACCACATATTATGAAACGCAAAAAATGATATCTGGAATATTCTGAAATGCATCGTCGGATGTTTGAATAAACTTGAATTAGGAAAATAACACTTTTTCATGATTATCCCCCCCCTCCCCCCAAGGGGTACAAAACAAAAAAAATTTGGAAGAATTTTCTGAATTTTCAATATGATGCAGTTCATGTTATTGTGAATAGATATTAATCATGTAATGAACCCAAAAAATGGATAGTTTTGGTGCTAGGAGGCGTTAAAATCACCCCTTGTTCAGAATAGACTATTTATTTTCAAAACCGATAACAGCATTTCCACCCGTTTCATTGTAGCTAATGTTGCATAAGATTGTGCTATTATATAAAAAAATTATTCACTCCTCCCCTTCTCCCCACCTCCTATTAGTAAACGCAAAAAATTATATCTGAATTATTCTGAAATGCATCGTTAGATGTTTGAATATGCTTGAATTAGAGAAATAGTACTTTTTCATGATAATCCCCCCTCTTCCCGAGGGGTACAGAACAAAAAAAAATTGTTGGGTTTTTCTGAATTCTTAATATGATGCCGTTCATGTTATTATGAATAGAGATTAACTAGGTGACAATCCCCAAAAATGGATAGTTTTGATGCCTGGGGGCTTCAAAGTCATACGTTGCTCAGAATAGACTATTTATTATTATAGGACGGAAAAATATTTGAACGTGTTTAATTTTAGATTGCGATGAGACATATTGTAATTTTGTATAAGAAGAATTCTAAATCCTCCCCCTTACCCCCAAACCCTATTTAAAAACATTTAAAAATAATTCTTGACTATACTTTTAAAGGCTTAGTCACAATAATTAATGTTTTATTCAACTCAAATAAGGGAAATCATACTTGTTCATTTATACCGCCCCCACTTAAAAAAATGAGGATGGAGACGTAATTTTTTTTCCGTATGTGGTGAAGGAAAACTTTTACAGAGAGGTAATGAGTATCAAAACCTCAAAACTGATTCTCGGATGTCAGGGCTACTCACTAAAACCTCCACTTCTATGTAGGCCCGTCAGACTATTGCGCCCGGTGACACTTAGGCCTTGCTGCCCATCGTCTCATGCTTGTATAAAGTACTGTCATAGTCTTGTAAGACTTTGTACAAGTAAAATAATAAAAATACAGTGTGACTTAACATAATCTAAAATTGAAAACTGAATAAAGAGTCTATTGTGAGCAAGGTATGAGTTTAACGCCCACTAGCATCAAAAATACCCATGTTTGGGTTTTTTCTATTTACAATAACATGAACTGCATCATATTAAAAATTTTGAAAAACCCAGCGAATTTCTTTGCTTTGTACCCTTCGGGGGAGGGGGAAAATCATGAAAAAGTGATATTTCCCTAATTCAAGCTTATTCAAACATCCGACGGTGCATTTTAGAATCTCAAAGGAAATGTAAAGAGTTTTCTTTCATTTCAAATTATTTCTTCAATGAGTGGTTGGTTTTCTGCAATAATTTTTTTTATAGAAGTTTTGTATATTTTAATATTATTGATTTTCTTATAATCTTTTGGGAGGGCATTCAAAAGTTTTGGGAGTAAGTAATAAATCTTTGTGTGTGGCTTTTTCTGAAGAGTAGAGGATTGATGTTTGAGTTTTCAGCCGCTCTGGTTACTTTCCTGATGATGTCTGACTGGTACAGTTGCTTATTATTATATATCCATATTAAACATCCATATGAATAGATGCTCCTTATATTTAATAGTTTGGATTCTTCAAAGAGTCTAGTTGTAGAAAATCTCTTTGTCTTATTTAGCATTATTTTTATTACGGAATTCTGTATGGTTTGTAGGCAATTTAAGTTTGTGTAGAATAATCCTCCCCATGCGGTTATACATTATCGTAGAATGGATTCTACCAAAGCGTAATAAATCATGTATAAGTTTTTTCTTGTTAAAATATCTCTCAGTATATAAAATATATGTGTTAAAAGTCTCAATTTTTTTGATAGATATATTCAATGTTCATCCCACCTTAAGTGTTGGTCAAGGATTACTCCTAAGTATTTAATTTTATTTGTTTTATGGATTATGGGACAGGAGCATGTTTCATTTTGAGTGCAATTTTTTATATTAATCTTTATGTATTCTTTTGTGGGTTTTTCACTCTTCAACAAGGTAAATGCAATAAATTTGGTTTTTGTTATATTCAGAATCATGAGGTTGGTATCCAGCCATAGTTTTATATCTCTCATATCATTTTCTGCTGTTTCATATACTGTTGACAAGGAGTGTCCCGTGTATACCAGAGCGGTATCATCTGCATATGAGATCAAGTGGTCTGATAAGTTTTTTATTCGACATAGCTTATTGATATAGACGAGAAACAGTATTGGGGCCAGTACTGTACCTTGTGGTACACCCAAAGTGATTTTCTGAGGGTTACTCAAAAGACTGCCTATTTTGACTCTCTGCGTTCTCTGTGATAAATAATGCTGCAAAACATTCATGGCTGGACCACGTATTCCATATTGGTGAAGTTTACCGAGGAGTATTTCATGCGACACCGTGTCGAATGCCTTTGCCAAATCAAGGAATATGGCAATGCATTTTTCCGATCTGTCCAAGGCCTCGACACAATTTTTCGTAAAATCTAGTACCGCATTTTCAGTATTTGAATTATTGATGAAACCAAATTGCCTATCATTTATGATTTTATGTATATTAAAGAATTCAATTAAGCGTTTCTTAATACTTTGTTCAAATATTTTAGCAAAATTATTTATCACAGATATTGGCCTATAGTTACCCAGCACAATTTTTTTCCCAGATTTATATATCGGCGTAATGATTGATTGTTTCCATTGTTCTGGTATTTTTCGATTTTCATAAACTAAGTTGATTATATGGATAAGTGGTTTTATTATATACATATGGATACATTTGATGATTTTTGTTTGGATACCATCAGGACCGGGTGAGCAGTTATTCTTGAGCTTAGATGTTATATCAATTTTTTCATTTGCCGTAATGGGTTTCAAAAATATGTTCCAAATAAGAGTCGTTTAGGATATTGGGTGGCAGATTTTCGATTTTTTCAATTTTCTTCCTCATTTTATCACCAATAGTTGCAAAGTATTGGTTAAAATTTCGTTTTTTTTGTTGTTGTCTGTTATTATTTCCCCATCAGAGTTTTTAACGGACATTTTGCTGATTGTGTTATTTGTTTTTTTTTTTCTATTTGTTATTTCATTGATTGTTTGCCAGGTTTTTTTACAATTGCTTTCAGCTTCATTCAGTTTTTTACCATAATAATCATTTTTAGCCTTCTTTAATAATTTTCCTAGTGAGTTTCTAAAGTTTGTGTATTCTTTTTTCAATTCCCCTGAAAAGCTTTTTGTAAGTGCCTTTTTAATTTTATCCCTTTACTGTTAGTGATCCATGGTTTTATTTTGTGGTTTTTTCTATTGGAGATTTTATACGTTTCCGTAGCTGATTCTATATAATTTTTGAATTTGTTAGTAAATTGAGTTTTTGAGAAGTTCTTCTAATTTTTTACAAATTATTTTTTTTAGTAATCGTTGTTTTCATTGTTTTGTTAAATTTTTTTACGGAATTGATTTATTAGAGATGCCAATCTCGTCTAGCTTGGAGTGCACACCGACCACCCGAGGTGGTGCTGTGGTTTTCCGGGTTTTCCTACAGCTGAAAAGTGAATACATCACCTGAAACATCAATAAGTCGCCCCGGACCGCCACGGCAAAATAATAATAATAGCCGTCCTCAACCCGCACAGGCTATGCCTTTGGGTACACTCAACGAGTGTTTATGAGGGAGTATTATTATTATAATAGGCATGTTGTGAAATGATCTGATAGGCTTGTCTCGATGATCGCTGGAATGAAGGATGTTTAATGTGAGGTGTTTTTTTGCTTATGAAAATATGATCAATTATTGTACTAGTTTGTTCATTAACTCTGGTTATGTATGAAATAAATCCGTTTTCCGTTAGTATATTAAGATATTTATTCACTTTGTTAGAGAGCCTATCCATCAAATTTATGTTGATGTCTCCCGCAAAAATTTCGATTCCTTTTTTGTCAATATTTGATAGTATGTTTTGTAAATCGTCCAGGAATGTATCGGTATCTATGGATGGTGGTCTGTATGAAGCCGTTATTCCTATTTCACCATTTGCGGTTGCAAGAGCAAGTCTAAGTAATTTAGTTTCGGTCAGGGATATTACTCGTACATCAGTATTTATTTTATTATTCGTGAATACCACTAAGCCGTTATTTTGATTGATCTTTGATTCATTATAATAAGCTGTGAAGTCTGGTATATTGAAGTCATCTACTGATTCCAAGTTTCAGGTTTCAGATAGTATGATAACGTCTGTTATATTTATTTCTATTGCCAAGTAAGTTAGTAACTCATCAAAATGTTTTTTTAAACTTCTCACATTGAAGTGTATGATAGTTGGATTCTCATTGTTTTGTAGGTTTACATTTCCTTCGAGACATTCATTCAGGGTGCTGAAAACTTGCGTTTTGATTTCTTCCTGATTTTCTAAAATATTTAAGAATTTTATCATTTAACGAAAAGTGATTGTACAAGAGAAATAAGAATAAATATTCCCTAAAAAGAGCTAAATGTTGTAACAATGAATGTAAGGAAATAACTGAATAGGATGTGACCCTGCTTTCTGAGTTATAATTTATTGTTGGTGTAGTCCAACTCGGATACAGAAATAGAGAAATTAAAAATAAATGTATATAGATTTCGTTACGTTTTCATTATTCATGAAAAGACTTTGTGAAAATCCTCATTTGATATCCTTCAACCCAACAAAAAAGTTAGAAAAAGAAATCAAGAAATTCTACAACAGCTGAGCAAAGTCTTAGTAACACTACAGTCTGTCCCGTTTGCTAAACACTTTAATTGGCCATCGATATCTAAATTTCTTGAAAAATTGTATTCCTGCACTACTAGAAAATATTCCCCACACAAACTTCAAACAAGTAGGAGGATACTCAATATTCATTCATTGGTATATTCATTCATGTTCCTGTGTTCTGTTATTTTCATATTGTGGTACATATCCTTCAATGGAAATGAAATGAAAGAAAATGAATAAATATTATTATTATTATTATTATTCCTATCCGGGAAAGACAACATATAATGTGGTAGTAGCAAGATGCTCCATCACATAACTATACTATAGTTACTGCTTTCCTCAATAATATCTTTCAAGACCGTTGGCTTAGCAATAGAGGACCTCTTCGTTGGCCTGCACGTTCTCCAGATCTCACGCCATTAGACCTTTTTCTATGGGGATATTTGAAACCAGTTGTCTTTGAAACTCAACCGATAAGTATTGAAAATTCAACCCAAAAAACTGCAGAGGTTTTTAATACCGTTACTCCGGAAAATGATCAGAGCATCCTGTTCTCGAAAGCTGATTCGGCGACTTGAAGCTTGTATGGCAAGTGCTGACCGATGTTTTGAACCATTTCTCTAGTGTAGTGTATTATTCGAAACGGAGATGAGCTTATAAATCAATATTTCATTTATATTTTTATTTGGCATACTTCTTTCTGCATGCCCTTCTAGCGATTATTACATATCATTGAATGAGACATAAAAAGAACTGTAAGTTGAACAAAAACAAATGTGACGGTGCAATTTGAAAAACTAAAGTTATGGGTGGTTTCTCGGTGGTTGTTTGCCAGGTGGTGGATTTTGCGATGGTGCATGAAAGAGCATATAATTTTTTGAATTCATTTTATCTACATATAAATGAAATATCTGTTGGCCTGAAAGCCCTGGTACATCTGGTATTTTCTCTGATTATCGTCTATAGACAGATATACTTACAGATATTTATTTCCAATAGAATATACACACTAAGAGGTTAAATAATAATAGGCAAACTCATCTCGAAGCTTACATGATTTCAACTTCATTTTTCGGAACGAATCCTTAGCACTATCGAGCTCGACAAAATTTCTAGGAACAATCATTGACTCCCATTTTACATGACAAGAGCATATAGAGTTCACATCAAGGAAATTGAATCAATCATACTACCTTATTAAATCTATAAAAAATAAGCTAGATACTAAATCACTAATATCAGTATATTACGCAAAGTTTCATTCTATTATCAACTACAACATCGCCGTCTGATATTAATAGAATTTTCATAAAACAGAAATTGCTGATGGGACTAATTTTCAATCTAAATTACACAACGTCATGCAGAGAGAGTTTTCGTCAAAACAAAATATTAACTATTGAAAACATTAATCTATATCCATGAAAAAAGAAAGCACCTAGAGTCCAGATCAGAAGTTCATACTTACCATACCAGAACATACCAGAAATGACAACATGCTAACTTCTCAAAAGCACCATCATGCAAAGTTTGAAAAATATCCAATGTTTGTGGGTATTCGTCTCTATAACATGCTACCGAGAGACATGAAAACATTGTCCTCTCAAATTTTCAAAAAGCGTCTGAAACTATTTTTTTCAGAAAAATATTGTTACACACTAGACGAATTTATACTTGAAGTTGGTAATGTCCCACGTCCTCACACTAGTATGTATGTCTGTATGTGTGGGTGAATATGTGTGTGTATCAATTTCATAGTGACCTGTTAAGGATGTCCTGTCAAATCATTTATACATACATACACACATTAATCTATTGATTAATTTTATTTACTAATAGTTTTGTATGTTGTTTTTATTCTGACCTGTAATCCTGTGATGTCGTGTTTTATTTTATATTTATTCTTATGTAATCAATTATTTTATTTATTGTATAGACTATAATTACCCTAAGAAATATGACCTGCCCCATCTACATTATAAGTTGCAATTTAAATTGTGTCATGTAAAGTGCATGCAGTAATTGAAGAAAATCTTGATTTCCGAAAAAGGGATCTTCTACTAGTTTTTAGTATAGTAATATGACTGCATGATTTCTGTTTGATTTCGGAGATAATAATTATAATGCTGATATCACTGGCGAAATGATAATGATGCTTCGGGAAAGTTAAAAACGATTCATTCACGCAAAGTATTATTATCTTCATCCGCATTTTCTTCTGGACAAGGTATGTTTCGACCTATTGCTTTGGGATATCTCGTATACTGAAATATTTTAATTTATTCAGAACTCGAGAAATGCATTCCTAACCTTCCCTGTAGCCTGAAATGATTTTACCAATATTGAATACTTTCTTTTGTAATATCTGATGACCTTGGTGTAAATCCTCAAAAGCTTCGATCGTAGTCCTATTCGCCTCCGCTGCTATTACTTATAAAATGAAAAGTTCTTTTTTAGGGAAAATTCATCACTCCCAACATTAATTTTCCGTTCATCCAATCAGACAGTTATTTATTTCCATTCGTTTCTTATCAGACGATTCTAGCGAATGAAATACTTTTAAAAGTTTAATGATCGGCAATTTTATATCTTCGTTGACGCTAGACATCGTTTTATGAACCCAATTCAATAGCGACATTAAATTCTCGTCTGAAATTATCATTTTGTATCGAGAGAGCTGCAGAATTTGTTCAGCACCTCATAAAAGTAAAATTTCTGTAAATCAGTAGACTGCCGATAGCTGATAAAAATAGTAATAAAACGAGAGTAGCACGATTGATTGTTTTTTATATGGTAATGAGTATTTTTACCATCTTTTCATTTACTTTACCGAACATTTTATCAGTTTTCCCATATATTTTCTATATAATTAGAGAAATAAAATTTTCACTGTTAATAAGAGGAATCGATTATCGCATTTCCATTTCAATGATAAAGCATAAAATCCAGTAGAAAATGTCAGATTTTGAATCTGCTAATGAGGATTATTATTTCATCATGAAAATTGTGTAATTGTTCTTCATGTGGGATTGGTACTTATATACTTGACGAAAGGCCATACATTCCAAAAATGAAAATAGATTATTAATAATCTAACCTTTTGCTGATTTTCTATACTCTATAGGAGTTTGGTTGTTAAACAGCGAACAAAAATAATCCAACCACCCAATACGACTGCCAAATCACCACTGCCCATCACGCCTAGCAAAGTTTCCCCAAAAGAACATACTTCGCAATAAATTCTGTAACAACTAGCAAATTTCAATCGAAAACAGGTTCATGGTTCTGCAGACCTTTTGGAGGACCATGAATAAGACCTATCTATAGTTCCACCCGTTAATCAAATAGAGACGCTAATAAATGTAATACCCAGACATAGTACGCGAGCCCTCGAACAAAATCTGAAGTGATAACCAGCAAGTTGTAACTTTGTATACTGTTTAAGTGTGCCAAATCTGACAAGATGTTGCAGAGAGGAAACCTTGAAAGTGGTAAGTTTTCCTTTGCCGTCAAATCGACATCTATGGAGCGTCGGACTGCTGAAGATCCTTATTCATTTTGTCGGACGATGGTGCAAATGAAAATCTCATTTAATTTTTGTATTTTCCTAGAAAAATCAGATTGACTGTCGCCAACCTATAAGTAGTGATAGCGACACGTTTAGAGTGGGGGGGCAACCTAGAAGTACCGAACATTTTTGTCTAATTTTTTTAGGAGATTAAAATAATTTAATGAGATTTTCAATTGCATCATTGTCCGACAAAATTAATAAGGATCTTCAGCAGTCCGACGCTCCAAAAATGTCGATTTAGCGACAAAGGAAAACTCACCACTTTCAAGATTTTCTCTCTGCGACAGCTTGTCAGACTCGTCACACTTAAACAGTATACAGAGTTACAACTTGCTGGTTATCACTTCCGATTTTGTACGAGGGCTCGCGTACTAACATTGTTTCAATTTGATTTGAGGAAAATACCTTGCATGACACTACAGAACAGTACCACGAAAAGAAACACGTGTTCAATCGCGGCAGTCTTTGCAAAAAACGAGTATTTTCCTTGTATGATCCTTTGGAAGTAGGATGAGAATGAGCCCGCATCAATCAGATATGTCTGGTTGGTGATAATTCAGCTTAATTTATCGAGTTTTTCCGTAACTTAAGTCTGACTGAGCTCGGGAAAGGGTCGGTTAGTGAATAGTCTAAGCTTGATGTAAGAAGCTTCCGTTGTTTTGCAAATCCAGTTCGCTCCCGTATGTGAGAAGTAGTGTACGTCGGAAAGCCCATACCCCGAAATATATCAAAGGTGAAGTGAATTCACGATTTTTTTTTATAAGGTACATAAAATGTCGCGAACTATATCGACCATAATTGAAACAGTGCGATATGATTAAACCGTAAAACAACGAAATACCTAATAACGAAGACTCATTGTGTAACATAAACCCAGAAAACGAATTGTTGCTAAATGTGAATTCGTATTGGTACATAAATTGGTCTGCATACTTACATTCACCCGCCGCATTTAAGAATGAACTGAACGTCCATTTGGTGCTTGAGTTGTTTGTATGTTTTTAGAAATAATTTATAAGAATAGTTATGAATACATAATTGTTGACATGATAGTGAGAAAAGTTTCCCACTTATAAAAAATATGTTATTTAGCGACAATAGCGACTATCTATTTTTTTTAATAGCCCTGATTAGTGTTTTTGATAAACATGCACGTGCTATACTTTCATTTTGTACATCAAACGATGTCTGATGTGTTCAACAGGATGTTTTCTTTTTTGCCAGTAATTCAATTCATGAAGTTTAATTAACAGTAGATTTGGGAAATTCTTTTAACCTCATGAAACATACATGCTTAAGTATTTGTTGAAAACGTATGCAATGTCCGGATCAGATTATATATTTATGCATTGAGAATGTTTCACAAAACAAGTTCATTTTCGACAGTTACAAAATTTCCGAAAGTCGATACGTCTACCACATTAAATACATTTCTATTTCATAGACTTATACTTATTGACATAATTACATAAGTGTACATTCTCCTTCAGTATTTACACACCCATCAGACAAAATTATTGCATATTTTATTTTCAGTCTGTATTTTTTTTCTCCAATTGTTTGTGATTTGTTCTGGTATTTCTTGTTCACTGAAGTGATTCAAGTTTTTTGCATTTGTTATAATTTTTTTTTTTATATATATAGTTTCATTATGAGTGAATAAGCGGATATGAAAAAGAGGAGTAAATAAGCATAGTGTGCCTTGACAATACAACAATGACAGATAATTGCTTGTAATGTATCTATAAGTGTACCGAATAGTGCACCATCAACCCCAAAACTATTTTGAAATTAGTCTCCTCGAATACCCCAAGGTCTTCTGGAAGAAACAACATACAAACCAATAAGAAACCAGAAGAAACAAATGAGGACGTAAAAAAAAATAATCTTAGATGCAGTGCAACCCCAAATAAAAGAACAAATATTGGCTAGCAGAGATCAAATAAGTATACAGGAAGGAGATAAAGAAGAGGTAGAGAAAAAATTGCTCCAAGAACAAAACTAAACTCCATTTCGGGTTTCAACAGTCGGGTAATTATTCGGAAACTAAACAACAGGTACACTGACTGTTTCTCTATATGTATATTGTTACTAACCATTATTACATTTATAACAAACAAAACTCACAGTCATCTATTTTATCATTTTTAATTTTTCATGTGGATTATTTTGTTTTGAATCATTATGCATAATTAAATCAGAGATTTTAAATGAAACGAAATTCACACTGAAACTTGTACAGTTTGATTATTTTATCTTCACCCGTGCGTCATCATTGTTATGCATATGAAATAAGTCGAGAAATTTTATTTAAAATAAAGTCTAAAAGTAGAATGACATGGCTAATATCCCGATAAAATTACAACGTATAGATAATAAGATAGGATAATGAATTACCAAATTAACTTAATTAACATTTTCAAATTCATGGAAATGGCGAACCACCAGACAATGAGAGTTTTTTTAGTTCCAACAGAATACCGTGTGACACACACTCATGGGTACACCCCCTTTTCTCCTTTCCTTTATTTTCCAAATATGTCAAAAAATGCCGTCCAGTGAGCATATTCAATGTTGCAAATTTAAAAAATATCGCTGGATAAACTATGGCGAAAAGTAATGAATCTGATTAAAATTGTTTTTTCCGTTAACCAGCTGTTGTCCCATTGTCAGAGCCAAGGATACCTAGCACACGGTATATTTCAATTATTACGAATCCAGTGACATAAGGTTTGATAGGATAATGGAACATGGAGGCAAAGATATGTTCATGGAATTTCCTCATTTGCCAAGTAGAAACTTTTGACCTCCCTACTGTATTCTGATTTCAGTCACACTCATATAAGGAAGTTGTTTTATCCATACCTCCACAGCCGTTTGACACAAATTCATCAAATCCTAATATCCTCAGAAGTTATTTTCTGTAGATGTAACAATTAACGAAAGAAGTTAGTTGTTCAGAAAACTAGGTTGGAGTGCAATATTTCCAAAACCTTTGCATACTTTGATATCAAAAAATGAGTTTCCACAAACATGACTAAAACTCAGAAATGGAATCTTCTACACTTGGGTATTCAAACGTTCAATTACCTATTCGTGCATAGATGCAAGGACACACTATATAATGATAAATAAATAAATATCTAAGAAGTAAAAATACACCAGTTGAAATATATTTGTTAATGAAATAGTCAACACATGATTAACAAAAAATGTATTCATACATTTATTTATGTATGCCAGCATGTAGAACTATGTACCATTTATGAAGGGAAAAACAAAATTAATATATTCAAAAACTTTCAGATTCACAACTGTCACCAATGTTTATAATAATGGGTTTAGTAACCATATCTCAAAGGAGCTTTTCTCATTCATACAATTCTCTCAACACATTTTGCCCACGATTCAATGTTGCACTTCTCTAATGCTTCATTCCAACATACTCAAAACTTTTTCATCACTGTATCCATCTCTGCCGATATGTTTGTTGTAGTATGTCTTACAATCAGCCCAAATTAATTCAATAGCATTAAAGTCTGGGTGATAAGGTGGTAATCTTAATACTTCTTGCCCATCTTGTTCTCGTACCAGTTCATCAATAATATATATTATGTTTTCCTTTTGGTTCACCTTAGTCAATTGCAATAACTACGGTTTTGTTGATTTCTCATCAAAATCAATATTATTTTCCTTTAGGCAACTAACAATATCCCATTTTCTTGAAGAAGTGGTAGGCTGTTTATTCAAAATTTCACTGTGGTATGGTGCATTGTCCATTATTATCAAAGATAACTCTTCCAAACTGGGAATCAACTGTGAAGTGATCCACTTGGTGAACATTGTAGTATTCATTTTTCCATGATAATCTAGACTCAAAGATTTCGAACAGAACAATGAACTGGCTTCTGGAACAAACCGTTTCGTAGATCCAGCAAGCACAACAATAAATCGTTTACCATCATATCCTTTAGGTTTGCGTACATTTTTGACAGTATTATTCTGCTAAGACTTTGTTTCATTTCCTCTAAAATAAATCCATGTTTCATATAAAAAAAAACACTTCTCGTGGATATGAACTTTTTCTGTTTTCCTGGTTTTTCCCTTAAAATAATGCTCTTTGTGAGGATTTTCAATCAAAGCTCTTTGATTATCATCTTTTATTAATTTAAATCCCAGCTCTTTCAGTAAAACATTCGAAGATGATTTGCACACGGAAACAATCTCCTTATTTATCATTTCATCGTTCAAGGAGTAAAGGGTAACATGTTTTTCTGAAAGAAAATAATTCAAATAAATACTTATAGGTACATTTCAAAATTTATGCGATAGGAGGACTGATATTATACCTGCATTTCGAAAAAGAGACACAAGTGAAGTTTCAAATTGAAAAGGAAACTAGATGTGACAATAAAGTTTGATTTTTCAACTAATATACATAAATCCAATGACTTTCCTGAAGAAGTTGTGATTGATGAAAATGGGGCAGTTACATTTGTTCAGAAATTTTTCTCACTAGTCAGTGTAACGTCCATCGATTGAACAGTCAATATTATCTTCATGTCCCTCACGATGTAATAAGGAGGTGTACTCGTCATATATATCGTTCAAAGTTATTCGTACTGCCATTTTCTCTCCCAGGTAAATGAACTGTTTTCTTTTTGAGACGACGTCTACTTTTTCCTGGAGTTGATGAAATGGGTTTATTTCCGTTTTTTATTTCAACACATATTGTTGTGCTTGTGAATTAGTTCCAAACATAATCTAAAAAAGAGTTAAAATATATTGTGAATATTCCTGACTTGTATTTATAGATTTAGGTAATGTTTTTTTTTTCTCAATAGGGTTTTCACACTATAAGTAACTATTGTGTGAATATCCAGGTAGTACGGGATTATAGTCACAAATGTCAATTGTGAGGTTGTAAATTTCAAAGAGTATTTGTAAATAAAACACATTGTATTGTACCTACTTTGGAAGTAATGATTCCAAGATACATTTAGCATTGAAAAAAATAGTTTTTATAATATATTCGACTGCAAAACAAAGTGATACTGCAACCAACAATACCCCAATTACAGAAAACAATGACGCAATTGATGATACTACGCTAGTCAATACAACGTTTGGCAAGATTGCAAGTTAGTTGAAATGTAAAACACAATACCATAATCCTTAGCTTAGAAGATAAATGTTAACGAATTTTGATTCCCTCATAGCGGTTGATAGAAATAGATGTTCGATAGAGGGTATATGATTTCTTTGGCCATTAATCGATGACGCATGGGTAAAGATAAAATAATCGAACTGTAAGTAACTAAAATTAGTGTCGTGAAATTCTGTCCGTAATAGAAAGAAATGCAAATTTCATAACATAAGAAGTATACACAAAAACTTTGATGAAATTGAAGTCTTTTTGAGTCAACAAAGCAGTAGCTTTGATTGCATTATCTTCAATGATACATTTCAAATTTAGAACATTTTTGTCTATGATGGATATGAAATTGTCTATAATGAAGCTAATCTCAACAGAAATGATTGTACTATCATATACTTCATCAGCCTCTAACACAGACTATATCGAACATAATGAAAAAAACATCCCCTCTATCAATGACATAACGGTCAGCAGATCATTCAGAAGCTACTTTTCCAAAAATGTGCGTAGTACCGATACACAAAAATGGTGAAAAAATCTGGTAACCAATTACCGCCCAATTTGTAAAATGAATATTATCAGTAAAGTACATGGACAAATTGTTCATGGCATCCTTCTGAACTTTGTAAAATGGTATATAATTGAAGAGCAGTACGGGTTCTTCCCGAGCAAATCAATAGAAACAAATCTTATCTTCTATACAGAATATTTATCATCCACAATGGACAACCGATCTCAGGTAGACTCCGTATACACCGATTTCAGCAAGGCATTCGATAAAATTGATCACAATATTTTATTATTGAAATTGGCTGAACTCGGTATCCACAGAAATCTGCTGCGATGGTTGGCTTCATACATCTACAACAGAACGCAAATTATTACAGTTAATGGACACCAATCAACACCTTACATAGTTAGCTCTGGCGTGCCACAAGGTTCGCATCTTGGACCCCTATTAGCTACCTAAATGAGATAAAATCCTGTTTCGAATTTTGTGAGTTTATTTTATATGCGGATGATCTGAAAATATTTTCAAGAGTAGACAGAATCACATATTGCTCTATAGTTCAATATGACTTGAATAGGTTCTATGAGTATTGTAAAATCAATAAACTCTTTTTGAATTTAGATGAATGCTGTTTTATCACTTTCACTCGAAACCAACATGTATTCTCATATGATTACAATTTCAACAACAAAGTACTAAATGAAGGAGATGATGTTAGACCTAGGGGTAGTAATGATAAAAAATTATCATTCACAAAACACATTGACTATGTTGTTTCAAAATCAAAAAAAAATTGGGGTTCATTCTAAGACAATGCAAACATTTTACTTCTGTTGCGGCCATGAAAACATTATTTTATTCATGTCTACTGTACAGCACATTGAATTTTGCGACTATACAGAATAACTTCATGAGATTTCTAGATTACAAAGTTTTTGGCAGGTACAATAACATCACGAGTACCCATCTTAAGAAAAAAATATGACCCTACAGTAGGGGATCGCCGAGAACAATCCAATATAGTAATTTTATATAAGATTGTGAATAATCTAATTGACTCAATGATAACGTTCAACGTGCCATCCCGAAATTTGAGAAACAATTGTCTTTTTGTCGAAAATTTTTGCAGAACTAATATGGGAAAAAAATCGGCCTTAAACAGAATGATAAACTTATAGAATCAAAAATCCAATCGTAATGAGATGTTCAACACTTCACTTAGCTCGTTTAAAACGAAAATAAAATATTTCATTAAATCTAACTAATAAGATCGTGTTCATATTTACTTGTTTGTATATATAATGTACTTAATACTTTTAGGAGACATACACTCTGTACACATTACTTTTTTCGTGGATAACCCTTTGGACTGTGCCTGTTGTTATCCTATATGATTTCAATGAATAACTAAATAACAAAAACATTCATCTGATGGCACTATATAGATCTCCATCTTTAGACCTATAGGAATTTCATATTTAAGACTTTCAGAAAAAAGTAAATTGAATGAAATGATTGTGGAAGGAACAAGTATTGGAAAATACTGAAAAAAGATGATTACGCTACAGAGTACGTGAGTATTCTCAATCAGTTTGGTTATGTTCTGATAAAAGAATATACTCGTGACAAAGATGACAATAAATCATGCTTAGACCGAATTTTTCTAAAAACAAAAACAGACCTTGAATTTACCATACCATTAGTTTTGCTTACCGATGTAACAGATTATTCTACAGTAATCCAAGTTATCATCCTACACAAAAATTTTCAACCAGAAAATGAACATATCTAGTATATTTCTTATTTAAACTACGAAAAGTTAAAAGAAATTATGAATGTTACAGTTTGGGATGATTGTTTCTATAGACAAAGTTCATTTAAAAACAGTGCAATTTTTTTTTAATAATATCTGAATACAGCGAAAAGTGTACAATTACGAAAAGAATACCACATGATAAAACAAAAGAGAACAATGGATTACACCTGCAATCATAAAATGGAATAACCACAAAAACATAATACTGGAATATAATAGATTCGAAAAAGAAATTCTGAAAATTCTCAAAACCAGAAAAACTGAGTACTACTTACAGGAAACTAATAATTGTTAGTAAAAATACTCAATTTGATGTTTGGAAAGCGGTTACAGTCGAAATCGTCTAACAAAAAAAGTATTTCTATGATAAAACACGACAAAATCCACTGGATGTATCAAATGAACTCAACAACAACTCTATCAACATGAGCGAAAATCTCGCAAAGAAAATAACTCCAGATGTGAATTATAAACCACCAAGAAAATGTGTATTCTAACACATTGTGTCGGTCTCTCTCGCACGAATAAAAAAGAAATAAACGATTTGATTGGAATCTCAAAGATAAAAAAGCAACCGGTTATGAGGACACAACAGCAGAAACTTGTGTATCAAGAGCGCAGAAGTTTGAGTTGGTGAAAATTAATGATTATTGTTAACCTCAAATTTGATAGTTCAGATTTTAAAACGTGCAAGCATTACTTTGCGCTACGCATGTGAACTGATTTTGCAGCTTGAGCAATTTCTGGCGGAGTGCACGAAATTTTACTAATTTTATCGATTTCTATTCAAGTTCCGCTAAAAGACATTTTTTCACGATGATCGTGAAATCACGCGTTGTTCATGAAATAGTTGAAATTTGTCAAATACCGTTCCATGGTAACTCTGCGAGCGGTTTGGTGATAAATTAGTTACAATTAACTACCGCCTTCCGCCTTTATATCACTAATAACTTGTTTTGCTGAAATATTCGAAAAAAATCATTAAACAAAAACTATGATGGTGTTATATATAAGAAAATATAAAATCATATCCGACAAGCAATATGGATTCCAAGAAAGTATCAGCCCAGGACTTAATTTTTTTCATCAGGTATGATACCTATTAAAAAAAAACGATTTCTTAGAGGATATTGGAGTATGGGGTCTACAACTGAATCTATTTCGGAACTACTACAGAACAGAACTCATTTCGTTAACATAAATAGTTACTTCGGTGCTCCAGAAACTCCAAAATACGGTGTATCTCAAGAAACGGTCTCAGGTCCCGTGCTATTCATTCTGTACGTGAATAACTTATTATTTCTTGATACAGTTGGGCAGAAGTTACGGATATATATTATATCGATTTAAATTGAAAAAAACTTAAAATAAAGTAGAAAAAGATTTTCTTCATATTGTGTGTATATAAGTTATATGTGGGTGTACCTACGGACATGTGTACATATTGTAATATAATATTGTAAATGATTTAATAAGCTACTGATGAATAATAATCAGCTTTTTATTCAAGTCCGATCAGTGATATAAATATTATTGTTACTTGCTATTGTTATTGTAAGTTGATATCGGTGGAAGATAAATTATCAACAAGAAAAATTGATATTGTACAACTGCAGCTAGTAAGTATGTTGTAATAATAAATAATCTGGTATCAACATATTTTGTTTTTCCATTAGCGCCAAAGTTCTGACCAAAACAAACTCAACTTATTAATAAACCGAATTCAGGGAAGTTGCTATCGATTTTTATTTTAAACCTCGTGAGTTCCCGACATTATTTGCAGTATTGACGAGAGAAGCGCAATAAGTGTGTAATATTCTCAGAATTGGCTTGCCCAGGATTTTCTTCTGGGGAGGAAGGATGTTATCAATTAAGTCAAAGCTAGAATGAATGAATTCGAAAAAAGTTTGAAAAATATGACAGTTTCTAACAAATGAAACGAATAATTTCGAATTCAAAATATTCTCTTCACACTTTCGAACGAATAGGAACATTTGAGGCAAATATCTGCCAGAAATCAACTACTTCCTTTTACGAACACTGAATTACATCTGAGATCTGTATATGAGTGCTAAGTGTAATCGAGCCCTGAATACTATCACTCATCTGGTTGGGAATGACCACCTCCATACATGACCCTTCGGGTGTCCCTTTCCTTTTCAAGGCTTTCCTGGGTGCAAATCTCCATACTTCTGCTTGGAGTCCTGCCAAGGGGTTTTGAGAGCCTGAAATTTGATTCTGCAACGCCCACTCCAATCCTTCGTCTATCTTGGGTCTATCTGTGTACCACACTGAGGCAAAATTCCTGAAGCAAAATATACCAAACTCGGTACACTAATCAAGGTTTATCAACGTGATAATTGGAAGTTATAATTTTTAATTTTCGTATACCAGTGGCGGAGTTACGTTGGTAAGTGGAAATATTTTCCTTCATATTTTCTTTGGACAAGTGAATGGACAAGTGAGCGTTTGACATCAGTTAGGCTCATCGATACTGAACTTAAAAGTCATAACATTCCATGTACCAAAAGTAAAGGTTTCTGAGAAAATTGAGAAAAACTGAAGATATGTCCAGGAGCAGCAAAATAATTTCCTCTGTAAAATAATCTCATAACACTAATTTCTCACAACATATTGGAATATTTGTCATCTGTTGGGTGAATCGGAAACATAGTACGGGTGATTCTGAATGAGACCTAACTCAGTGATTACACGACATCAATTTCTTCAAATAATATGATGCATAATGACACACCTGTACTATGATTCCGATTCTTTCAACATTGGAAAATGTTCAGGAGGTTGACAAATATTCCGATATGTTGTAAGAACTTAGCATTATGCGATTTTTGCACATGAAATTATTTTGCTACTCAGGAAATATCTTCAGTTTTTCTCAATTTTCTCAGAAACCTTTACTTTTGGTACATGGAATGTTATGACTTTTAAGTTGAGTATCGATGAGCCTAACTGATGTCAAACGCTCACTTAACCATTCACTTGTCTAAAGAAAATATGAAGGAAAATATTTTCACATACTAACGTGACTACGCCACTGGTTTACGAAAATTAAAAATTACAACTCCAAATTATCACGTTGATAAACCTTGATTAGTGTACCAAGTTTGATATTTTTTGCTTCGGGAATTTTGGAGAAAAAGAATTGTTTAAAAAAAAATTGTTTAAAATTGTTTTTTCCGTTAACCAGCTGCCATCCCCCTACGAACGACAGTCCTCAGAAGTCGAAACTTGTGCGAGCTAAGGATTAACGAGGTCTTACCTTTTAACGTGCGATTCCTAGCACGAGACCAGTGACCATGCGGTGAATCGAACCCACGTCCCATTTTTTTGTACTTTTGATACCCTGTATCTCAGAGGGGATGCGTTTTAGGACATACCTTGATAGGAACTTTTCAACTCAAAATGAGGTGAGAAATCTGTAGTCGGAGTTTGTCGGTCTCATTCTGACTCACCCAGTGCTCAAAGAAAAGAACAAGTTATTAACAATAAATAGAATAAATGATAGTTGTACGAATTACTATGTAAGTACCAATGAAGTGAGTCGTTTCAATTGCGCTATATTAGTACTCAAAATAATGAGATTGAACTGATTCTTATCAAATCCTAGAACTACCTAAGAATCTGAAAAATCGCTTCGCGGGCACCAAAAAGTAAAAAAAACTATTCTAATTGTTTGCACAGTTGTTTCTAAAATAAAATGTGTTATGACTTTGTATTGCTACAAAATGTTATTCGTGAACGGAACACACTTACTGTTCTCACGTAACATCGTTTTGAGTCTTTCTTTGCCTGCTATTTTCGTTTCATTGACGTCGAAGTGGATGTGTAGCTCTTTGGACTTGACGTAAGTATACTTTTCCTGGTTACCCCTTGAGCGTGGCGTTCTCTTTTGTGAAAGTAGCCCGCAGTTAATGAAAAGATCAATTGACCATAATTCAATGTTTGTATAATTCGTAAGACATAACGCAATATTGCTGGTACTGAAGCGAAATGGAAGGTTACTTAACGAAACTAATTATGTGACAAAAATGATATTTTTACTTTTTAGAAATGAACCAAAACTGAATATTTTCCAAAGTCATATTCATCTTTGACAATATTTTGTAACCGATTTTGAGTAGCAGGCACTCGTTTTTGACATGTGTGTTCGAAATTCCACCTGGATCGAGATGAACTCAGTAATCGTATTGAAATATCAAATTTTTCAAATGAAACACAACCGATCTGAGCCGGTAGGCACGCGATTTCAGAATATAGGTCAAGACGGCAGTTCTGAGTAATTTTTCCCGACATAAGTGTCGCTGGCTTTTGGACTATTTCTGTGTGTTTTTAAAAATCGTTTCTTCAACGCTATAGTATAATACCAAACCAACAAGAGCCACTCGACCATATAATGAGCCCATTTGATTACCCAGAGCTTTGTTTCGTTAAAAGCTTATCAATTTTTACCCAGTAGAGGCCTTAGACACACGGTGCAAGACAAAATTTAATTTCTATTTTTAATCCTTTTATACAATAGAAACTTCATCAAGAATATCTTACAGAAAACAACCACTGCTTGCTATGAGCATTAAATAACATACTCCAGGTACTCGTACAAATCAGTCAGTGATAGCTTTCTTCTATGCTTTCTATAATAATAATAATTTGTCTTTATTTGTCCTCTAGGAAAAAATATATATACAGAGGGCAAATGGGCGAAGTCTAGTCAAGACTAGACGAGTCCAGTCAATTCCTACTCAACGTAACCCTGTACAGTACAAAAAAAGGAAGAATGAAAAAAAAAAAACATTATTCATTTCATTAATTCGAATAAGAATAAATTGATTTCTCAACCACCTAACAAAGTTATCAATCATTAATGTGATTCTATACATCGCAATATATAAAGACATTAATATCTGAACAGCAGTAGCCTAGAATAATAAGTATACAATATAAAGAGAGAGGGAAATCAACAAAAATAAAAAAAAAGAGCTCTGATTATATGATACTAACTGATTTAGTTAATATCAGCTCACGTAGTTGGTACTTGAAGGAATTGTTTGACAAACTCTTCAGTTGGCGAGGGAGGTAGTTATATATGCGGAAGCAGTTGTATGAAAAAGACCTTTCGTAAAACTTTGTTTGGTGTTTTGGGATACTTAAATTGTTTTTATGTCTGATATTGATGTTGTGAATATCTGTTCGGTAAGTCAACCTCTGATGTAGGTACATAGGTGTTTTGCTGGTGACGACTTTATGATAAAAACAGGCCTTATGTAGAAATCTTCTTTGTTTCAAGATGAGATATTCTATCAAATTTCCTAAGCCCATAGATGAATCGAAGACAAACATTCTGCACTCGCTGTATTCTACCAACACTCATCGCATCTAAGCATGAATCATAGATCACATCGCAATAATTGAATGCTGATGGAACTAAAGAATCACACAATAACCTCTTCGAACTCAGATTGAGAAAATTTCGCGAATTTTACAGCATTCTCATTTTGGAAAACGATTTTTTAAAACAGTTTGATGTATGGCTCTTAAAGCGTAATTCGTCATCCATTATTAGTCCGAGATTTTTTGCTTCCCGTTTGAGTGGTATAGGACATTCACCAACAGTGATGTCTATCGGCACGAACGCTAACTCTTTCATTTTCTTAGGCCCAAATAGCAAAACTACACTTTTACTTGGATTCATCTGCAAAGATGTTCGAGATACATAATCAAGGCTCTTGAGATCATCATCAATTTTCTCACAGCTTTCCATTATAACTGAGATGTGAAAGGAGAGCACTAGTTGTGTATCATCTGCGTAGTATTTAGTTTTACAATTTGATAAACATTTATATAAGAAAGATGTATAAATTTTATAAAGCAATGGGCCAAGAATAGATCCCTGAGGTACTCCACTTTTGACGTTCCTCAAGTTTGACCATGTATTTGTTATCATAACTCATTGATATCTGTTTAGTAAGTAGCTGCGAAAAAATACTTGCGCTCTCTCCCCCATTCCTGTATAATTTAAGATGGACAATAATAATACGTGATCGAGGCTATCGAAGGCTTTCGAGTAATCCGATAGTATTAGGAGAGTAAGTTTATTATCATCAATGGCAATTATATCTGTAACATTGAGAAGGGCGGATGCGCAACTATGCCCCTGTCTAAAACCAGCTTGAGTTTCAGGTAATATTTTGTTCACGTTTATGAGAGCTGTCAATTGCGTGTTAATTATTCTTTCTAAAATTTTAGAGAGTGCCGGTAGTATGCTTACAGGTCTCAAATCTTTGAGTGACTTTGGTTGATTCACTTTCGGCAAAGGTAATATTTGTGCGACTTTCCATTTAAGTGGAAAATAGGATTGTATGATGCACGAGTTTACAATGTGAGTGATATATGGCAGGAGAAAAGGGCAACATAATTTTATGAAATCTATTCCAATTCCGTTAGAACCAATAGCATTTGAATTAATCGAATACATTATTTTTGCAACTTCTGTTTCAGAGACAGGAATGAAATCCAAATTGGGGCACAATAAATTGTTTTTTTTATTAGTTTTGTAAATTTCTCTCATATCCATAGTTGATTCTGTAGATATGGTTGGAATTGAGTCCATGAAGTAGTTGTTTATTTCTTCGGCATTACTAAGTTCATCAGGAATATCTTGATTTTTTCTCCTGTCATATACATTCATGCCTCTGAAATCCTTGAATGTTATCCGAATATTTCAATCTATGATTCATATATGCTGTTTTTTCATGTGTCACTGCTAGAGTAGAATAATTACAAATTTGTTTGTAGTATTCCCAGTTACAATCATTTTTGTTTTTTTATAGCGATTCAAAGCTTTTTTCCTAAGCTGTTTTAATATTTTGATATTGTCCGTCATCCAAGGAGCAAATTTTTTTGTGAATCTTGATTTTTTTTTATGGGGCAGTGTATATCAAGCAGAATGTTTAAATTTTGATACAAAAAATCTACTTTTCCTTCAGCCTGCTCTATGTTAAAAATGTTTCGCCAAGGAATGGATGCGAGATGGGATTGAAATTGAATCGCATTAACGACTTTGATACTACTATATTCCCTGATAATTACTTTATCAGTAACAAAGTCGGTATGTAAGGTACAGTGAATTAACTAGTGATCTGAAATGTTGGGAACGGATATGACCTCTTTCTCAATTAATTTCATACCGTCACTAAGCAAAAACAAGTCTATCAGCGTTGCTGAATTGCCTGTCACTCGAGAAGGCTCAACAATGATTTGAGAAAATGACAGCGTGTCCAACATTGATAGTAACTTATTCACAGAGGAAGATTGCACATCCATTATATCAATATTGAGGTCGCCCCCACAGACAAATTTATTTGTAGTTAGTAAAAAGTTTGCCAGAGTGTTCTCTAGAGTAATCAGGAATTCATTGCAACTTTGAGTTGGAGGTCTATATAAACTACCGATACAATATGATTCTGTTTTGAATTTCATATTTATCCATATTTGTTCGATTGAATCATCAACTTCCATAAGTTCGAACTGAAAACATGATTTGATGTACAACCCCACTCCCCCGCCTCTACCTATTCGGTCATTTCTGACAAAATTATAACCGTCAATACTTACAACTTCCGACAAAATATTTTCTGTGAGCCAAGTTTCCGACACCGCAACAACATCAAATTCGTTGTCGACAGGGACAGTTTTAAAATTATCAAAATGTGCAACTAGAGAACTTCATATGAGCAATTTTCAAAGGCATTCTTATGACAGAAAAAACATATATTATCTTACTAACTTACTTAAACAATTATTGACCCAATAAATTCACAACAAAATAGCAACAAATATAACGAACGATAATTTTATTTTTCTACAATGGAGCGGAAACTACCGTGTTCCGTTCGCTGAGCGGCAAAGTATATTAAGAATTGTGCCATGTCCCAGTACGCCATCTGTCAATAAATGGTTTGTTCAACAACATTCAGAGCAGTCTAATACAAATGTCGACCAAATTCCCAGAAAAAGAATGAATGAAATCGCTTCAAAATTTTACATAGTTATGTTATCAAAAACAGACATTCAATTTAATACTGAGTAATAATTCGTTTGGTTTTTCACCACTGAACAGGGAAGAAGTAGTAGAAGAATTCCAAAAACACATTCAAATATTTTTGCACATACATTTGAGTCCTAAAGTGAAACAAAATATCTAAATATCTAATTAAATAGATACTAAAGTAATTTTTTATTGTTTTCTGGCAAAGTAATGCTCATACGTTTCAAAATATGAACTGTCATATTTTCCACAAAGTCGTAAAAGGGCCATTATTATTCAAATTTTCGTTTTTGTTCCTGAATTAGCTAATTCTGAGATACTAAGTGGGAATTCTAATTTAGTATCTCGTAATTAGCAAAAATAATTTTTTAATCAATAGTGGACCTTCTACACCTTTGAGGTTATCAATAACCATTAATTTTCACCAAATATTTTTGTTAAATCTGCGATGGTAGAAAAATAAATTGTGTGTAACTCAAGCGCAAAACTCTGCTGTTTTCAAAACATTGTTAATTTTTTTCTCAAGCGTCAATGTATTACTTTGCGCTCTAGATACACAAACAGCTATTTCTCTTTCACGCCCAGAGCTTTTTCACTTTTCGCCAGGTGCTCATGATTTATAAGGCACCGATCCGACAGCTCCTACACGCATATGTTAATGCTTTTAGATTCTATCCTGAAAAGGACAACTTGTCTCTTTGGTGATATCTCGCTCATAAACTCGCTTACTTCTCTGGAACACCGCAGAATAGTTGCTAGTTTTATAGTTATTTTCAAGGCCGTTGCACTTCTGATGTATCAGTCGTTTTACCATTGGCCGTTTTATCGTGACTAACTCCATACCTCTTTGTCAACATCATGCTTTGAAACTCGTTGCTTATGACGGTGTGCCCAGAAGCATGCAGCATTCAGAAATAAGCATCAATTTCTACTTTATTATCCTTCATTATCACGGCGTCATGTGATCGTTGCAGGATTTTTTCTTTTCCTGGTTACTTCAAAATAAAAACAAATTACGTACTTGATGGAATAGGCTTTTCTATAGCAGTTCAATAACATCTGGGGAACTGCAATTTCTGATATTTTTATTGAAAATAGAACAGTAGACTATCATTTCAATTTATCTGATAATGTATTACGATTTATATTAGGAGCCGACCCTGTTCATCTTCAGGATTTACACACAATGCAGTAACGCAACCCGTCCTAGACCGGAACTTGCCTGCTCTATTAACTTTCGATTGAATGTTTCATAATAGACGCCACTCCTAGACTCCCAGATAGCCTATTAACCTACGAAGACTGCAGAAGGGCCAAAAGAGAGTTTTTTTGTGCAGATTGTTTCCCTGAACCACTTCCCACTTCAGTTTCTCCACATTAGGTTGTAGGTTATTTATATTGTGAGAATGCTCCCTTGTAACTTTTTCTCGAACTTTGCATTCTTTTCTTATATTAGTCTCAGAAATTCGGAAGTTTGCAGCAAGTTCGCATTTCAGATCAACTGACGTCCGTAGTCTTAAATTTAGAGTATTTCTATCAAGTTTTGATGTGGATTCAAATTGCTTCGTCCGTCTTATCCCTCTGTCTGTCTACATAATTATAATTTTTTTCTTACCGGTGGCTTTATAACTTTCTTAAAACAAATTCATTAGAGAATCTCGAAACGAATAATAAAATCTTCACTGTAGGTTAGTGATGAAAAACATTTGCATTTCCTCATTTGCAGTTGACACAGTTGTATTGTATTCAGGAATGTCGTAGAAAGAAGAAAAAGAATCTGCAGAGAAAGACTTAGTGAAAATAGAAGCACGGTTTGATAAAACATTATCAACAATAAACTTTGAAAAAACTAATTATACTGCATTTATTTGCAATAAACGTGTATCATAAACCTAGTTACTGCAAACTCACAGTCAGACAAGAGACAACAAACTGTGAAGTAAGAGAGGTAAGGCCTAACATATCACAAAATCGAACAATGTATTACTCCCTGGTGTATATATAGTGCGGCTTTCCCCCTTGTTGTTACCTTCATTGAAACAAGTATTTGAAGAAGCAGTTATCAAAACACAATGGATATAATGTTTTTTATTTTTAATTTGTTCGGAGAAACTTACTCATATTAATTATGATAACAATTCCCAACATTTATAGCTGACACGAGGGAAATTGATTTGACAATCGCTTACTGAGAAACATGCATTTTTATGTCGATAAAAACTGATGCGCTTTTTTTATCGGTGTCAAACTGAATTAAAGTAGTCATTTAATAGGTTTCTTTCTACAGGAGTTGATTTATCAAGATATAATTATTTTTTTAATTCGTAAATTAGCTTAAATTAGCTGTTTACCGATCGAGTAAGTTCAGCATTTTGTGAGTAGAATGCGCCACAGTAAAATTAATTCATGACAATAGGGGTACTGCGTCAAGATGATTAGTCAAAACGGAAAGAGGGTTTAATAACAATAAACAAGTTTAGCACTCTAGTAAAGACGGCAATAGATGAGTAACAACGCTAGATGATCATAATTTGTCACAAGGATTCATTCGCATTCACTTTTATATTTTGTCACATCACATGTTTATATATATTGTGAGGAAAAATGAGAGACATCATAAACAATGTTTTTGTTCATTTGATTAATGATATCGGGTTTTGAAATGGAAGTCACTTTACTATCGAAGGGTTTTATTGCAGTCATCAATCATTCATAGGAAAATATTCTAAAATAAAAATGAAAATTGCGGGTAAGAGGAATAATTTTTTAGCTATAAGTAGTTTGTAACACAAACAGAGCAAAACCAAAGAAAATCAAAAAATTCCAGCAGTACAGAATGAAATCAAATCTTCAAACGAATGAAATATCAAATTTAAATATAAAATACTTCTAAAACAAATCAGAAGGACCCGGTAATCAGTCGACATTCTCAGATATGTCTCAGCAAATACAGTATATCTCAAATCACTAGATCCCTGGGCTCTTTATAGAAGGAAAACCACGAGGAGTTTCAAGAGTCGTAGCCAGGATACAGCAGAGCCCACTGATTTCAAGCAAAATGAGGTTACTGAGTCTCCACCAAAGAAAAAAATGGAGACACTGTAAATTCCATCGAATACACAGGCAAAACTCAGCTGTAGCCACTGATTTCGAATAAAGAGGTCACAGAAAATACTCAGCAGATGTCCGCGTGGTCGCAAGAAATCAAAAACTGGAGGCACTGCAAATTCTACCAAATTAACAGGCACTACTCGGTAGAGGCCAATGAGCCCAAATAACGTAGTCCCGCGGTCTCTACTAAACAAAAAACTGGAGGCACTACAAATTCCACCAAATTCACACACACAGTATACTCAGCAGAGGCAACTGGTTTCGATTAACGTGGTCCTTGAGGCTCTGCAAAATCCATATACTTACGTACTATACTCAGCTTAGCACACTGAACACCAATAATGAGGTTGGCGAGATGTCACCACACACAAGAAACCGGAGTCGCTTCAAATCTGTATAAAGAACTAGAAAAAAAGGGGACCACAAAAAAAATCCCCTGATGGCACTTCAAACCTTGAAACTGCAGCTGTAAATCACAACAGCCACAAATAAAGAACAAACCCAAAAAGGTACAGACAGTATGAATATCAATGAAACCAGCCCCATACCATAAAGTCATTCACAACTAGAAGTATCAATGTAAGAAGGAAAAACACAACCCCAAAAAACAGGAGTACGTGAGAAAGTTAAACATGCCACACCCTCATGTCTCAGAAAGAAAACATTCCTCACCGAATTGAGGCGATGAATGAAAACCAGCGGAAATTCGGACTATTCCTTCATTCAGAACAGCTAGATCCGAGACAAACCCATATGACAAAATAAAGAACGAACTGCACAAGAATTACACAAATTCAAAAAAGAATAGATGAACTATACGAACAAGTTTCGATGGAAGTGTAAATGAATATAAAAGTATCACCTGAAATATTACGATGGCTCTGAAAGGACATGGTTACATTCAAAAATAGTAAAAAAACTCAATTTTTTCAAATGTCACCTAGTATTTTTGACACTACTCTGAAGAAAATAGAATTTTAAGATGGGTTTTTCCCATACCTAACTTCAACTTCTATCGAGTTGTTCAATAAAAATTAAAAAATGCCTCAATTTGCAAAATGATTCTTTGTTTATTCAAGTATGACATGGAAACAAAAGACAATTGTAAACAAGAAGGTGATATTCTGTCAAAGTAAAAACGAGTTGTGCTAATTCTCAAATGAAACTGATTTGAAATTTGAAAATTATCCAAATGAAGTTATGTTAGACTTGTTTTGATATCCACGGCATGTGTCAAAAAGTTATTCACCAAACTGTCCGTGAGTTCAAATTGAAATTTCCGAACTCACCGAGCATGATACGGGAAAAGTTTTTGCGATTGAAAAATAATTTATTGTATACATTTTGGAATAGTGGCTATACCCATTACGAGAGTCAAACCACTTACTGGCAATTGAGATAGGTAATCAAATTACCATTCTTTGATATTTTCAAGCATATCCTCAAGCCTCAATACGAACGGCGTCTTTGGAATTGGGATTTCCATATTCTAGTACAAACCATTTTACACCGCCATTAGCTTCATTCATAAGATTACTCCCAGGGAACTTCCGTAGAGTGAACTTTTGCGAGGACTTATTACTCAAAATACAAGAGCATGCGGGAATATAAGAAAACATAATTTGTACTGATGAGGCAAAAAATCTACATTTGGTGCTCGAAGTTCGAAGTTGATAATCAGGTACAATTTCAAATAAATGTGGTCTGTTTAGTAATGAACCAAGAGGTACGTTACTTTATGTACGATGACAATTTCAATAGTTAAAATTACTTAGAATTTCTTTCAAACGTGGAAGAAACATTTCTTGAAAATTTGCCACTGGCTAGAGCTGCACATTCATGGTAGGACCAGATGGATGTGGTACCTCCGCACAATACAAGAACTGTGTATACCAAATTGGCATCCTTGTTCGATCACCGTGGGTGGGGAAATCGAAGACCACTTCTGTGGCCAGCAAGATCTCCAGATTTTACCTCTTCAGACTTAAATGCTTGGGGTGGAATGAAAGATTTGGTCAATGCTTCACCAGATCACAATATAGATGATTTGAGACAGAATAATTCAGACTTTTGATAGTTTCGATCCCTAACTAAATATGAAGTGCTACGCAATCTATTGAAAATAAAATATTATAATGTTTGAACAAAAATAGTGGTCATATTGATCATTGACATTAGAGTGCTGTCAATACTGTTGGAGCCTGTTTGTAGAATGCATATGTTTTAACGACTTGAAACGGGCTTGGGTTGTTTTTTCCTTCTACTGTTTTCATTACTCTGACATCAGTGATAGACATCAAGGCACTATCCCCCACCTCCTCTGAAATTTTCAATTTGAAATGTAATGGTTTTTCATTTGTTTCAGGTATGTATTACTTCCATCCTCGTATCAAGTTTTTTGAGGCTTCCTAGGATCAGATTTGGCAGATATATCTAGGTGAGATTATGAAATATAAGACCGCATGCCATCCTATCTGTGGGTGAAAAGTTACACCTTCTGTCACAAAAAAAAACAGTATAATTTTTGAAGTGAAGTAGCGATTCATATACCACTTCATCTAATGTTTTCGTTCTGATATTTCACAAGTCTTCTCCTCATCGACCGCACACGTTTAATAATTCTTTGGTTGTTGGGTATGACACTGGAGTTATATATAATTATATTCTTGGAGTAATTTTCATCGACAACTGGTGTCGCATAAACAAACGATTCAAGATATCCCCAAATTAAATGATCTGGTGGGTTGAATTCTGCAGAAAGTTGAATTTCTATTTGTTCAATCTAATGAAATTATCAATCTTAGAGAAAAACAGTGGCGTACAATGATATTACCATCAATTTTCATCAGGTAACCGTCTGCGACGCCACTGAAATTATAATCCATAATCTAATTCTACAAAAAAAAACATGTTACTGTTAACACAAGTTAGGAGGCACATTTATATATAAAAAATCATAAAATATGACTAGGAATCACCACCTGAATAAATGAGATCATTTGAGACACACCCTGTATAATATCTACCTTCCCCTTAAAGTTAAGAGTCTGAAGCGTTCGTAATAAAAAACGGATTTCGCCAGATGGCAATGCGAGTGCATCCAAACTCCGCCCCATTAATAGTTCGACGACTGCCTTGTTTGTGGTAATAATTTGTTGATCCTTCTTCTAAATTACAAACCTAGATTCGTGATGATCTGAATTTGCACGTGAATTTCAAATCATTCAATATTCAATTCCAGTCAAAGAGAATTAAAAAAAATATATTCAAGCAAAATGCAAATACTGAGAATTTTTAGAAGATGAACCGTTCAACCGTATTTCGGAGATAAATCTTTCTTATTAAAAATAACTAGCGGAAGAGATGTGTGATTAGGTCCCATTCAATTCAAAATCCCAGGACACTTCGGTTTTCTCAGAAACTAGAATGCCACAATCTAGCCATGGAAAGATCAGGGAAACCACCAATTGGGTCAGAACCCATCTTAGAAATCCTCAATAGCTTAGCTGTTGCTGCACTGAAAGAACAGTTCATGTGAACTTGGCAGATCACACCGGGCATGATACAATGGAAGCTTCACATAAGCGGGCCTTCAAAAAACTCAAAACGAGATTCTCTTTCTTGGTAGACGTCATCTCAAGTAAGCCCATGGTAAAATTCCGTTTAACTAATAGCCACCAGCTATCAACATAATTTTTTTTGGAACTTACGTAGTTTGGCTTCCTGAACAAAAAATCCAAATGAAATTTTTAGCGGTCTGGACTAATTTCGGAGAAATGGGCCTATTTTTGAGTGATATATGGCATTTTTTAGAACACATTTCTACCGCGGAAAAAACACTCAAAATTCTTTCTTCTTTAAACTAACACAATGTACACACTCTAATTCACCCGTTTTACACAATTTTTTTATTAAAAACGGTAATGGTTATCCAAAAATGCAACCTTCTTTTGAATACATCAAAACAACACATTTATGTAAAATGTTTAGTAAATTTATTTATGTCAAGTTGGTAACTTTCAACTTTTCATATTTGCACAGCCAACTTTCCTATGCCTTTAATGTCAACATGAAAAGGAAAATATTCACTCACTTTTTTCGAGAAACCAACTTGACATGAATAAAATTCACCAACCATTTTGCCTAGATTTGAAGGTTAGGTGATCATAAAGGCAGGATGAGTTTTTTTCCTAAAAAGTAGCGTTTTCAATGAAGAAAGAGTGTGAAACAGGTCGATTAGGGTGTGTACATTGTGTTAGTTTGAGGAAGGAAGAATTTTGAGTGTTTTTCTGCGGTAGAAATGTGTCCTAAAAAATGCCATTCATCACTCAAAAACAGGCCCATATCTCCGAAATTAGTTTAGACCGCCAAAAATTTCATTTAGATTGTTTGTTCAGGAAGCCAAACTTCGTAAATTCCAAAAAAAATTATGTTGAT
The DNA here is from genome assembly GCA_958502065.1 of Chrysolina americana. Lineage (NCBI taxonomy): Eukaryota > Metazoa > Arthropoda > Insecta > Coleoptera > Chrysomelidae > Chrysolina > Chrysolina americana. The sequence continues at coordinate 32,825,690 of OY293421.1, read as the reverse complement.
AGCTCGTGGCTATTAGTTAACGGAATTTTACCAAGCGACTGGACGAGGTGGTGCCTGGAAGATGACGAGACCTTGTCACATTTCCTCACAGAATGCCCCGCACTGATGGTGCATCATACTCCCTGTATGTACGTATTTAGAACGAGTTCAGTGGAAATGTCATGGATTCAGAAACGTCAGTCTGACCAGGTACTTTTGTCAATAAAGAAAGATCCATTACTTACAATTAAAAGAATATCGACAAATATCATCAAGAACTCTCAATCAAGTGCATGAAAATTGTCACCATTAGAAACAGAAAGATTTTTCTAAAGAAATGAACGTTTTCCAAAGCTCGGGTAGCAAAAAAAATGGTTTACTTTATTTTTCCTGCAAGCGTGCGTGATTCACCCTACTCCCGCACGCAATTCAGTTTGCGTCGTTCGGATAACGGCAATCGCAGGCGGGAAAAGTACTCTTTCCGTACTTGTTAGGATAATAACTATTTTCTATAGACACAAATTATTATTCTAGGTATATAGCTACCATTTCATTAAGATTTTGAATTCTGGCATTTCATTGCTGTAGGTATTCCGGGTTTTCCTACAGCTGGAGAGTGAATACATCACCGAAAACATCAGTAAGTCACCCCGGAGCACCACGGCAAATAATAATAGCCGTCCTCTACCCGCACAGGCTATGCCTTTGGGTACACTCTACGAGTGTTTATGTTATTCCAATTAAACTTCTGATAGATTCCCCAATAGTTTAGAATTAAATGATGCATGAAAGTTAACATTTTAAACCATTTGCAAGTCCACTGGATTAAAACCAACTTTTTCATATCATGCCCTTTACATAGATAGATATTTCTATAGATTTATATTATGGGCATATACAAAATAAAAAGATTAAATAATACAAGGCATGTATAAACGATTACAAAATATATGGATTACAAAAGAATATATACAAAGTGTTCCTGAACGTCATGTACATCCGAAAGGGGGAAATTTCTTGGCTTATTCTACAACTTTGATCTTGCAGTTTTTGAGATATTTTGCTCGAATTCAATTAAAACATTGGTTACGTTATCGGGCTCACATTAATGAATATCTCAAATGTTTGTGAGAATCTACAGGGTGATTTTTTTTGGGTCATGTCCCATTTTCGCCTGATCTTTTTTTGTAGTGCACCGTTGGTAAATTCTAAAATAAAAAATGAATTTTTTGGGTCGTTTACAAACTTTTGTCTCTTGTAGTTTTTCCGTATCGACGACCGTTATCGAATTTGCTGAATATAATTAAAATTTGCATATGACGTTATTGTCGATAGTCGCTATTTTTTTTCTCTGAGTTTAGTGGCATCGATTTCTAAGATCATTGGCCACTATTTGTTCTGGGTAGGCTGTGTTACTAACTCCTTACGCCAGCTTAGGAGCAGCACTGTTAATTTGAACGCAACAATGAATCGTGCAGGAGTCGCCCCAGTCAAACCACGAGATTTCAATTCCGATATGACATATATAAATTGTATTTCTGAGCTTGCGAATGGAAATGCAATAGAAGCCAGGCACTCTATACATAAAGCGCTATCCCAGTAGAATATTACCTAATGAAAAACACTAATGATGGATGTAGACTACGTACCGTTAGAACACCATCGAAGTAGCTGTTCTAAATGAAATAGAAGAACAGCCAAACACCATCAGAAATACCGGTGTGAATTTAAATATTAGTCACAAGGTTACCTACCTATTTGGCGTAAATCTCGTGATCTTTACTATATCCATATCACATTCAAAGGTTGCTAGCGCTCCTTACTCGAGATATCCCTTCAAGAGTTAATTTATTTTTACTAGTGGCAGAACTGGGTAATTCTTTGTTAAGAAGTAATCAATAATTACACTCACTTTTTATCGTGTACTATGTTATTATACTTAGGTACTTTTTTTTCACAAAGTAATTTGGAATTGTAATTGCAGCATAATCTGTGCAGTAATTGTAATTTGTAAGTAGATTATTCGTCATTAAATTAGAACTCGCATCTCATTTGAAAGTGCTTCAGGGAAGAAATTGTATAACTCAAGATAATAATAGTAAGTAACTAGATTTCTATATTTTCAAGACATATTCTACTTTTATATTACTATAAACATAAACTACGATCTAAGAAAATATGAGGTGATGCTTAAAGCAGTTTTTAGGGTAAAATGAACTTGTGGAAAAATGCTAAAGTTATCCCACTTCCTAAAGTGAAAACCCCAGAAACCTATAATGAACTCCGATGTATTAGCTTATTACCAACGCTTTCAAAGATACAGATATTTCGTAAAACCGAAAAGTACCTGTCTCTTCACACAATTCCACAAAGTGTATATTAAGGCAAATATCTGACAGAAAACAACTACTTCCCCCTACGGATATTGAATTATATCTGTCTTCCTTACGGACACATAATTGCAAGTGCTACTTGTTATAAAGCCGTTCTATATTAAATCCTTCATTTTTGTTGGAAATGACCAACTGCATACAAGCTTGTTTCAAGTTTATTTTCCTCTCATCAGTGCAACGATAGGTCAGACGACCATGTAGTCGTCTCGTTCCACAAATTTGAATGATAATATTCAATAGCCTTATAGTATCCGTCTACGAATGGAGCTGCGACTCACTATAAAGTAATTCGCAGCGCCATCCGCCAACAGATCAAGTAACCCTCCTGGTAGCACTATTTCCAGGCAGAGGCCAAAAGTACATAAAACGAACAAAGTTCGAGAGTGTATATAGGAGAGTTCAATTCTAGGAAACAGATATTTCGTAAAACCGAAAAGTGCCTGTCTCTCCACACAATTCCACAAAGTGGATATTAAGGCAAATATCTGACAGAAAACAACTGCTTTCCTCTACGGATATTGAATTATATCTGTCTTCTATTTGTGCAACGTTCCTTCCGGACAAATAATTGCAAGTGCTACTTGTTATAAGCCATTGTATGTTAATCCTTCATTTTTGTTGGAAATGACCACCTGCATACATGCATGTTGCGAGGTCATTTTCCTCTCAGCAGTGCAAGGGTAGGTCAGACGACGATATAGTCGTCTTGTTCCACAAATATGAATGATAATATGCAATAGCCTTATAGTATCAGTCTACGAATGGAGCTGCGACTCACTATAAAATAAGTCGCAGCGCCATCCTCCAACAGATCAAGTAACCCTCCTGGTAGCACTGTCTCCAGGCAGAGACCAAAAGTACATAAAACGAACAAAGTTCGAGAGTGTATATAGGAGAGTTCAGTTCTAGGAAACAGATATTTCGTAAAACCGAAAAGTGCCTGTCTGCACTATTGTTGTTAAAAAAATTGTTAAAATTGTTATATCCGTCAACCGGTTGCACCCCTACGTGCAACCCTCAAAAGTCAGAGACTTGTGCGAGCTAGGGGAAGACGTAGCCCTTACCTTTCAATACGTGTGATGCCATGCACGAGACCGGTGGCAATGCTGAGATTCGAACTCACGCTCTCTGGCTTATGAGGCGAGGACTCAACCCGCACACCACCGCGGCCCATAGTATCATTCATATTTGTGGAACAAGACGACTACATGATCGTGAATTGGTAATTCAGCCATTCCTTTCAAGCAGAACTCCAAAAATTTGGGTTTAATAATTGATACAAATTTACATTTCACGGAACACATTACTCAGAAACTTAGTAACGCGTATGCATCATTAAAATTAATTTAATTTAATCAATTGCTTTGTGATGCACTGGTGTTGTCACAATTTAATCACTCAGATGTAGTTTATGGTCCTTGTATAAGGTCCAGCGATTCCAAAAGAATTCAGAAAGTTCAAAATTCTTGTATCAGATTAATTTATGGTATTAGAAAAAGAGAAAGGGTTTCAGTGAGACTCAAAGGTTTGGGTTGGCTGAACATGTATAATAGGCGTCTTCTTCACATGGCATGTTTATTTCACAAAATTTTCAAATTTAAAACACCTCCGTAACTTTATTGTAAACTATCGTTCAGAACTGATATTCATAACCTGAATATACGACGCCAAACAATACTTACTAACAATACCAAAGCATAAAAAAGAAATATTCAAAAAATCTTTCATATAGCCATTATCATGAACAAAGTTATCATGTCACTCTATCGACGAACTCCTTCAAGAAGAATTATAAGAGAATCTTATTACAAGATAGTTCCTCCTCTATATGAAAATCATGTTTCAGACCTATTTATACTTAGCCTGGAACATTCTTAATAGTGATCTTATTTAAATTAATTCTCCAACCCAATCAACTTCATTGTTTTTCAACTCTATTCTTTCCTTTTCCTTTCTCTTTTCTACATCTTCTCATAATTGTAAGTAAATTGGTGGCGCTGGTAGAAGAACAGAAATGAGAGTTAGTCCTACGCTACCTCTCACATTCTGAACCAGAGGGGCCCTTTGTCTACCACATACATATATATATTTTTTTATAAATAATTAAATTACTGCTTCTGTAATTGATTCATTGTCCTGTATTTGGTAATTTTAATTTTTTTTCCATACGGAATGTACCAGTCAGGCCCTGTCTCCGGAGCTCCGGTACTACCGGAGGGCGCGCTGGTGTATCATTAACCCCAGCAAACACTCCCCACGTCCGTGGGGTGACTGATTACTGGGTCCGAGAATCATGTGCCTTGAGTAAACGAAGTGAACCAAGAATAACGGCCTTCTGCATTCTTCCGGCTAAGTTTTCTGCCGCGTCACGGCAAGCCGGTATGATTTTCAGATTTGAGAGCAGCGTGTCCATCATTCCACCAAGGACCCCTATTATCAGAACCACCATCTTGACAGAATGGTTTGGATAAAGCCTGCGGAGTTCAAAGAGAAGATCTCGATATTTAGTCCGTTTTTCCTCCTCTTTTCGGACGATGTTCGTTTCGCCAGGAGCTGAAAACTCAATGACGAAAATCGTCCTACTTTGATGGTCGAGGAGGACTACATCAGGCTTATTGGCTTGTATTTGCCTAAGGGTGGGGAATGAGTAGTTCCAATAGATTCGGCACTTCTCATTCTCCACAACGTACTCAATATCCCCCGGATCATAAGGCAACACCGGTGTCTCGTCTACACCGTACGAGTGTCGTAGATAGTAGTACAACACTCGTAGGGCCGCGTTATGCCTGTGGATATAGGCTGAAACCGCATAAGCTGGACAAGCTGACAGCAAATGCATTATGGTCTCAGCTGCCCCACGACACGCTCTGCATCTAGTGTTAGGGACCTCTATACCCATCACGCGACTACGGTAGACGAGGGTGTTGAAGACACCATCCTGGCAGGCCATTATGAATCCCTCGGTTTCCGACTTCAGCCCACTTGACCTGAGAAAAGCGAAGGTCAGCTTTCTGGATAAGCCGAGGTCTTCAATGTTCTTGAAGAAGACCCCATGCATTGGCTTATCCCTATGTAGCTTTCACGTGGGCTTTTTGCTGAACGGGTTCCAACTCGGGGACAGAGTTTGGGTTCGTCCGTTCAGTGTCGAATATGAGACCGAGTTCATCGGCTGCACGGGTTGCTTCCTTGAAAAGAAATGAAAATTGATATTATTATTATTATTATTAATCCACTTTCGCTTGATCAAAAGTAAAAAGTATTAGTAGTTTTATACAACACATTTTTTACATACTTTTAAAGTTATGATATTTTGAACGGCAACTAGAAATGATACATTTTTTAACTATAGTTGATCATCGAATGTAGAAAAAAATATGTTTGGTGTAAACTATCAATTATTTTATCCCTTTGATCAAACTGTTTCAGACTAAGGACGTCCGTTTTGTGTGGGATGCTTATAATAAAAAAATTCTTAAATTTTTTTGCTCCGAGTGAATAAAGTCTTAAATGTTTGTTTTATTATTATTAGTTACCACCATTTTTTTTATAATAATAATAATATATAATTTTGTGCTTACGTTATTCAAATTTTCAATTTGATTTCTTGAAAATACCTATTGAAATCAATTTCTTGATATATTTGTACTGGGATTCACAATTCAGTTGAACTTTTCATGTAAAATTTTTTAAATATTATATTGTTTTATGCGAATAGTAATTGGAAAATAGTAATTAGTAATTCCTTTTTGTAAGACATGTACTTTGTAACTGTAATTAGTTCCTTTTTTGAACAAGTATTTTGTAATTGTCGTTTGTTCCTATTTTTTAAAAGTACTTTGTAATTGTAATTACTTTTAAAGTACCTGCAATTACCAGCTCTGACCAGTGGTACGATAATAGGCTAGCAGTAAACCCCAATTTTGACTGTATAGGTCAATTTTGAGTAAAAAAGGTTTTGGTTTACTTTTTTGGTACGTATTTCGAACCACGCTAATTTTTTAATCAAAATTACGATATAGTGTAATAGCATCATTTTGATAATTTGGAATTATTTTAGGGAGTTCATGGCTCTCTAGATCGAAAAATAAAATGGGTGTTCTGACGAACGAAATATCAACCACGAGGTATTATTGGATTCAGAAAAATTTGCACATTTCAAAAATATAATAATATACGGAGTGTCTCATTTGAAAATAGAAGGTTGTTGTCATTTCCGGAAAAACCAGATGTTGGATTTTTTCCAATTACTTCAAAAAGTGCCCAAAGTCAGCAAATTCAATGTTCCAAATTTCAGAAATATAGCTACAGAACAAAGGAGAAGAAGGGGTGTACCATGAGTTTGTGCCACACGGTATATATACCGGGTGACCACGAGGTGAGATACGCCCTCCGATTTTTCTAAAGTTTTAAAGATATAGGTTTCAAATTTTGTATGTCGATATATTACTCAAATACGCATATTTTGACTCCATTACCGGTTCAACCGGAAGTGACCCCAAACTTTTTTTTTTTCAATTAACTCCCTGTACAATTTTGTTCATTATCTGGAAGAACACGCAATTTGTATTAACATTGTTCTTCAAAACTGAAAATCGCTGGAGAATAGGAGGAGATACAGTTGATTGTTCAATATCACAACTGACAACATTTACAAGAAGATTCGAGGTAAGATACAGCTGAAAATTGATTAGTGTGAAGTTAGCCACACTTTTCCAGTCACAGTTTCTTTTCTTAGGTGGAATTGACGAATGACCGTTTGCGGAGTTGCCACATCAATTAATTTTACAGATATGTTCTATATCAGTTTTTTTGTTATTTGCAGCTAGAGAGGAGGGTGGCTTAATTCTTCAAGGAACTTTAGATATGTGTTAGATAAAAAGTAGCCACACTTTCTGAGCCACACTTTTTCAGCCACAGTTTGTGAACCTACCAAAATATTCGGAGTACCAAAAATTTGAAAACCCTCAACCCTTTTAAATACAGGTATCTACTTGATGATGGCTCGATACTCCAATTTTTCAATTTTCAAAATTTCGGTGGACATATTTTTTCTTTTAATTTATTGCCTAACTCTGGTTTACTTTTTTGACGTCAAACTTTACACTGACACTTCTAATAAGTTATTGTTCGTTGCTGTGGTAACGCAATATTTTGTTTATGCAGGGAACTGGTCTAGGCTAACTAGATATCAATACATCCTCGTATTTCGGGTTCGTTTGTAACTGAATTATTGGTCAGAAGAATAATCTAAAAAAGAAATACGAGTGTAATATCAATGAAGAGAAATTCGATTACTGACATATTAACGTCCATACATTGAAAATCCACAAGTTTTTTTGTTATTTGCAGCTAGAGAGGAGGTGGCTTAATTCTTCAAGGAACTATAGATATGTATTAGCGAGTGTGTTAGATGAAAATTAGCCACACTTTCTGAGCCACACTTTTTCAGCCACAGTTTGTGAACCTACCGAAATATTCCGAGTACCAAAAATTTGAAAACCCTTAGCCTTTTAAATACAGGTACTTGATGATGGCTCGATACTCCAATTTTTCGATTTTCACAATTTCAGTGGACATATTTTTTCTTTTAATTTATTGCATAACTCTGGTTCACTTTTTTGACGTCAAACTTTACACTGACACTTCTAATAAGTTATTGTTCGTTGCTATGGCAACGCAATATTTTGTTTATGCAGGGAACTGGTCTAGGCTAACTAGATATCAATACATCCTCGTATTTCTGGTTCGTTTTTAACTGAATTATTGGTCAGATGAATAATCTAAAAAAGAAATACGAGTGTAATAAGAATGAAGAGAAATTCGTTTATTCGATTACTGACATATTAACGTCCATACATTGAAAATCCTGATCAGTTTAACAATGAAATGAAAAAACTAGATGTACTTTACAACAACAAAGACGAATTTCTGGATGTGCATTTTTTTATTTTTTGGTAACACGTTAATGTGGGTATTTTCTGGGCAAGGTATGACATTGAGGTATCATATTCATCAAAATTATGAAATTTGAATCATTTTTCGTTTGAATCGATATACTGTATATATATTTTCCTTGTTGGATAATCCTGGCATCTTTGTTTTTTGAGTTTGTTTAGGTAATGTCCTTTCATATAGACTAGATAGTGCACTCTCATGTATTTTCAGTTATTCACAAGTAGTCCTCATCTGAAAATAAAGTTCCAATATAATCCAATTTTTTCATAAGTCTAATGGTTTCACCACTCTGTTATGAATACTCACATCGATTTTGCGAAAAAAATAAATGAAAAGCATATCGATAACTCTTTAAAAACACATCCACATCAATACATAATCCAATAATATCTAGCCAGAAGAAAGATAATATCGAAATAATTTAATTTCCTTGGAGATATCAGAAACGTACATTGAAAAGGAATCCACTTCAGAATCCAATCAATTCAGCTCATACCGCCGCCGCCGGACAACTGGATTAACCAATATGCTATTATAATCCGGTAAAACTCATTTGTTTCGCCCATTGTCTGCAGACGACACAAACTTGACCCAAGACAACGACAGGCCCAGCTTGATTTAGTGTTGCCGCTGGGCCTGGCTCTGCTTCCTAAGAGGCGCTTATTGTGGTTTTCCAGAGCTAAGATCCGGGATTATGTTTGCAATGGAAAACTATGGAACGTACACCAGGGAGATTGGAATTTAATATTTTATATGGTCTAGACTCCGGAGGATTTAATGGAGTTGTGCGGAAGATTCGATATGACCTTTTCGCGGGTCGTGCTCTGCTTATATAAATAATATCGGATTACGGTAAGGTTGATGCGGAACTTGAAACGGCTTGTTAGTGGAAAATCGTTGTTTTTGATGCTAGACTGTGAGAGTATCTGCGAGTGCTAGAAAATTCAAGAAAAATCCTCAAACGAGTTTGAATCATTATGTTGAAAAAGTTTCAACAATCCAAAGGCACCAGGAAGCGGTCTTATGAATAAATTGCCTTGTTAATTTTTCTGAAATTGAGAAATACTGAAAAGTTTGGCCCCATGAACAAAGTTTTCATGGCACTACTCATATTCTAAGACTAGTTTTCGAAATAGAAGGGGTTTGAGTTCAAAAGTGGCAATTTCTAAGTAATATTGCTCTTATACAATCAATAGAGCAGAAAATGACTATTTTTTATTAAAAAAATACTAGTAGGAAAGACAGTCCTATGTTATATTATGTTATGTTTTGGACTCGCAACTGTCAATTATTAATTCGTTATAATCGTTTAAATACAAAAAACGTGTTTTGCCTATAGAATTAAAATTCACACAGCAATATGGTTTCTCCAGTGAGAAAAATAGTAGAAAATTGAAATAAGTAACGGAGAAAACCTAGAAAAACCGGAAAATTATTTGATATTTTCATTTATATCTGTAACTCCATTATTCTTCAAGTTGTAGGTCTCGCCCCTCTCATGTGAGTATTAAATAAAGTGTACCTACTTACTTTATGTGTGAGCAAACCAGGAGCGCTATCGGATCATTGGTTTTGACAAAATTACATTTTGATTTTTTTTTGCATCTTGCAGCGTGTCTGGATGCTCTAATGATAGTCCGATTTCAATTTTTCAAACAGGTTTTTAAAGTAGAAGTAAGGTAATACCTATTCTGGTCCATACACCTGTTATGGACCACCCAATTTCAGGACCAAAATAGAAAGTTACCTAAACCTATATATTAATCAGGAAGATTTGGCAACAATGGTTAGCCATTAAATGACGATGTAATACCTAAAAGTTTTCAACTGTAGTCTTCATGGGAGATTTTTAGTGCGTCTTTTCATGCAGCAAAATGAAAAGTATACATAACTTTGTCTGATTATTAAGAGGTAAATACCTCACAAATATTGGTTAACTTTGCTTATTCAATTCTCTCTTTCAATTTCAATAGTTTCAGGTAATGCGTATATTTTTAAAGTTTTGCGTGGAAATTTACATATCAATATACTTACTTATTCAGTCTGTTGTGGGGGTGGTTCAAATTAGGAGAACCACATCGAAATCAAAGTGTAACATTAATACATTCTTAAGACTTATTCAAATACTATTTCTATATTGGATTACATAAAATGGAAAAAACTGTAATACCAAAGGCTCACTACGTCACAAATTTGATAAAAATCATATAATAGACTGCTAGACAATTTGTAAAGTATGAAACATTGTACACAGATATAGAAAATTGTTTAAATTAATATGTATAGATAAAATTGATATTAATATAATTAAAAATTTCGAAGTTGTAAAATGTTAGAGAGAGAGAGAGAGAGTTCTGTTCAAATATTGAAGAATATTTATATTTTTGCAGAACAGCTGTCTAAAATCAAGAACTTGCGATTCTTGATACAGAAGGTCGCTTGGATATACCCATTCGTTATTCAACATAAGTTCCAAGAAACGCTTTTGAATGATTTCAAGAGGATGAAAGTAAGTTTGAGCCACCCCTCCCCATCCTAAGATACCGTAAGTAATGTGACTCTCTACTAGACTGTGATAAATATTTTTTTTTGCTTCAAATCTAGGATACTTTTGAGTTTCTGATACTTGTATAACACGAAGCGCAATTTTCTCAATATAAAATCTATATGTAGATCCCATTTTAGATGACTACCGAATATGATTCCACGGTATTTAATTTTTGATACAGAATCTAGTTTGATGTTATTTCCAATAGTAATTTGTGAAAAACTTGGCAAACTCGATTTTCTGTTGGTGAACTGCAAGAAGAAAGATTTATTAAAATTGATAGATAACAGTATACTACCAAACCAGTCTCTTATAATATTGAGATCTGACTCTGTATTGCTTCTGACTTCATCCCAATTATCACCCTTATAAAATATTGCAGTATCATCTGCATAGCTGATTATTTTCTCCTCTGATGGTAAGGAAAATAATCCATTGATATAAATGGAGAATAGGATCGGTCCCAGTACTGTGCCCTATGGAACACCATATTCTATAGTCTTGGAACTACTCATTTCACCATTGATCTTAAAATATTGTTTTCTTCCTTCAAGGTATGCTCTGAAGAGTTTGAGGCAATCACTTCCATTTCCAATGCTTTAGCGAGGTCTAAGAATACAGTCATGCATGGCGTACTTTGATCAAGGGCTTCATAGATTTCTGATGTCAATTCCAGTATGGTGCCCTGAGTAAATTTACCTTCTTTGAAACTAAATTGCATATCAGAAAGTAGGTTATTTTTATTAAGATAGCTTGTTAGCCTTGCCTTCAGGATTTTTTCGAATATTTTACTAAGATTTGCGATCAGGTTAATGGGTCTATAGTTTGTTACTTCGGAATGGGACTTACTACAGATTTTTTGAATTTCGATGGATATACTCCCCTTTCGATGGCTTTGTTGAATATATATATATATTCTAAGGGGTCTGATATATGCTCTGCAATTTGTTTAAGAGTCTCTGATTTCAGATTATGCATACCAGGGGCTTTTTTATTTTTTAGTTCTCCAATAGTATTAATGAATTCACTTGGAAATGTTGGCCTTTAAATTATTGCGTTATTACATATCAAAAAGTAGTATTTCACGTGGTAATGCCTCACTCACAAACTAGTCAATTTCTCCAGAGGACTAGGGCAAAAGGTCAATCATTCCACTGTTAGCAGTTTATTCGAAATCGATCATTTCATTATTCCCGCTACCTAGTTACCATTCAAGCCTACCAACCACTTCTTATGTTCCGTTATTTCACCAAACGACAAAACTTTGGAACTACTTGCCTATTCAATACCTTCATACCTACTTTGCCTCGGTTATCACGATGTTCCCTAAACATTACAGATTTTGTTTGAACTTGAAGATGAACAGACACCGTTGACTCTTTTTCCAGAAATTGTGTGTTCATTACGTCAGCCTATCTGTTTATTATTTAACCGACGATCAAGCACGCAAAGATACTGTGTAACAGCATCATATTTCAACCAAAAACACTGGTATTATTTGGCATTACGAGAAGCCCGACTACTGAACCTTTTCCATAATATTACAGAAATCTTCAAATATTAAGTGGTTATTTGATCGTGGGTTTCTATGTAAGTCACACTCCCATATTAATTGGAACTCTGAATAATCTCCCTAATTAAATGGCCTAATGCCAAGTGAACGCAGTTCTCTATAATAGCTGGGCTGGCATTGCCTTAATGAACAACGCAGTGGTCGTTGGGAACGTTAACCTCTTTCGTTTGTCATACGACCGAAATAAACGTGAATCCCTGCTTGTAAAATGTACCAGAGAAACTCATTTCTTTTGAGCTATTAGCGTTTGTTTCAGGACCGAATTGGATGTGAATCCCTTCTCGAAAAATGCTGTAGTATACTTAATTTAATCTTGTTCTTAGTGCCGTTTTTGAGATCGCTTTTCCTAGGTCTTTTGATAATATTCATAAAGAAAGCAACTGTACTGAGATTATTGCTATGAATATGAGTGGTTTGAAAACAGAACGTTTTATTTTTTTGGTAGTTGAAATAAAGAAAGAAACTGATCTGAGATTATTGCTATAAATATGAGGGGTATGAAAACATACACAGTTTTATTTTTTCGTTCTCATGAAATGTACCTGGGGTTCACGTTTTTAGAGCTATGAATCGTTTCATTTTGGCAGCACGTTTTGTTTTTATGTTTAGTGGTTACTATGGGAAAGAATTATTAATTTTTCAAATTATCCCACTTTATTTCCTATCAAAAGTAGGCCATTGAGGTAGTTGATGGAGTTTTTTATGACAACTGTGCATAAAACTCTTTTCTGTACTGTACCGAAAATAGTTGACAACAGTATTCATTTCCCTAGTGCGAATTTATTTCATAAGTGCAAAAATAACTGGTTTTGGAACGAATAGGAAAGTTGTCAGATGACGCAGAGTCCAGCAATCTTAGGAAACCCAAAATAATTATTTGTGTACTAAGGCCGTAAAAAGAAAATTTCAGGTGAGGTCAAAAAAGATCATTATTATAAATAAGATTTTTCATCTGGTAATCGACAGTGAACAGTTACTTAGTATGCAATCGTCGATAGAATAAGAACGATTGCATTGCTTAAGGCGCATTTTCCTAGACATTCGCCAGTCGCCCACGACTGCGACTGAGTAGCAGCGACCGATTCGTCAAAACCTCTCCAATGCATTTTAAATCTACCTGGTTTTCAACCTGCTACGCAGTAGCTACTACTAGCGAACGGTCGCCATTCGTCCGGTCGCGAGTCGTCGCTCATAAGGCGCATTTTCCTAGACCTTCGCCAGTCGCCGACGACTGCGACCGAGTAGCAGCGACCGATTCGTCAAAACCTCTTCAATGCATTTTAAACCTACCTGGTTTCCAACCTGCTACGCAGTAGCTACTACTAGCGAACGGTCGCCATTCGTTCGGTCGCGAGTCGTCGCTCATCTCCGAGAGGGTTGCTGCGACTAATTCGTCGACGAAAGTGCATTGTTTTTCAATTCTTCAGTGTGTGTTATCGGAAAATTCAATTAATTACAAGCAGGCTTGAAAAGTTCTTTCTCTTTGAATTTTGTTTCATTGTCTACCAGGTGGTTCTTTATTAACATAACCTGAGATCCTTGAATTGATTTTTCTACATGCTAGAACAGACCACAAGAGCGACGAACACTGTGAAAATGGCGCACGTTAGGAAAACGGGTCTGAAGTTATAGATCGCGGCTACTACCAGTCGCAGTCGTCGGCGACTGGCGAAGGTGTAGGAAAACGCGCCTTAAAGGTAGGCTTTGTATGATTGCGGCCGCGATTTAATGCGGCTGCGACTGGCGACCAATGCAATCTGTCGCATCTGTACCCCCTTTTCGAGAGCTGCGACTTTGTACGGCACGACCTGAACGATTCGGTATATCATCAGTTGTTTGTTGAATTTCGGTGTATTCAGTACAATGCATTCTAATAATAAGTTGAGATATTACATGTTATTACTGGAAGAAGATGATGATGTAAAACTACTTCACGTAATGGTGACTGAAGAAAAAGCAAATAAGGAACTATACAAAGAACGTACACGTGAAGGTTCATACAACGTGCTCATTGAAAGGCATCTAAAATATGTCGAGGAAATATTTCGAAAATACTGCAGACCAATTTAATTTTGTGCCTAATTTCGATTCGGTGGACTAAAAAACACACACTCTAAGAAATAGTTTTTCATCATCTTCACTCTAAAATGAGCCATTTTATTTTTAATTACTTAAAAAATATAAATTCTTGCTTCTCAATACGTCCACTACGGACAATGCGACCTGACTGCTCCTTGAGCAGTAGAGTCGTATGGTCGCCTTGGTCGTCTCTGTCGCACTTGTCGCGGTCGGATGCTGTTGAAGGAGACCTATCTTAATACATTCATTAAAGCGGTAAAGATACGACCGGCCGCATTGTCGCCTCAGTCGGAACGGTTGCAATGGCCGCGACTATCGAAAGGCTACCTACCTTAAGCTGAGGGTGCCAAAATTTTACTCTGCTAGTCTATGATCCGGGTTTGGGATAGTGTTCAGTGTTGCTGTTCATCATAATATGTTGTTTCATACTGTATTAGAAGAATTATGTTACCTTAACCAATTGTTTCAAGTTTGACATAAGTTGTGAATAAGAATTGTCAATGAACTGTTAAGAAATGAAAACCTGATTGTCAACTCACGAATTATAAATAAAAAGTATCCTAAGAAATACTAACTACGAACTAAGAAATCTCAATAGCAAATACAAATTATTCAGATACTACCATTTCTATTACCGTTCAGTTCCATTACACTGTAATCATATTATGGTATGTCTTCAAGGGCTGATTGTACAAAAGAGAGTTCAGCCGATTGGAATTTCAAACATGGTCTTCGAAAACCGGTCGAGGACGATCATTCAGAGTGAGGTATCACGTATCACGAGTGAGAATACACGTGTTAAAAATGTTAGTCGTAGATGGATTATCACGGACGGTCGGTCATGGTTGCTCAGTGTGCTGGCTGCCTTACTGAACTGAAGTCCATCTGAACCAAAGCTTATCCCGAACTAGCTGCGGACCACAGTCCTTGATCGCGTAAAGGACCAGGACTTTTTTCTCACAATTTTTTTTGAATAACATTATAAGACGTTTTTCCACTACAAACTGATCTCCATAATGTAACCAACCCTTTTCACTGATGATGAAGGATTAATCCTTCGAAATATGTCTGAGCCGATGTAAGTCTTCCGACTACATCGTTATTAAAGATCGATTTTTTGTGGAGTTGATTGTAGGTTATTCACCTACCCAGTTGTATCTTACCTCCACTGTATGTGATGGATCGCCTCCGATGGACAAATCTTAAGCTTTTGGTTCGTTGAACAAATCACTATCAGATGGAGTTCAGTTAAGCTGTAGAGATCAACATTTTTGTACGGTTATAGTACGAGCTCAGCATGCGTATTTCAAGACATCGAAGTTACAGTTAACAGTAAAACAACAATATAGGTGTTGTAATTGAGACTTTTCTGCTCATAACACTTTGTTCTTCAATATTCACCATATCTAAGACGACGAAGAAGAAGAAGCAAACTTCATTGCCAAGAAAGAAAATCTTGTTTTAGATCTAGTTAAAGCACACAAACATAATATTGGAGTGCAATTTAACAGACGGCAGGAAGCTTACGGAAAAATCAAAAGTATGGGTGGAAATTGAAAAGGATTTTAATGGAATGT
The DNA here is from genome assembly GCA_958502065.1 of Chrysolina americana. NCBI lineage: Eukaryota > Metazoa > Arthropoda > Insecta > Coleoptera > Chrysomelidae > Chrysolina > Chrysolina americana. The sequence goes on along the minus strand of OY293421.1, from coordinate 32,809,586 downwards.
CGGGGTAGACTTTTTGGCCTAATGACGTTTTACGGGAAAAGTACGACAACTTAAGAGAATTGTTACATTCAAAGAACTGGAGTTGACTTTTCCAAGTATTTTAAGTTTACAGACATTTAATTTTATGTTGATTCAAGTGCTAATTCGTTGTTGTAATGCATACCATATTGAATACATTCATACTAATATGTATATTGTTATGAAAAGATAGAATGAATTTTATGGAAAATGAAAAGCTCCAAAACACCCAATACTTTGCCAGTTTTATTTTATTATAAAACCTACATGAGCACAAAAACTGAAATGAGTAATTATGTAAATAGAAAGAAAATGTTAGAATTAAGAAGAGTTCAAAAAAACAGTGCACCGGAAGTTAAAATAATAAAATAAAAAGACCAGTGACGCGAAATAATAAAAAGTGATTGATGGAGAGAAGAGAGAAAATTTTAAAGGAGGTAGGTAGTCTAGGCGAAAAATAACAAGAGAAGAAAACTTTTTTTTTATAACGAGAAACTTGAGGAAAATTTATAACTGACTAAAAGAAGAACAATAATTTGAAATACTGACTAGAAAAACCCAAATCGACAGACAGATCAACGAAAGCCTTCAATTGAACAAAACAAGAAGAACAAAAATCAAATAATTTAAGCTGAGACGAGAAATAAACACTACGTATTGGCAACTTTTCATCCACTTTTTGGAGCCGAGCAGTGCAGCAGTTTGCAGTTAAACACCCACAAATAATTTTAACCGTGCGGAACTCTTTTTAGTCGATTCACTGACTTTATTTCCATTTTAATCGAACTTTTCTATTCAGTAAAAAGATAGTATAAAATCAAAATTGAACAATGTTGAAAATCTATTATTCATTACCTCATTATGTTGGTAACTGTGCCCAACAATGTCATCTAACGGACTTTAATTGTACTAACAAATAAGGCACGATTTTCAATAGTTTTAAGGCTAGAATAATAGAGGGCGTTCGATTTATTTAAGGAACATTGTTTAGAGCATAATAGAAGATAGAAGTGTTACTAGGACATTATTTCTTGGTTTATTTAAATGAGAAATACGAATTTTCAGCTTTTGACAAGTTTTATTTGAACTATTAATTACAAAAAATTCAATTATTAAAATTTAATAATCTAATTTGGCTTTAATTTTTGACGATTTTTCAATATTGCATATTATTTTACCTATATACAGGGCAGTCCAAGTTCCAGAATCCTACTGAGAGCAGGAGTTTTTTTTGTTTCGCCGGCTGAGCTGAAGAAGGAAGGAGATATAAGTAAGGAAAGGTAAAACGGGTAAAATAAAGGCTTGAGCTAGGGCATTATTTACATAAAAGCAGTTTATTCTATATTTTCTATACAATAAATCAAATTTACAACACTCACACAATACAAACACAAACTCAATACATAAAATTAAAACAAACACAACAATGAAAATCACAAAAATATATTATTGTTGTACAGGTGTTGTGACTGCAGACCCCCATGAAAATGCTGAATATACAGTTTATTTTTGAGATGCAAAGAGTTCTTCTAATGATGGTAATAATATTCATCTAAAGAGATATTATCGAAAAACCAAGCCGCATTTTTTTCAGTTAATAGGTAATAACTTCTGCAATTTTTGCAAGTAGCTCTTGACTTAAAAAATAATAATCTACACGTTATTCCAAATCGAATGTCAACTCGTTCATATCTTTCGGAGACGGAGAAAGAAGTTTGTCCCAAAATGCACTTGTTGACTAGACTGTAGGGTATTAGTCCATCAATCATCTCGGCTCCCTCCCCTGTTTCATTCATTGAATAAATTTTTCCTCAGAGGCCACCAAAAATACCATTTCAGTAGAAACACAGTGTCTTTTACTCAATTTAACTTTTTCCTCAAAGTTTAGCGAAATGAAATTAGAAAACTTTCATCCTTGCAGTGTTTCGTGATTTCAACGAACTTTTTTGTTCTCCACCGCATTATTCTTTGGAATTCTTAGTTTTTTAAATATCCCGCTGAACTAAAATCAAGATACGTTTTGCCTTTTTAATTTCTGTATCTACCTATTCAGTATTTTTCAGATATGATCAGAAAAATTAATTCAATTATCTATTGTAATTCATCCCGTATTGAAATTGTTTGCTCTCTGGCGACTGACTAACGAAATAATAAAGAAGAAAGAAAACCACGGATATGACTAACACCAGTTAAAAGCATCTGAAGTAGGTTTATGCCTCTATTTACTGCAATAGATTTTTATGTAAATCAAAGAACAAAACAATAAAACCGAAACAATAGTCAACAGTTTGATGAACAATAAAAACTCAATGCTTACACATGTTCGAAATTGGACTCTGCATGAAATATCCGAAACAAATGCATTTTACATTTGAATAAATCTGCATTTCAGTCGCAATTACAGTGAATAATGTTGCAGAATGGAACACAATGGAATTTTGAATCAGGACCGTTAAACGATTAATTCCAATACAAGGTAGTGTGTCGACTTTTTTCAGGATAATTTTCACCAAATTCTATAGGTCTTTCAATTCTTTTAGTAAAACATGTAAGCGTTTGCTATTTCAACTAATATTTCACAAATTTTTCGCAATTTACTTATCTCAATTTGTATCTAGCACTTTTGAAATATTTTCATTTTCATAAAAGTAAATTGGAAGTGGCGGTCCGAAACTGCATAGATGTTATAAAAGTATTGCTGCATCAAATCGATGTATATTCATTTTATAACATCCCTCAAAGCAGTTGGTAAATTTTCACATTCTTCTGTGGTATTTCTGTTTATTTCTTTTTTAGCTTGGTAACATTTTTTTTGATTCAGTTCAATGCTCAGTTTAATATTTTCATTTTCACTATTTGGTACATGGCATCGCAACCATCTGTTGAAGAATACCTATCTCTCAATTATTCTATTCTAGAAAAATAGTGTACCATAATCAAAAAATGTTTCTTCTTGCCATTCATACATATTTCAAAATCTTCCATGATCACCATTTGAAATGGATATTCTGTCGTTTCGACAAAAATCATTTTGTTCAACTTCAATGAATTTGCAAATCTAGCTCAAGTTTTACATGATTCAATTTTATTTCTCATATCTCTTGTTATGTACGGCCAAAAAACGGTTTTTTTATAGCTAGTTTTATAGTGTTTGCGATCCTGGCCACAATTTGGAAGGTACTGAAATTCTCCATCATTTCAGAATTATATACCATCTACCATTAATTTGTCTCTGAATGTCTAAAAATCTCTTAATTATGCATCATTTTTATTCTTCTATAACCGATCGAAAAGTGCCATGTTTGTACTTTAAAAAGAAAGCGCAAAGTTACACTTTTTCGAGGAGCAGGTGTTCTTTTACTTTTTGCCTCTCGCCGAGCGGCTGAGTTAACAAACCATGATAGAAAAACGGTATTTAACAAATGCCAACTATTTCATGAACAACGCGTGATTTTAAGTTTGTTATCGAAAATCAAAATGTCTTTTCGTGAAAATAAAATGGATATCAATGAAATGAGTGAAATTTCATGCACTTCGCCAGAAATTGCTCAAGCTGCAAAATAAGTTACTCTTAATTTACTGCCAGAGAAGTCGAGAAGCAAGTACGAAAAACAATATGAACTTTTTAATTAATAGTGCGATTCAAAAGGAATCAAAAAGATATCAGAAAACATTGTGCTTGCGTATTTTGGAGAATGAGCCATTGTCTATAAGCTCAATGCTGAGATCTACGAGATCAGTTAAACATGATATAAACATCAGCGAATACAAAAAAAAAAGTATTCGCTTATTTGAATCGTCACGCTGTTGGTCACAAACCAATAAATTCAATAACCTTAGATTTTATTGAAGTCAAAACCCTTCTAACAGACGCTCCTGATGAGATATATTTCCTGCATGAGGGTATCTTAATTTTTGGTTTCGCTGAAGCCTGTAGAAGGGGAGAACTTGTCAAGATGGTAATGGACGACATTTAAGATAAAGAGTCAACCTTATTGTAAAAATACCTGATTCTAAGATATACGAAAATCTCACTATCAAAATTTCTTCATGTGAAAAAATTTCGACGACAGTAACTACACACCTAATAATTGTGTAAGCCAGAAGCTAAGAAAATATCAGTTCAGTCTCAAAGGACCCCGCACTTTTTATAGGTAAAATGGTTCTCGATGAAACTGTCTGAATTTTTGGTAAACTGCAGTATTCGATGTATTGATTAAACGTGCAGGATCGCAAGTTAAAAATCAGTAATTTTCTTAAAATTATTTTCTCGAAATTTGAAAGTACCAACTGCAGTTTTTTCGCTCTTATCATCAACGTACCTTCATATTACTAAACATCATTTAGATGGTGCAGATTATATCATGTGAAATATAAAAACATTTCAGTAATGTCCGCCAATGAGAATGAGAATAGTATATTGCATGCCAAAATAATTTTATGAATATTTCATTATTTCATCGAATTTTCAGACATTACTAAAATGTTTTTATTTTTCACTTTGTACATAAAGATATAATCTGCACCATCTAAATGATGTTTAGTAATATGAAGGTACGTTGATGATACAAGCGAAAAAAAATGCTGTTGGCACTTTCAAATTCCGAGAAAATAATTAAATAAGAATTACTGATTTTTAACTTGAACGCCCTGTATTTCAAAATCTATTCATCAATGAAACTTGCGATTCTACACTTTCAATCAATACATCGAATACTACAATATATTAAAAATTCAGACAATTTCACCAAGAACCATTTTACCTATAAAGAGTGCGGGGTCCTTTACCATACTGTATAAAATAAAAAAATCATGAAGTGACACAATAACTGATAAAAATAACTGATTAAATGGGTGCTGGAGTAATTTTATTGTTTCTTTGGTATAACACATGTGTAGCGCAAGGTAATGCTCGCACGTTCTAAAAAATTAACTGTCAAATTTGAGATTATCAATAGGTAATCATTGATTTTTACCAAATATTTTTGTAAAATCTGCTGTTGTAGAAAAAATCTCGTGTGTGATTCGTATGCGAAAACTTTGCTGCTTTCAAAACATTGGACGCGCGATGCAAAGCGGAACTTTCTTCTCAATCGGCAAAGTATAATTTTGCGCTCTCAGTACACAAATAGCTACTTCCATTGAAAGAAATCAAGATGCCAAACATAAAAATCCGAAATAAAAAAATGTATTTCTCATCAATCGTCACTGACATCAAGTTATATTTAGTACGGTTTTGTTTAATAGATTATAGTTAAGTACTACGTTTACATTAGTTATTCGTATGTACTATGGATAGTTAGTTCATAAATATTCCACATTGAATTATTTTGAAAATTAGACATTCCTATTTGAATTAATATTACTATTTTATGGATTTCCAGCGGGGTGACAAAAGTAGGTGATTTTATTTAGGGACATGGAAAATGCATACCACTGACATTTTGACTCCAATCTTTTTTCTCAAGCGGCAAAGTATTACTTTGCTCTCTTAATACACAAATAGCTATTTCCATTGAAAAATATCAAGATGAGTCTATCCAAATATAAATATGAGGCGCTGTTAGGGTAAAAAGTGTTTTTGCAATATATATTATTTTGTGACAATATATTTATTAGTTGTAGCAATTTATTTTTTGCAGTCCAATATATTGATTTTTGATCCAACACGATATATTTACATTTCAGGAGCTACAAAGCGTGCATTTCTATATATTTATTAATTCGATCTGTTTCATGTCGTCAAGAGATGGCGCAAACGACGCGTTTTAGTTTCCACTCGAGCATGTGGCAACATGGTATAAGGGCGAAGTCTAGTAGGTACATAAAGAGGCTAAAGCCGTAGATACAATGGAAGTTTTAAGTTTTGGGATTTTGGATATCAATTTTTAAAATAAAACAAGATGCAAAACAGTATTGAAAAATAAAGCTTGAATTTCACCAACAAAATGGTTTACGATGCGTGATCAGAATAATTATGGCTATGATGGTTTCACGTTGAAAAATATCCAAAATTATGACAATTAAAACTAAAAACATAAAACTTCCATTGTGTTTCAGCCTCAACAAGCAACTGTCATTACGACAGGGCGAAGTTATTATATATAATTTGGCCAATAGATGACTCCGAATAATATTGCAATCACAATTAGTAATTTCTAATGAGTATTTGAATGCGGGTGGCTGTAAATCAGGGAGTGATGCTGGGGGTGGCTGGAAATAAGAGATTATTCCATGAGTCATTTCAGTTTAACTCTCATATCCCAGTAACATTTATGTACAATTCGTAAATATTAAATAATTTTGTTCATGAATTATAGCATTTGTGAGCATTTAAATATTTTCACCCTGGCAATCACATGGATCCTCATATAGTTGATAAAGAAAGAGACACTCTTTCAAAAAAATTTGCCATTCTAGTTTCAACATGTTAAGTGAAAATCCAAACGATAAGAGTACTGATATTTGAAGGAGCAAGTGGAAGAAGGAGTTATGTTACAAACATGTGTTTGTGAGAAAAATAGGTTTTAGTAAAATTACCTGGCATTTTTTAATTGAAACTACTTTAATGAATTTATTTTTGCAGTTGTGAGGAATAGTTTTGGATGATTTTTTAACATTAACAGCATTCTGCTATCATAACCGTTCTTCCACTTGCCCCCTTCATTCATCTATTTACTTGAACATTGTCTTGCGGTACTGTAATGCAACACCTTTCGTAGGATATTATTATTTATTCGAATATGAGTTCATTTCTAAAAAAAAGTTCAATTTTTAATTAGAGCACAAAAATTAAATCGATTCATAATTCCCAAAATAGCAAAAATCTAATTATTGACACTCTATAGCTCGAAAACTATTCATGGAATATATCTTTGAATTGGACTACGTGTATTGAGGATGCCCGGATCTACAACATATCAAAATTTGTCTAAAATTAGCCGAAAACCAGTTTACGCGGGTCCTTTAAAGTTACGTTTATCATACCTCAAACTTTCAGGAAATACTATATAACATCGTTCAAATTACCCAAAAAAAGTTGCTATTTTGTTATAGTATAGCGCAGTCAGATTACTGTTTCGACTCATGAAAATATTTCTATATTCTATATTCTATGTATATACATATAGGCTGCAGCAAATAAAAAAAAATCTGCGATCGTGCGTTTTTATCTACTTTCCTGCTCGCAATTTACTTTTGAAAGTGTCACTTTCCCACACCAGTGGAGGAAAAATTGCTTTCCCACACTAGTGCGGAAAAATGAAATGTTTATTTAACGTTATACCTCCTTGGGCCTACCTAACCCAGAACGTTACACAGGTCTTCTCAGTTTTAGACGATCCTCGGCAACGTTTCTAGCAGATTCAGGCGAAGGGTTAACTAACATAAAACGTCTTGGAGCCTGGAGGTCAATTGTTATAGCTGAAGGTTATTTGGAGGAATCCGTAGAACAGAAGAAAACCATCTCTAATTAAATTCTTCATGTACTGACAACTTGCAACCGATGCTGTCTCTGTCATCTTCATGCACTTTGCAATCTACGAGTGTTACTCTTAATAGCCAGTTACCTACAACTAACTACCCTTGTCCAGCTATTCTGACTCATTTGCAGAATGCAACAAATTGTGTTTCTAACATTAATATTAATAATTATTAGTGGATTTTCATTTAGAGTTTTGTCTGTTGAAGTAAAATATGTATTTTCAATGTGATTTTTGAATCTGTATGCGATCGTAGAAAAAATAATGCAACTAATTTTGGCGTGAAGTGTCTTTCCCGCCCTTGACTGCTTGCCCAAAGAACTTGCAGGATATTTTTCAGAAAAAAAATATTGCTGTTGGTATGAAGGGCTATAAGGGGCACCGCATTTTGCAGGAATTTGCAATATTTTTTTGTGCAGGATATAAGGCGTCTACCACCAGCGAGCGCTATTACCTTCATTTCCCTTTCATTAATTATTTTATACGACTTCAAGATACTATGAACGGATGACTAATTTCCTATGCTACGTCACTGTGAACCTCGACGGTTTGTGCGCCAAAAGAGTCTATGTATTTTTCTATATTTTCAAACATTTATTTGGTGCTGTTTCTGAATTTTATTGCTGGTTTTGTATTGCTTTTGGTTGGTGTATTCATTAACTTAGGTTTTGATGCATTTTTAGTCAGCCACAGACTCTTATTTTGGAGTAAATTGTGAAAAATTAACCGACTATTTGTACATTCTGAACTTCATTTACTTAATGATTGTTTAATTTCTTATTAGACCTTTTTACCGTTCCATTGAACATATCTGACGTGAGTGATGGTCTACAGAGATCATGTTGAAGATATTGTAGGGACTGTTATTATTCCAAGTTGTTTGATTTTATGGTCATGCCTGGTCGAATATATTATGTCCTGTGAATTCTTGCAAGAATATCTAAAAAAAAGAATGGGGTGGTCAAAAATAAATATTTCACAGTATCTTTCACTATATGTGAGAAGTGGATGCATCGGTGCAAAAGAGGGTGTAAAAGAGCAATGCATTGAATGTTAATTCATCGGGTATTGCTCCAATCATTCCACAAATAACGAGTAGGAAATAAATTTACAGAGTATGAATTATCTAGACCTTCACTTACGAGTATGTTTGAAAAAAAGTTGCAATGCCCATAATAGTAAACGAGGGAGACCACAATAATGAAGAAACAATTCAAGAAAATGCTTGTGAAAAAAAAACTATCAACTATCAAGATGAAGAATCAAGAAATGTTGGTACATGCATTACTTGCTTCTTGCTACCTCAAGCTTTGCTTCAGATATGAACAAAGATGATTTGTTTGCTAGAAACTCCGAAGTTTCCATCTCTGAGCCCTCTCGGGAAAAATTAAACAATCCAAAATAATTCATGTTGAACGTAATCCTGCTAAAACTAAAATTTTTCATAAAAAAAAAGTTGCTGCAGATAAACAAGATAAAAACATGTAGCAAATAAATTAAAGGCTCAAATACTATGCCAAAAAATTATAAAGATAAATGTTTACATGCAATCTACTAGAACAATGTAGTTGAGTCGCTTACAGGTGGAAAATTGTTGGAAAAAGTTTAACACGGAACCACATAAGTAAGTTTATTAGCTCATCATAGAAAAATAGTTTGCTGGAAGAGATATCTGTGGTATTTAGTTGTAGATATAGCAAAAATGGTTTGTATGTCTTTAAACACTTTTATTGTCTACTACTTTCAATTTTAGCTAGTTTGAAGCATTGTGCATCTTGTCTAGATATTGGTCCAGGATTGCTCAGAGATGTTTTGTTCATAACGAAGCTAGCTGGGGAAAATTTAACTGAGTGTGAAAGAACTGTTGTTCTACAGTTCGAAGAAATAAAGGTGAAATCATTTCAAGACAATGATTTGGCAACAGATGAAATGCTGTTGCCTCACAGACAAATGCAAGTTGTTCAGGCTCCAGGCCTTTCTTCAAATCGTTACTTTCGAATAGTTACAAATTCACAGACATATTGTTACTTCAAGATTATAGCTTTCTGTTCTGAATCGCTTGTTGAATTTTGTTAATGTGTGATTCCGTGTAACTATACTCTTTTCAATTTATCAATAAAGATGATTTCTCAGGTCTGCTTTGTATTTGGAGCATTTGCATTTTGGCCGATCATACGTGTATTTTTACATAAAATGAGTATCGATTCAATGATTAAGGGGATTGACTTAATGTTGATAACTTGATAGCTGTTGTTTTCTATTGATATTTTTATTCATAATGTTTGAATAAATTAAGAACCAGAATTTGTTATTTATATTAAAAATTGTATTTATCCATAATTCAGATGGGAAAACTTTTTCATATTGTAGTAAAAATACACTTTTTGGTAATTTATTTAAAACTCGGCTTAAAACATAATTTATATCACAGTCACTATTTCAAATTTATCTTTAGTATCGCTCTTTGTGCGGACTCTCGAAGTATATCTGCCACTCTCTGCGACTATTTCTTGCCCTCTCCTGTCGGGCGTCTTATATACCGGCAAGCAGATTCTTTTCACAGTTCTCGAAATATCGAGACTTCACGTCAACCCCATCAGATGGCTCTCGAAACTTTGATGGCATTCGATTTCATTCCTCGGCGATGAGTCATCGTTGTTCATCCATTAGCCAGAACACGTTGTTTACTTCGAGGGTGCATAACTAATTAGGCGATCAGGGCCGGCCTCGAAATCGTTACAATACGTACCTTACGTTTCCACCTATCCCAAAGAAATTGAATATTTTTAGGTGTATTTTCTTAAAACTATACAATCTCTAGGAGAAAACTATGACTATGCAGCTTACTACACAGCAAATTAAAATATTTGTCTGTGATGGTAAAGTAAGATTTTGAGCTTGTGAAACATCACATTGAACTGAACGTCAGTAAATAGTGTATTTATTCATTTTAATTTCACCAAACAATATATTAGTGGCTAACTCGATAAAATTTTATTAGGTAATGAATGGTATTTCAAAATTTACAAAATTTTATTTCTAAGTTCATTTGAGTGAGTAGGCACAATTATTTGGTTGAAAATATAGTTATCTATAAATAAGTACAACTTTTGCATCCTCGGGAGCAAAAAAGCACTTAACTGACTAGAGTTTCAAACCTTTTTATAGTTCAGTGGTATGATATCTAAATGATTATCAAACATACTTACTAAATGAAATCCAAACTGTTGTTAACCGGTTGAACATGGTGTGAATAAGCAGTAATTCTCTTGGTCTGAATTTGGTGAGGTCAACTTAATCAGTACAAAATTCGCGTCGGTACAAACGTGGCCAGTGTCTCAATATTTGGAAATTGGATAACGTTGTAGAAGAGACAAATAAGTAAATTAATAAAACCCCTAAATAAATAAGCATCAATGGCTCCTCCATTTCTTCATCGGACCCATTCAGAAGATAATTTCAGTTGGGAAAAGATGAATCGAATACTCAGCTTATCGAATCAATTCGTTGCAAGTTAAAAAAAAAACAATTTTTCAGAAGCTGTCCGATTAACTTCTGAAGTGGTCGTTCGACTACTCCCAACAAAGTTTCAGGCGTACACACATACTTGTTATTCCAGGCGGACACAGTAATTTATTACTTCCTCTTCTCTTTTCTCTCTTATTTTTCGCTTTATGGATCGACTCAGAAAATAAATTGCAATTTAGGTTCGGTAGCGTTAGTCTGAGATCAAGCGCTTATACGAAATAAATTGGAACTCCCGAAACGAGATATTTCACTAAATATTCTAAAATCAAGCCTTGTCGCCACTTTGAATTTTTTGATGTATAGTCGAATCTACATTGAGATGTCAGTAAACGTGACGCACCAATACATTTCAAATGGGAGACTTGACGCTAATGTTGCCAAGTCGCCAAAAATCATTCCAGAAAATCTGTTGAAAATACAACACATATAGAAGATGATATTTAGAATGTAGACAATTCCTGAAGTGATATTCCACATATTATTATTTTATTGAATCATGACGATTTTGATGCTGATTTAGATTAATCATGTTTTTCAATTCAATCAAAGTAATATAATGCTAATATAGTATTTTTGAACAAACATGGTCTGTTAAAGTGGCAGTGATACTCTATTTCACGGTATAAATAAGAAAAAAAAATTATTACAAATGGTAATAAAGTTATCACGGAAGGTTACTCGCCCCTATAACTTTTTCTTTTCGGAGATAATGGGTTGAAATTTGGTGGATCTGTTCAGTGCATAAAACTGCATTTTTTGACTCAACTTCAGACAAATTCCGTATTCACTGAAAATGACATGAACTTTCGATTTTTAACTGGTATATTTTAATTTTTTTTGTTTTATTATGACATTAAGAATACAACCATATATCAATAATTACTCTTTGCAACCAATTTTTATTTTATTTGTATTCAAGAGGGCTATGAATACGTTCAAATAACTAAGTTTAGCCCTTAAATGTGTGTAAAAATACAACTTTAATATTTTCGGTGAAAATGTTCCAGCCATGTTAAGCTTGATTGTAAAATTTATTTTCCTATTTTTTTTCAAATGGGTTAGAAAAAAAGAGCATTTCAATACGGTGATTTTAATTCCGCACATCACTAGGTTTTGAACAAATTTCTTTTGTTTGGTAAATGACTTTTTTTTCTTTGGCAAATGACTCAATGCTTTTGTGTTGATTCGGTAACTTCAGTGATTTATGGTAAGTAACGATAATTAAAAAAAAAATAAATGACATGTTGAATAAAAAAATGAGAGATTCCCGAATTATTATAGGACTACCGAGCCCAAATAAAAAATATCTCTTTCGTGGAATAAATGGTTTTAGTAAAATCCCGATTCTACGATCGTGAAATTTGTACGTGATTAGCGCTACTCCCTACATATTATATTATCAGGGAATCAAACTTTTACGAGTTTAATATCTTCACTAACATCCTTCAAAAATATATGCCTTTAAACTTTTGCTGCGTGGGGTGAGGAATAAATTCGACTGTTCGATGTGACAAGATGATGGTGGTTCTTAATATTTACTTCACTGAAGATGGCTGCCGCAGTTGCAGTCGAAACGTTTGGAGATTCAAACCAGTGATGACCACGGCAAAACCCGGAAAGCAACCAAAACATTGACGCCAGCCGTGAAAACCTATATTCATACATTCTCTCTATAAATTTTCTCCAAGCTGTTACATTTCATAGTTAAGAGTTAGGTATGCTAGGTGCGAAATATAATAAATAACAAAAATAAAAATATAACTGAACTTCCTTTATACTAAGAATATTTTGAATACTTAAAAGGTTGATAATAGTTTTAAAACGAATCAATTTAACTGCTCATCGGTCAAACTGATCATTGACGAATATAAAAAAAGAACTTAGAAGGATATGCAAATGTTTCAAATTTTTATTTAAAAAATTTGGATTGCGCCCGGACTATAAAAGACCCTTAAATTTACCGGAAAATTGTTCTCGCCTACTCGACACAACGATGATTATAACTCTCAGAAAACCATTACTTTACGGTGACCAACAAAAAACAAAAGACTTCAGCAAACTTATTTGATTTATGTTATGGTCAGGAGACAATACGGTTTTTGAAGTTTTCCAGTGGATACTGAGTAGCAGTGAGTGTCGACATTGTTTTAATAGCAAAAGAGTACTGAAAATAATATGGTCTCTTTTGTTTGAATGTTTTGTATTATGAGGAAATGTTTTCACAATATCATTTTTCAATCTTCGTGTGTGTTTTAAGTTTATTCTTTAACTCCTTTCCTTATATCGCAAGAATATACCAACTTTTTTATTGTACTTCGGAATCGACTTTTCCAAATTGGTCATAATCCGACAGTCGAATGATGCGTTAACTCAATAATTATGATGGTTCCGAAAATCCACCACTATGGCCCTTGAGTCACATTAGCACATTAAACGAACCTCCTAGGACTATTCTGAATTCAATGAGGAAATAATATATACATATAAAAGAAAGGAAAGTAAATAGCAATAACTCCTTTCTCTCATAGTCGTTTGAAATTTATTCTTTATAGCTTAAGATCATATATAAAACAGTCGACAAACATTGATACATGAAATTAAATTCCAATTTGATCTGAGGGTATTTTTTCCACTGTTTACGTCCAGTTGTCACAGCTATTCCCTATATAGTCCTTTTTACCACTCCGAAAGGAGTAAAATGGGAAAGGCAGGTATAAATGACGCCAGAGGCAAACCCAGTCTTTAGTCTTTAGGGAGAGGTCACCTCAAATCCGCATCTTTTTTAAATCAATATTATTTTAAGAACTTTATTTAAGTGTGTCAGTTATTTTCTTCAGGTAGAATTTTGCAAGCTGAATTAGAACCACTTCATCCTATCCTGCTGACTGTAAAATTTACATGTTAGTTCAGTTCAGTTTCGATAACAACATTAACGTCATAAAATGTTACACCCCTGTCCCTTTAAAGCTAGATAGAGAATGAATAGGAATTTGAAAAGAAATTGCCGACAATTTGGGATTTCGAAATTACATCAGAAAAAATATCAGTTGGATGGCTCGTATCCCTCCTCCTTCTTGAAGGAAGTTGCGAAACCTCTCCAAATGAAAACCCCGAAAGTATAATTGGAAAATTTCGTAAAAATAGTGAAAAACATCGGAGGGTCGAATGATTCACTTTCAAACCATTTTACCACCCTGTAACTCTTACCGCTAGGTGGAGAACGCGTAAAATTTCATATATTTTTTTGACTGTTTCAGACGTAGAAAATTACGACGAAAACTTATATCGGTCTAGGGGGCTTGGAAAAAAGTTGCGAAAACTCACGAAAATAAAATCGGAATAATCAGTATAAATTTAGGAAAACATCGAATCGTCGAATAATTTTCGTGGCTTGACCTGTAATGTAATGTAATCAGTAAGGTGGGGCACATGCCGAGAAGCTGGGCACCTGGTGCTTCTATTGAGAGAGATCATCAAATTAACTTTAATGCTGAAGAGTACAAAATAAAATTTAAGTAAAAAAAATAAAATTTTGGTTGAATTGTCCAAAATTTCAATATGTTGTTGAACTCGTACTTCAGGACAAAATAGCCCCTGGTCACCCAAAAATTCTATGTATAGTTTACGAGATACAACGTATTGAAGTTGTGATACTTCACTTACAGGCCATTATTAATTGAACATTATGGGTGATACTATTACAAAATAATTGTGTACTTGTGTATCAAACACAGAATTTTTCTGTGTCTGGGTTTTGTTTAATAGATGGACATGCTGAAAGATGAAATAATTATTGTTTTGAAGCATATTTGTAATTGATTCTTGATAAAATGAACCTCTATATTTTCTCCATGCTGCGAGTGCTCTCAGATGAGAGATATGCAGGATTTATTCAAAATATGGAGTCAGTCAGTACTCAATGAAATAACGATGAAGGCATATGAAGTTTACACCATGGCCGCCAACAGTATAAACATATTGATTGATGCGAACAGTAATACGGGGAGAGTTTTTACTGCACCTAAATTAATGAACCTTTCACACATTTGTTATCGGACTGGAAATATTTCAGCAAATTCGAATGAAGTATATTGGTATTTGAAACATAATTCGAAGGAAATGATATTCTTTTAGGTTGAACAAATACTATACTTACATAGACAACTTCTGTTTTTCCCACAAAAGTTCAAGTGATATGACCTCTGTAAAATAAGAAGAAAACAGGAAAATTAACCGATCAGTAAAGGGTATTTCTCTAATTTTTGTTGATATTAGTCTCGTTTCAACTTAAGTCACCATGTATGACATTTCTAATACACGTTCTGTTAAGTGGCCACGTGGCACTTATAATTGGTGCAATGAATTGATGAAATCACGTAATCCAAAGAATATTCAACATAGACACGTATACTTTCAATCTCCTCTGTCTCAATATTTCTTGGATTCTGCCGATCCCATCAGATATATCCAACACAGAAACTTCAATTTTCGTACGATACGTCTTATGACGTTGATGTTTTATTCTGAAATTATTCTCATTTTTCCTTGTATAGGTACTGTTTGAAAAAATATTAAGAAAACATACCGTTGCACTGGCCAACTATAATACTGTGGTGTAGATGAAAAACCCTGTAATAATTTTTTTATATTACCGCCAATGGAGTTCTGTTAATAATGGCCTTAAAAAAATACATTTTTCAGCTTCAACATTTATAGAATTTTTGTGTGCACACATTAAAGATTTTTACCAAACGTTTGATTTATCTGTAATTGACCACTAAACTTATCATAATATGTCTTTTGCAAGCACACTATAGTACATTCATATTTCAAATACGGACGATTTCAACAAAAGCACGTGAACTAGAACCGAGACGCATTAAGCTTGTTTACCCAATGAAATTGATTTGGAAATGTAACATCATCCAAAACCAACCCAGAACTTTACACCAAAACAAATATTCGAAATAAATAATCAATAACGTAATTAAAAACAAAAAAATAAATCAACGCTGCAACTTCGAACAAATAGCAGTTTCAATAATTGTATCGCATCCAAGCTGAATACATCTCTGCAAAAACATTTCGTTTGGTGTTGTGTCAGGTTGATGTTCTATCGACCAATAGCGTTGCGAAAATTGGCGATCACGAGGTGGACACGCTCAAGCATGCATTGATCACTGTTTAGATCGAGCGTATTTGAAATATGAATTTACTATAGCACACCCACAAAAATGCAATTACAAATGTTTATTAGCGAAATCTACGAAGGGATTCGAAATGTATATCGAAAAATGTTTTCTGTAAAAATCCCTGATGAGAACTTTTGACTCGGGCAACATTCTGGCAGTTCAACCTCAACATTTGGGATGAAAAGAAATACATTGAAATAATATTATTTCGCACTACAACCTTATTGCTTCGATTCTCATTTCCATTTTTACCATCAACCAAAAGTCATCATCATTCTACCTTCTGTCGTCATCAAGGCTATTTTCTGCCTAGATGTAATAATACTTTGTCATGAATACCTACACGCATAGACTGTACGGATAGAGAATGGCTATATTTAGTTTTTGTAGCGCTCCTAAGCTACGTACTGATTTTTTAGTGGTTGATTCAAAAATTTGCAGCAAAATCCCTGGTGGTCGCGTATTCCAAGCAATCACTGCTAATATAGATTTCGGTTGTCACAAGCATACCAGTGTTGCATATTTCGCAATCATAATTTTAGTTTTCCCGTGGATGTAGTTAACCACGCTAGTGGCAAGTAAACACCAGAAGTGAAATCTCATCTAGACCATACTCATTTTCCGGAACCGTGGTATACCCGCTGTTAACAGAGTGCCCTTCTGACATTCTTCAACTGTGTGAGAGGACGAAGTCAACTTAGTACGGAAGGAGCAAATAAATATAGTATAAATATAGATTGGTTACAAAGAGAAGATGGATCGTGGAATACCGAAATGGCCACATACAGACTATGTTTCAGTTTTTTCTATAACAGTTAACACGCCAAATGTTTACAATCTTAGACAACTTTACCGTTTAGCTGGATCAAGTATCAACTAATATTTATCCACTGGTCATCATGGAAGAAGCAAATGAAAAGTTGGCAGAATTACTTCGTCGATCACGATTGCCCAATGTTGTGCAAGCTCAGGAAAAGGTAGATCGGCTTCATTTGAAAAAAAGATGGATACCCTTGAATAAACATCATGTACCACAGTTACAAACACTAAGAAGTATGGACTATTTAAGAGTTCTTACTATAGGTGTTTGTCAGTTTGTTTTAGTATAATCACAAACAAATCAGCTCTAGATAGAACAGCGGGAGTTATTCCATTTCTATATCAGAAATTCAGCCAAATTCACGGAAAGTCATTTTCCATAAGAAATGTGCGGGGATCTTTGTATATACTGCCAAAGCTTTTTTCGATTTTGGTAAACGGATGACTACTTTCTGAATCAAGTCTTGAATAATTTTAAGAAATCGACAGAATCGAGATTATTGTGTCCTCCGATCAAATAACACAACCTAGATGAGTAACTCGCCACACACGCATTAAAATTTTTGTGTAAGGAACATCTTCTCCCAACGGCAGTGTCGTGCGTCGTTAACAGAAATATTGAGGTTCAATAAAATAGAAATAATGGAAACCCGATATGGAATGGAAACCTGAAATTATGATGGAATAATCTCCACAGGATTTTGAGAACAGCCGATGCTCTAATTGACATGTTTTTTCATAATTCATTCATTCTCTTTTTTTTGCAATTCGGTTTCCCATTCTCGATAGTTACGACACTGGTAGCTCACCTATGTAATGACATATTTTGATTTCCAGCTTCAAATGGTCTTTTAAACATTTCACAATGCTTCACCATCGGTTAATAATGAAAACTAACGATAGTTTAACACAAATTAACTCAGAATAGTCCCTTTATTCACGAAAACAAAGACGTTTTGTTGTTGTTCTGTCATATTTGACATTCGATATTCCAAATGCAGTGTTGTCGTACTGACCAGACTATAGCGACAACGAAGAATCTACGTTCGGCGATGGAAATACTATCGTTTTTACATACTCCCAACAAGCTGCAATTAACGTTTCAATTGCCTTCTTATTGCTATATATTTACCCGACAGATATCAAAATCTAGCCAACGTGCTTATTGTATTGTTACGAGATTGATAAAAATTCCCCTATCTACGTCGCTGAGAGATCCATACAAATCAAATCGCATACAAATGTGTTGACGAAGCGCCGCAGGTATTTAGGTAATCGAGCAGTTCTTACAAGTGATTATTTGGACGGCTTTCCGTCCCGAGTATTCTAGAAAATTTCGCGATTGATCCAGTCGGCACAAATGGACTATATAAAGAGATTTCACTGGGATTAGGATGAAGAAGATTATGAAGAAGTATAGAAGTGTTTGGAATATTTAGTTAGTTGTATTGTTGTATAGATCTAAGTGTTTAATTGTTAGTCAGTGAAGTAGTTGTATCTTATTATTGAAGTTAGAAAATAAACAGTTTAGTAGTGGGCTCGGCATTATTATTTAGCAAAACGTAACAGTGGTGTCCGAAACGGGATATTAGTGAAAAACAGAAACTATTGATAAACTATTTATGGTTAATACGAGGAGTACATCGTACGATATGATGGAGGACATTGTGAAATTCATCCAAAATCAATTTGCGGATTTGGAAAGAAGGCGCCAGGATAAAAAACAAGAAAGAGAAGAAGCACTCCAGAAAATTCTCGAAGAACAGAGAAAAGAGCGAGAAGATGAAAAACAAGAACGAGGAAAAGGATAACAAGAACGAGAAGAAGCATTCCAGAAAATTCTCAAAGAACAGAGAAAAGAGCAAGAAAATTAAAAACAAGAAGAGGTAATGAGACAGTTGGATGAAAAGAAACAACGAGAAAAAGAAAAACAAGAACGAGAAGAAGCACTCCAGAAAATTCTCAAACAACAAAAGACCGAATCAGAACGAGTAGAAGCACAGAGGAAAACAGACTTCCAGAAGGTTCTAGAACATCAAGAAAAATTCTTTCAACATGTATTACAGAAAACCAAAGTACAAATAGAGGAACTGAAAGAAGAACTAAAGGAAGATGTCAAGAAAATCGACGATGAGGTTTATAAGAAATTTGATACGGTGCGAGAGGAGATGAAAGGACTAGAAAATCAGATAGCACTCCGTAAAACCACCAACATTTGATGGACAGTCGTCTTGGTCAATATATCGTCGACAATTTGAAGCTGCACCAGAGGCTAATGGATGGGGCGAAGAAGAAAAAGCTACGGCACTTATAGTAGCTTTGAGAGGGCCAGCTTTGGGTATGTTGCAGACGATACCCATCGAACAGCAAAATAAATATAAAGACCTGATTACTGCATTAGAGTTGCGGTATGGCGATCAACATCGAGAACAACTGTATCGGGCTCAAATGAAAACGTGCACTCAGAAATCAGGTGAGAGTTTGCAAGAATTTGAAGCGGATATGAGACGCCTAATTCAGCTGCCTTACCCAGGAGCACCGGGAGAATTCAAGGAAGCTGGTGGTGCAGTTATTTATAGATGGACTGAGAGACACCGAAATCCAGAGGACTCTGCGATTGACACACTAAAAGAGGAGTAGCGATGCCTTGGTACGTTCTTTAGAAGTGGAGACGGCCTTCAACACCTCGAGGCCGAAAGTACGAGCGGTATCGATAGAAGAACCCGAACAACGATCAAGCGCAGCTACTAGTTCATTCGAGAAGGTTCTGGAAGAGATTAAATCTTTGATAAGCGAAATGAGCGTGCTCTAGATGTGGGAAGTTGGGCCATGGGTAAGAATGTCGCCACGTTCGCAATCACCTATGACGACAAGATCTTCCAGCGAGTTAAGTGAACTTCAATTAGTCAGCATATCGGGGCGCATGCTGGCTAGCAATAATGGAGCCGGTGCTGCAGTTTCGTTGGTACGCAGTGACATTCTTTGGACAGAAACCGTGAAACCTAACTCTTCAAACCTTGTGCTTCGAACAGTCACTGGTGAAAACGCACCTATTCAAGGAGAAGCTGAGATTACACTGATTATTGGGCGACTCACCATCACAAGTACAGTGTACCTCGCAGATATAGAAGATGAATTTATACTTGGGATGGACTTGATCGGTGACTACGGGTTTTCATTTGACAATGAAGAGAGGATCATGAAGTTTGGAGGAGAAGAATTTGTCCTCACAACTCCAATAGAGAGGACAATGTCTGTGAAACTGCGATTAGTTAAAACCGTGAAAATTCCGGGATTTTCGGAGAAAGTAGTTTATGCTACATTAGATGGAGTCCCTGGGTGCTGCGTTGGAATAGTACAGCCATGTGTTGAATCACCACGCGATTTGGTTCTTGCACGAGCCCTAGTAAAGACCAAACATGCTATTCCTGTGAGAGTTGCCAACATGTATCCCGAAGAAATAACAGCTGAAGAAGGCGATATTATGGGAATCTCTGAACCTATTTCATGGGTAGCAAACTATGATTCAAGTGACCACTAGGAAAGAAAGGAAACCTCAAAGAGTGTTATGACAATTCTTGAAAAATCATTTGAACACTTGTCGACAGAAGAATTGAGAGCTGCTAAAAACTTCATCAGAAGTGAAAGCGACATTTTTGATTCAACAACAACAGGAAGAACTAACCTGGTCAAACACAGGATCGATACTGGCCAAGCCCATCCGAAGTCCAAGAAGAGTTCCATTTACCAAACAACAAGAGGTGGAAGAGCTTGTTGACAAGATGATGAAAGATGGTGTGATTGAAGAATCATCGAGCCCTTAGTGTGCACCTGTTGTGTGTGGATTATAGGAAATTTAATGATGTTACGAAGGATAGCTACCCTTTACCAAGGATTGACAACACATTAACAACGTTAGCAGGTTCACGTTGTTTCTCAACCCTAGATCTGACGAGCGGATATTGGCAAGTGGGCATGCATGAAGACGATCAGGAGAAGACAACATTTTCAACAGGATGCGGACTTTATCATTTTACTGTTATGCCTTTTGGATTGTGCAATGCTCCAGCAACATTCGAAAGACTTATGGAGCTTGTCCTGCGTGGGCTCACTTCGAAGACTTGCCTAGTATACCACGACGTTTTAGTAATGGGAAAAATATTTGAAGCACATCTGCACAATTTGCGAGAAGTACTCCAGCGATTCAGGAAAGCCAACCTTAAACTGAATCCTCAGAAATGCGCATTGTTCCTGAAATGAGTGGATTTTCTGGGCCACACAGTGTCATCAGACGGCAACCGAACAGACGAAAGGAAGATACAGACGATCTGAGACTGGCCGAGCCCTAAAGACAAACATGAAGTGAGGAGCTTCCTAGATCTCTACACCTACTACCGTCCGTTTGTAGAAGGATTTGCTGATATTGCGGCACCCCTACATAAGTTGACAGAAGACCGAGTCAAATTCGTCTGGTCCAACGAAAGTGAATGGGCATTTGGAAAACTGAAAGTTGCTCTATGTTCCAGTCCGATTTTAAGTTTTCCATGTCAAAGAGGCCTGTTTGTTTTGGACACAGATGCCAGTAATAATGGGATTGGAGCTGTACTATCAAAAGAGCAAGATGGCCACCAGGAAAAAGTAATTGAGTTTTACAGCAAGACACTGACCAAACCAGAAAGAAATCATTGCGTAACAAGAAAGGAACTACTGGCAATAATCAAGGCTGTAGACCACTTCCACAAATATCTATATGGAAGAGAGTTTCTCATTAGAACAGATCATGCAGCTTTGAAGTGGTTACTTGAGATGAAGACCCCTGAAGGACAAGTAGCAAGGTGGATTGAGAAGTTGAGCCAGTATCACTTCAAGATAAAACATCGACCAGGACGATTACATAGCAACGCAGATGCCTTTTCCTGAAGACCTTGTTCGGATACCTGTGAGCATTGTGGGCGAATTGAACGTCGCGAAGGAATCAACCAAGAGATTTTACTGGGTCCAATGTCGTGAAGATGTAGAGAGATGGTGTCGAAGATGCCCGAACTGTGAAGCAAGCAAAAGTCCTAAGACAAGACCGAGAGGAGAGATGAAACAATACAATGTAGAACGAATCGCCATCGATGTAGCAGGACCGCTTCCGATGACGAATGATGGCAACAAATACATCCTCGTTGCCATGGATTACTTTAGCAAATGGGTTGAAGCTTATGCCTTGCCTAATCAAGAAGCATCTACAGTTGCAAGAGCTCTGGGTGATAACATGTTTTCAATGTTTGGAGTCTCAATGGAGCTACATTCCGATCAAGGAAGAAATTTTGACTCAAATTTATTCAAGGAAGTTTGTGAATTGATGGGAATTAGCAAGACCAGAACAACGGCCCTCCATCCACAGTCTGATGGCATGGTTGAAAGGTTCAACAGGACTATGAAAGAACATCTTTCCAAAGTAGTAAAGGAGCACCAAAAGACCTGGGATCGACATCTTCCACTATTCTTGATGGCTTACAGGGCCTCTGTGCACGATTCCACAAAGCTCACTCCAGCCAGCATCATCTTCGAGAGAGAACTTCGGTTGCCCTGTGACTTGGTGTTCGGATCACCAAGTTCTGAAGAAAGAGAGGTACAGGATTATGCAGACGAACTGCGAGATAGCTTGAATGGGATCCACGAATTTGCAAGAAAAAGATTGAAGATAACTAGTGACAGAATGAAGGCTCGATACGATCTTAAGGCCAATACTGGTGGATGTAAAGAAGGAGATCGAGAGTGGCATTACAATCCTCGTCGTAAGAAAGGCTTTTCTCCCAAATTAACACCATCTTTACAATAGTAAAAAGAATAAACGACGTGGTCTATAGAATTCAACGCAGCCCGAGAGCGAAAATGAAGGTCGTTTACCTAGAATGACTTAAACGTTATAATGCAGACGACACATTGTTTGATCGGGACGATCAAATTTGAGAGGGGCATAATGTTACGATATTGATAAAAATTCCCCTATCTACGCCGTTGAGAAATCCATAAAAAACAAATCGCATACAAAAAATGTGTTGACGAAGCGCCGCAGGTATTAAGGTTCTAAGAAGTGATTATTTGGATGGCCTTCTGTCCCGAGTATTCAAGGAAATTTCGCGATTGATCCAGTCGGCACAAATGGACTATATAAAGAGATTTCACTGGGATTAGGATGTTCAATTAGTCAGTGAAGTAGTTGTATGTTATTAGTGAAGTTAGAAAATAAACAGTTTAGTAGTGTGCTCGGCATTATTATTTAGCAAAACGTAACAGTATCCTTAAACAATTGCGACATGGCAATAATGTCATGATTTGAGGGATAACATTATGAGAAGATGGTACCTTCAGTTCTATTTGAGTATACTCATCTAGGTTGTGTTACTTGATCGGAGATTGGGTCCTTTATTCTGAAAGAATTTCGGCTACAACTTTCATCAGATCTACAAACCATTCCATGGAATCCAACTATTGTTAGCTACCATCATATTTTATCTTCGTAGGAACAGTCCAGATAGGAACCCCGGCTAACGAAAGCTGTGTATTTTTTATATTTTTCGGTATTGCTTATTTTTCTTGGATTCGGTCATGTGATCATCCTATGGTTTGAAATAGACTCCAACAGAGTTTTTTCTTTGTGTACGGAGTCCCGAAACTCGACATTATTCTGGATATGAATTCTAGAATGATATTAGTTGTGTTATCTTTCTCCAAATCTGAAGTAATTCATATGTATTTCGCAAATGAACTATTTTCTATTATGCGTAAGTACTCGGTTTATACATGCCCTCGTGTATTTTTTCAATCATTCCCAAATATTTGAAAAACCGTCTGTTTCGGTTTCAATGGACCATTCTGCATAAATTTTTTATCTCCACTTGATAAACAACAAATTTCAATTTTGAAAGATTAAAATCTAATAAAACCCTAGATCCCCTATAATTCGTATGGATCTTCTGTACAATCACTCTACGAACGGATCTGGCTTCCGGGCCTTAATCTTCTTATACCCTTTCCTCCTTTCCAGCGTATTCGTTGGAAATAGTTGAACATCGTAACATAGGAACACATCGGAAGTTAATCGAGCAGGTCCTTGAGGAAAATTGTCCTTCTCAACTTCCATCCAATTTATTCGAAGGGCTCGGTATTCAGTTTAGTTGTCCCTTCTGATCGAATCATTTGTCTGTTGTCACGTACAAAAAGAAACTTTGTAAGTGTCCTTAACTTAGTGATTCATAACTTGCATACTACTCATAAAATGAAACTTAAAAGGAGAAGTTGATATATCTACATACCTACATTAAATTTAACTGAAGAAAAATATATTCGAGAGACTATTTAGAACCAGTATAGACACTCAAAATTATACTATTTTTAGAGTTATTCATGCCTGTATACAGTGCGGCTTTTAATAGTCTCCCCCCCGTTTTACTCTTGAACGGTTTGACGTACAAACATAAAAAAATCCGTTTGGAGGGTTTCATCGGACTACTTTTTGAAATGTGATTGCTCTTTAGATGTCGCGGGGGGGCACGCCAACTGAAAAATTTTAAATGGCATGTGTCACATCTATGAAAAGATAATTCAATTCTCTTTTCAACCATCTAAAAGTTTTTAGAATTTCGTCCCATTATAAAAAAATTTGTCCCGTTATTTCACATCAAACCATTGAAAAGTTATCGTGTTTACGTGTTTAGGTATAAAAGGGATTAGTTGCACAAATATCTGTCAGATGTAGTTCAATGTCCTTCGTGGTATTAGCCAGGAAAGTAGTTGTTTCCTGTCAGATCTTGACCTATTTTTTCCACTTGATGGAATCGTGTGTAGAGAAGGGGTACTTCGACTTAGTCGATTATATTCGTTTCACAATGTTGATATTCAGCCCTATGTATCACTTCCGTTGAGAATAACTTCACCGTTATTCGCCATTTCCGTTATTTTGCTATTACCAATCAATAGCAAAATAACGGAAATGTCGAATAACGGTGACGTTATTTTTAACGGAAGTGATACAGCATAGGGCTGATTCTCCGGTACAAATTTTCGAACTTTGTTAGAAATATAATAATACTGGTAAAGCAACATTAAGGAATATGTAGCTCAGACTGATGTCTGAAGGTTGGATGCGACCTGTGTTTATAGGTTTCTATTTTGATATCAAGCTAATTATTGTCGAAAGTTTTCTATCACGATGTCATTTTCTCTCTCTCTCTTTCTCTCTCTCTCTCAGGGTAATTTTCAATTTATCGATTGAAAAAAGTAATTTCGCTCTCTTAGCTTTGATCTTTCTAACCTTTTGAGCAGTGTTTATACCTGTAGTGTTCGTCCAGATGAGGACACAGTGGCCTGATGTGTTCCAGAATAAATTCATCAGCATCAATCACAGGTAACTCCAGCAAAATTTGTTGGGAATAGAGTCAGTAATCGAATGGTCTATCAACAGCAGAAATACCCAGGAACTTCTCTGTGAGTTAAATACTTTTTCGATGCATTGTCGATGTTCCAGAATATCGATTAGTTTCATGAGAACGATGTTATCGGTTATCTAAACCAAAATCAAATGAGAATCTATTATGCAACTTAGCAATACATCTACTAACAGCGAAATTTCGATACTTCTACCAGGATTTTTTGTGTGTTAACATATACTTTATTATTCCAACCAACGGATGATTTCAGTCGACTTGGCATAAACTTTCTGTATTTAGATTTCTCATTATTATTCATATTGAATTTCCACTATTATAACCTGATTTTTTGTTACGAAACCAAAATTTCTTTCTCTTTGTATAATTAATTTGATAGTATGATAAATCACTAAGTATTTCTTTTCAAAATATTGGCAAGCTAAACATTTAAGCAACAACAACATTTTCAGTGATGAATTACAATTTATGATTGGTAAGTAATTGATGTGCATGAATATATCATTGTTATATGTCTATTGAAAATGAAAATTAAAAACTGAATTTCAAAAATGTGGGTCAAATGGAATTCGAACCCGGGATCTCTTTGATTCCAGTCTAGTGCGTTAAGGCGCGTTTTCCTATACTCCTTCGCCAATCGTCGACGACTACGACTGCGTATAGCCGCGACTGATGGTAGTAGCCGTGATCTATTTCTTCAAACCCGTTTTCCTAAAGGCGAGGCGCGTTTTCCTACTCCTTCGCCAATCGTCGACTACTGCGACTAAGTAGCCGCGACTGGTGGTAGCTGCGATCCATTCCTTCAAAACCGTTTTCCTAACGTGTGCCATTTTCACAGTGTTCGTCGCCCTTGTGGTATGTTCTAGCATGTAGAATAGTTCTAAAAAGTCATCACTTTCTATCGAGAGCAGGAGGATTATCTGTTTCTTCTTTTAACCTTAGAATGAAAAATATAGGAGCAAAGAATTAGCCATATCAAAAAAGAGTTGGGAAGATGTCAGGTCATTTTAATAAAGAACCACCTGACAGACAATGGAACAAAATTCAAATAGTTTTCGTAAATTCACGGCATCAATATAACTACCTACTGCGGCTTGAATGAACTGAAAAATTATGAAACAATGCACTTTCGTCAAGGAATTAGTCGCAGCACCCTTCTTGGAGATGAGCGGCAACTCGCGACTGGACGAACGGCGACCGTTCGCTAGTAGTACACTCAGAAAATTTTCTTAGTATATATAACAAAAAAAGTAGAGTTAGCAGTGGTAAGATCTCTATGTTGTTAACGCATCAGTAGGTATACTATTAGCTGGTCATTTGTATATAATATCCTATAAATATAATAACTTTTTTATTGTGTTAATAGAAAGGCCCATTGAGTAGATATGGACGATTTTCTTGAATAGTACAGAAACACTTGTTATTGTAATGAAATGCGTATAGAGTTTCATGTGGCTATCAAAGAAATACTATTACTATATAAATTACACTATCAAATCAACAATCACTGCTGTGGATATAAAATATGTGTTGTGTTGATAACAGAAGGTTATTGTCAAATAAACAACTGATGGTTAACACCAATGCACCAATGCACTTGTTTATCAATTTTTCAACTTCCCTTATTCCACTGACTCTGAAAAGTACTTCTAGTTTTCTTGTGAGGTCTTGTCTCGATTTCTTTTTCAACACCACCATACCTCATTCACTTAACCAACAAGGAAACAGCTAACTTGAAACTCACGAATCACTATTAATACACGACGTCGATGAAATGTGGACTAACTCACATGAAAATGAACAACAGAAGTGACCGTTGGTCTATTATCAGTGCAACTCGATTATTTTCGCTTACAGTGATTATATTATCTCAACTGCTCTTGTTATAATGTAGACAGTGGCCTTGTTAATTCAATATCATTTGGTTAGGATTTACAGAATAATTAAAATAAATTATCTTAACACAATTTAACGTTGAAGAGTATTTTGTTTCAAATATTAAAATACTGTTCTGATAACCTTATTTGTTATATATACTAATTTTATACTGTTGTGTCGACCGGCTAATGTGTATTCTGTATAATTTGATACTATTAAATGCAGAGGGATTAGTTTGTCCCATTTATGGAGTTATTATTAATGTTTGATTGAAATTTACTGTCATCATGATCAAAAAATGCAGTATATATGACAAAATCTTATAATCACTATAGAGGTGTTATGGTTCCGAAAACAATATAAGACATTACGACTAAACAAAAGGTTTTGTTGTATACACAATACCTATTTTCCATAGAGGGAATTCTGTTTTTGTTAGCATAATGGATATTACACAGTAAACTGTCCAAATTTCACGGCGTCGATATAACTACCAACTGCGGCAAAATTAAAAACAATGCACTTTCGTCGACGAATTAGTCGCAGTACTCCTCTCGGAAATGAGCGGCCACTCGTGACAGTACGAACGGCGACCGTTCGCTGGTAGTAGCTACTGCGTAGCAGGTTGGAAACCAAGTAGATTCAAAATGCATTGGAGATGTTGACGAACCGATCGCGGCTACTTGGTAGCAGTCGTCGGCGACTGGCGAAGGTGTAGGAAAACACGTCTTTAAAGCGCGTTTTCCTACACTGCGACTGAGTAGTCGCGACTGGTAGTAGCCGCGATCTATAACTTTAGACCCGTTTTCCTAACGTGCGCCATTTTCACAGTGTTCGTCACTCTTGTAGTCTGTTCTAGCATGTAGAAAAATCAATATTTCTAAAAAGTCATCACTTCTAATGTTATTAAATTATCCAGAGCAGAAGGAAAATCTGTTTCTCCTTCTAACAACAGAATGAAAAGCATTGGATCAAAGAATTAGCCATGTTGACAAAAGGGTTGGAAGGATCTCAAGTTATTTTAATAAAGAACCACTTGACAGACAATGAAACAAAATTCAAAGAGAAAGAACTTTTTAAGCCTTCTTGTGATAAATTGAATTTTCCGTTAACACACACCGAAAAATTGAAAAACAATGCACTTTTGTCGACGAATTAGTCGGAGCATCCCTCTCGGAGATGAGGGGCGACTCGCGACCGGACGAATGGCGTCCGTTCGCTAGTAGTAGCTACTGCGTAGCAGGTTGGAAATCAGGTAGATTTAAAATACATTGGAGTTCTTGACGAATCGGTCACTGCTACTCGGTCGCAGTCGTCGGCGACTGGCGAAGGTCTAGGAAAATGCGCTTTAAAAACGAATATTGATCAAAAACCGGCGACTGACATTTCAAGATTATTTTCTTGTTATTTTCACAGAGAACGTCTTCCAACTAAACCCATATTTGACTGTGTCTGAGTTTGACGTCAATTATTTATTCATCATTTCTTGGAAACTTAAAAGCTGTACTGAAAGCACTCCCGCTGTGATGAGGAAACTCATTCTCGTACACATTTCAGTTACAGACTAAGATTTCTCACGGTTTATATAATGAGGCCCCGAATAAACGCTACCAGAATTTACGTATTTTCTGATTCCCGCAACGAAACCTAATATTATTCAGGTTCGCTTTGATTAACCTTATTTTAATGAATATTCATGACATAAAATCGTTATTACAAAACTAATATGCAGACATGGAACAGATGCTTGGATGTTGCTGCTGCCTCACAGATCCTGTGGTTCTTATGGGAAAGAGGCATCAGAAAATTTCCTTTGATAATGTAATGAAAATAATATCAATATCGCTGATCCATAGAGTGAATGTCCCTTGATCCTAACATACCTACCGTTTTACATATTCATTTGCTATACAGGCCGTTTCTTTTATCATGTGGTAACATTGCTATATTCTAAACCGTAATAGATACAAAGACGATTAAATGGGAAAAAATGTAACTATTGTGGTGAGTGTGGTGAGCAGTACAGTGGTCAGAGAAAATCTACGGGGACTCTCGCCCTTCCCGACTTATACAGGGAAAACTAAAAATGCTGTTTTCGGTTTTTTACGAATGGAATGGTTATTTCAGAAAATATAAAAAATAAAAGATGAAAGTTTTATTGTATTCAAAATGTACTAAAACTACGTAATGATAAATTTTTAATTAAACGTTTCGTGTCAACACGGCCACCGTCAATTATTTTTTTCAAATACGGACCTTTTTGGGGATTTTTGTATTACAGTAATCCTTGATTCAAGGCTGATTTCTCCTGTATCAATTTTTACACGGATTATTTTCATAATTCTCAATCCTAGAAGTAATGAAAATATCAGTTTTTCATCAAAATACAAGTGTTGTCTAATTTGGTACATTTAAATAGCATCTCACTTCTTTTACCATATTTAAACACGTAGGCTCTGCTTGATTTCTATGGTAGGAAAAATAAATGAGTTGTTGCTATCTGTTAAGAACTGTCAGACATTTAAGCACTCGGTTACATATAAAAGATGTATTCGAATGACGAAAGGACTAATATGCTATTTACTTATGCAAAATCAAATAGAAATCCTCTTTTGGCAAGAAATTTGTATGGTGAGCTATACCCGAATCGTCGCATTCCAAACATTTAAATGTTTAGACGATTTGAAAGAAATTTGAGAGACTGTGGTGCATTTGACAGAAATAAAACTAGAAAATGTGTTGTTACTGGAAGTATAATTAGGGAACCAAATAAATGTTTTGGGTAAGCAAATATTACCTTATAAAGACTAAAAAGTGAAAAATAACATCTTTTTTTTAAATCTAGGATTGGTCAGTTACAAAAATATTTCTAATCAAGATTGTTCTTTACGAGAAATTGCCCACGAACTTGGGATATCTTTAAAATCTAACAGAAATATTTTGAAAAAGAAAAAATACAAATGCTACAGAATACGCAAAGTTCATCACCTTAATGAAAGGGATCACGGAAGGAGAGTATGATTTTCGAAACGGTTAAGACGTAGAAATAGGGAAGTTCGAAATATTTGTAAAGAAATAATATGGAAGGACGAATCAAAATTCACCAACAATGGTTGGTTTAACAGAAACATCCATTATAGGTGGAATAATACGAATGAACATTTACATAGAGAATCCAATTTCCAGGAGAGGTTCGGAATAAATGTTTGGTTGGGAATTTTGGGAGCATTTGAATGGTGAAATGTATTTAAATTTTTTATCCAATGAGTTTGATGGCTACTTAGATGAATTGTCATTAAGCACCTGCCGTGAAATACAATATTTTCAACAAGACGGTGCCCCTCCCCATAATGCAGTAATAGTAAGGGAACATTTAGATGCAATATTCCAATTGCCTGGCCAGGTCGATCCCCAGACCTTACTCCTTTGGATTCTTTTGTCTGGGGATACATAGAGGATAAAGTTTTTTCGACACCTAGTACCGATATCGATCATCTCAAACAGAAAATGAGACATACATGTACCATCATGCTAGAAAATTGCCACAGAAATTGTATGGTCAAACAACTTATGTGCATTCAACGTCAATTCGAGCATTTAATGTAGAATTCTTTTTCTGTATTAGTTTTATTTTCTTCCACAAATTCATTCATTCATATAAAAAATGTCGAGTGTGATATACCACTGAATTGTGATTTTATCGCTCTATCAATATTTGTGATGAAATAGACAGGTCCGTATTTGAAAAAAATTGTTGATGATGGCGGTGTTGACACGAAACGTTTGAAAATTTATCATTACGTAGTTCTAGTACCTACATTTTGAATATAAAACTGTCCTTTTTAATTTTTTTATATTTTCTGAAATAACAATTCTATTCGTAAAAAACCGAAAACAGCATTTTCAGTTTTCCCTGTATAAGTTGGGAAGGGCGAGAATCACCGTAAATTTTCCAAGACCAATTTACTGCTCACCACAATAGTTACCTTTATTCCCATTTAATCGTCTTTGTATCTATTACGGTTTAGAATATAGCAATGTTACCACATGATAAAAGAAACGGCCTGTATATAATACCTAATTATTTTGAAATGAGTAATATCGATTGATTTTAATAAGTAGTAGAAATGTATGTTAACTTATTTCTCTTTTACGTAAAGTGTCATGAACCAATTTTGATTATAGTTCTGAAGAAAATATTATTGGTTATTTATAAAATACAATAATACAATAGAAATGTTTATTTCCATAGACTCATTGTAGTGTTGGATAATGTCAAAATTATACCTTAGTTATTGAAAATCAAAGAAATTTCAAAAATGTATAACATATAGAATAAAAAAGTTTTTGATTAGAACATCTTTAAGGGTCTTCATCCCTTAAAAAAAACGAGTCAGAAACGATTTTTCTTTCATTAATGGAGGGATGTGTATGAGTGTATGAAGATAAAATCAATAATGAAAATTGATCTTAAGGTATTGAATAAATGAACATTATATTTTCTCTCATTTTTCATTGCCACTATCAGAACCAATGAATAATTTCGTGTGGTTTTATCTTAGTATTGAAGTCTATCATTTAATTAGTTATCTAGTTAATTATAGTTGATTACATGTATCAATTTGTCAAATTGGTATACATATTGAAAATGTATTGTCATACATCCAATTCTTGCATTATGGAATATCGAGTAGATGATCCTGACATAATAAGAAGATCAGTTTTTAGAGAGATATTGCAATAACGTCAGAAGGCGACTTTATTTTTATATTGGTCGGCACTATTCCGTGAGTAGAAACAGAGAAATTGCAGTTTTGTCTGTTCGTCCCTTATTTACACAGACGTTCGTTATTTATAACCTAACTATAAATCAAATCTAGTTTCTCAAATTTTTTTTTAGATAATTTTTTTCAGACTAGTTTATACAGCAAGTAAAATAAAATAAGAAATGAATTAAAATAAAAGAGTAAGTAATAATTATTGGTGTATTTAGACAGCCGAGTAATATAAGAAATAAGAAGCTGTCTGTTCAAACTTTACAGTTCACTTCGTTTCATTTATATTTGAATGCATTGTGTGTGTTAAGTAACCATTGCAACATCCTTATGAAGAAAAAAAATCCGAATGTGGTTGCTGTCAACAATTTTTCAAATTTGTAACATGATTGACAATTTTAACTTTTTAAAAATTAAAAAGTATATCGATTGTTTTAGTATTTTCACTACTCCAGCACAATATCAATTTTCAAACATACAATTTGGTCCTAACGAGCGGATAGTAGTGAAAACCGCAATTGAATTCAAGAAATCATAGAAGATAAACGTCAGCCGTACAGCATCAGCTAGCCAAAGTCGTCTATAGAAAGCAGCCAGACTATTTCGCTCCACCGCTTGGTTTACTGGATTTGCCATAATTGGAGGTGCTGAAGAAAGTTGGTATACGAATTTGGCCATTGTTATCGAGCAAGTCAAATCAGTAATTTCCTGTTATCCTTCTATTTATCCTATTATCGTCGTGAGTTTTTTATACTATTTCAATTTGAGTGATTAATAATGCAATGTGTAGTACCTACAATTTATACCATTTATCAATTTTTTTATAGCTTTTCACTGCAATTATCACAAACTCTGCAATTTATAAACAATTTTTCTTACAATTTTCATAGTGAAACTATATTTATTGTTATAAAATGTCTAATGCAAAAATAGATCTCAAAAAAATGGTGAATAATCGTGAATCTTTAAAATTCAAACTGAAAAATCTTGAAAGTTTTGCTGAATTGATAGTAGAAGGTACCCCAGATAATAGCGAAGTTCAATTACGTATAGATAACAATTCACGTTTCATTCAGGAATTTGACAATATTCAAACAAATATTGAACAAGACTGTGATGATGCAGACTTAGTTGAACAATCAAAAGAAAGAGAACCATTTGAACAGAAATATTATCGTGTAATTGGGTATTTGATGGAATATGTAGGGAAACAAGTGCTTATAAATAGGGTATGTACTTCAAAGGTGTTGCAAGATCCTTTACAAAACTTTTCATTGCCAAAAATTAAATTACCAGTTTTTAATGGGGAATATGAAAACTGGCTAGAGTTCAAAAAGAATTTCATAACAACCATAGATTCGAACAGTAATTTAAACGATGGACGAAAATATAATTTTCTGAAAGCTGCACTTGAGGCTTATGCTAGAAGAGCAATTGAGGGGTGTAATGAAACTCAGGATTATAAAATGGCATGGCAAATGCTAAATGACAATTTCGATAGGAAAAGGTTCTTGGTTGATACTCATATCAAATCATTATTCAATCTCAATCAAATAAGTAAAAGCACTTTCTCCATTTTCAGAAATTTAACTAATGATATCTCTAAGCATTTATCAGCATTGGAGGCAATGAAGCTTTCCAATGATTCCTTATGGAATATGGTAATTATACATATCATTTACAATAAATTGGACAAAATTACATAAAACAAATGGAAAGAGCATCATGTAAGCAATGAATTACCAACATTGAATGAATTTCTAGAATTTTTGAGAGAAAGAGCAGATATCCTGGAGTCCTTGGAAGAGCCTCATTCCAAAAATGATTTCCAAACAAAGCTATAAAATCTTCTCCTAGATCTCATATTAGCTTGTCTTTGAATCAATATAAATGTAATTTTTGCAAAGGAGATCACACTATTTATACATGCAATGACTTTCTCAAAATAAATAATAATGAAAGGTGGCAAAAGTTAGACAATTAAAACTGTGTTCAAATTGCTTACGAATTGGACATTCTAAAGACACATGCAATTTTAGTCCATGTCGAAAATGCAAACGTAAACACAACACACTATTACATCTTGAGGCAAACAATGTTGCTACTATT
Organism: Chrysolina americana; assembly: GCA_958502065.1. NCBI lineage: Eukaryota > Metazoa > Arthropoda > Insecta > Coleoptera > Chrysomelidae > Chrysolina > Chrysolina americana. The sequence goes on along the minus strand of OY293421.1, from coordinate 32,775,348 downwards.
TCTGACAATCAAAGTAACAATTCACAGTCTAGTTCTCGTATGAAAAACAATTTCTTACAATTTTCTTCTAATGAAATAGAACAAACAGGTACAACGTCAAACTCTATAGAAAAACCTTGTATTTCTTCTCAAAATATTTTTATTGCTTTTCGTGTATGTTGTCGACTTTCCAGTCCCTTGCACACATTTCAATGACATATACCTCTGCCTGAAATACCGTAGTTAAATAATCCATACTGAATGAGCATTTCACTACTGAGTTCATCCCGTATATTCCGGCTCTGAAGCCTTTCAGAGTTTTGAAACCATCGGTAAACCAACGTTCATTTGCCCTACACAGGTCAGTTTCATTTCGAACCCAGTCTTCTCTTTCAGGGAAGACCACAGTGTAGGGCGTGTGAAGGTTGATAGTTTTGGGCATGATGCCTGAGGGCATTCCTAGAATGTTGTGAGCTATTATGCCTCCAGCATGCTGCTGCTTCTCATGACCACTGCCTGCGGTAGACTAATGGCCGCTTGGTGGAATCTTTATGTTGCCCATCTTGCCTCTCTCTCCAGAAATATGTGAAGAGGAAGTAATCCGAGAAGGGCTTCCATTGCTGCCGTTGGCGTGGAGCGAATTGCCCCTGTAATCGCCAGACACGCTTGTCTCTGTAGTCCGTTCAGTTTAGCCTTGCCATTTTTTGTTGGCCCTTGCTCCACCAGACTACAGAGCCATACGTGGTTATTGGTCGTTTGACGATCACGTACAGCCAATATACTTGTTTTGGTGATATGCCCCATATTGTGCCACATATTCTGTGGCATGCCCATAATGATAGGCAGATGCGAGTTCCAATTTAGCTTTTTATCTAGAGTTATCGCCAGATATTTTGCTTCACTCACAGAAGGAATTTTTACACCATTGATGGAAGGAGATGGAGGAGCTTCCTTTTTCTGGTGAACGGTACTATGACCATTTTGTGAGGTTTAATGGACATTTCCTCCCTCTCACACCTTTTATATATGGTGTCCAATATATCCTGAAGGACGTAGGAGATCGTCTCTTCTGATTTATCGCGTATTACTAGGACCAGATCGTCAGCATATGCTTGCAGATCAACCTCCCATTACGAGAGAATGGTCAGCAGGTCATCCACCAGCAGTGACCATAGCAGAGGGGAGAAAACCCCTTCCTGGTTTGAAGCTGGCTGGTTTGAAGCTGTCACTTTCCTCCTGTAGAGAGGTCGTTATGAAGCATAGTTCTTATCCAATTACCTATTATTGGTTCAATTCATCTAGAGGCAGTGGCCTCATATAGGGAGTGAGGTAGTGCATTGTTAAATGCCCCTTCTATGTCAAGGAATGCAGCGACTGCTACCTCCTGGTGTTCCAGGGCGTCGCTTATTTCTGAGACAAGGTTGTTGAGGGCAAGTACTGTTGATTTTCAAGCCTGGTAGGTATACTGATGAACATTGTGTGTTGGTACCTAATAGGGAGTGTATGGAAAAAAGAAGCAGTGAGAATAGTCGATCTGACATCAAAATCACAGAATTTGGATTATTCAAGTATTAACTAGTAGTCAAACATTCCCGGAGACATTCTTGTGTATTCGAAGAATTGGTCCCTGTCACCGTTTTTTGGAAATAACAATATATCATCAAAAACATTTAGCCTTTTCCTATCTTTATTCAGATGTCTTGTTTTAAATCGACGCCTGTCCTTGTTTTATTCAGTAAAAAAGGAGCCCCTGTTGCCATCACTAGAATCTTAACAAAATCTTCGTCTTCTGACGGCATTACTGAAGTAACCACAATTGAATCAAGCTTTTCAATATTATTAATGCAATAAAAATATGAAAATAATCAAAAACATGCTCTCAGCCGAGTCATATGTCAACTCAAATGAAATGAAGGATAACCTCATTTTATTTTATTTCGGTATGAAATTGTTATTGGTGCTGTATAGTTTTATCTTTTCAAATTATTTTATTTTATTTCTGATTTTATTTTACTTGCTATTTAAACTCACCATAAGATAATAATAATAATAATAGTCGAAGTTTTTTTTTAATAAGCCTGGTATAGTCCTCCTCGACCATCAAAGTAGGATGATTTTCGTCATTGAGAATTCAGCTTCTGGTGAAACGAACATCGTCCGGAATGAGGAGGAAAAACGGACTAAATATCGAGATCTCTTTGAAATCCGCAGGCTTTACCTAAACCATTCTGTCAAGATGGTGGTTCTGATAATAGGGGTCCTTGGTGGAATGATGGACACACTGCTCCCAAACTTGAAAATCAAATCGGCTTGCCATGATACGGCAGAAAACAGCCGGAAGAATGCAGAAGGCCGTAATTCTTGGTTCACTCCGCCTTCTCAGGGCACATAACTCTCGGACCCAGTAATCACTCACCCCACGGACATGGGGATTGTTTCCTAGGGTTAATGATACACCATCGTGCCCTAAGGAAGTGTCGGGGCTTCGGAGACAGGGCCAGTCTGGGTAATTCTTAACGGATTAAAAAAATACGGCTTTTATAGATAAGACATTTTCCATAATTTTTACATTTTTTCCCAATACATTTGTCATATCTTATCAACTGGCAGAGTTCACCCACTTGTTGATACAAGTGTTTGCTCTTCCACTCAACACAATACAATTATTGCGATGATATAATGGTAATGTTGAAAATATCATAGATATAATCATCAGCCCGACGTGAAAATAAAGGAATTTCAATTCTGGCCTCACCTGTCCACTAAGGCCGTATTTTATTAAAGTTATCCTTATCCAAATTCCCATTGCGCGTCCGTACATGTCAAAATAAGGAAAACATCATTACTGTCTGACGTTATTATGAACTGCAATTTATTATGATCAGCAATATCTACTATTGAAATTGTCATAGAGTAAGTAAAGGCGGATTTATCGGATTCATAATGCACAATTTATAACATTTCAATACTCAGATTCATATGAAACCATTTAGGACTTATAAGTTATGAAACGGGTAAATGGTTTCATATGAATCTGAGTATTGAAATGTATTTCAAAATTATGCATATGCATTAAATTGTGCATTATGAATCCGATAAATCCGCCTTAAAACTGGAATAATACCAGTTTGGAAATGTAGGCAACTAAACATACAACTGGTTGGTGTAGACTAGTATTAATTCAACTTTGTACTCAGTTGATACTTAACTGCGGTGGTCCCAAGGTTAGAGATGTAAGCCGATAAGCTTGCTGTTTGTGGTTCGATTCCATGATTCAGCTAAAGCTTTTTTTCAGGGATATATGTTTGTCAGCATTACCCATGCAGAATGAATCTTTCCCATGACTTATTCTGCGCATCAATGCTGATAGATAAAATTCTGTTTATCCTTTCGCTAGCGCGCTTCTGAGCTTTCGAAATGGAAACGCAGAAAACATTTTTGCTTTTATTTTAGAGACATGAAGCTGTTTCTAACTTTTTTATTTCATTTTGAATGTTTTTGATATTGCTATACATTTCTTCGAATTCTTCACATTTAGCAATCAAATTCAGAATTATGAGACTAGGGGCAGGTTTGATTTACACTTGTAATATTCCTAGAGCTTGGTACTGTTCCAAAATTGAACTCTATCTCTAAAGAAGTTTATAAAGTTTTGTAAAGCTAAAATCAATCAGATTATAATGAAAGTTTCAGTTACAGACAAACACCTACTCAGCCAGACAGGTTTTAAACCAGTGAAATCGAACAGTACCCTGTGATGTATTCAAGTAATGGATTTAAGTAATGGGGTTACCGATGTATTTATTGTCTTTAAAAATTTGCTTCAAACACATAATACGAATCTTTGACTAATCAATCATTTTGCGCGGAACATATCAGCACGCAAAATCTCATTTTAGTCATGTGAGTGGGAAACTGAGTTCACTAAAATAGGTGGAACGTTGTTTTGTTTACATCATTTATCTGTTTCAACTGCAGAGGTAAGGTAAATCTAAACATAACTTAAAAAACAATTATCCACCGATTTCAGTTCAATAAAACTAACAAAAATCTGTTTCACAGTTGTAACACTAAGTTCTGAAACAGGTAGAACTTTTTTTTACAATGAATATCTGATAAGTGTTGTAACTGTGTCTATTTTCGTTTTTACAGCAAAATCTCGAATACATTCTACCTGTGTGTCATTATTTTGAGATAAATATTTCCACTTAATAATATCGACCAGGGTGCCCTGGAGAAATAATATTTACGGAAATATTTTGGGTTTCTATATTTCAACCAAACAAACAAGTCTCTGATTGGCTTAAGAATGAGTGGATGTGTGAAATTTTCGGAAGTAATCACAGTGTATTTGCATTTTTGATATTATAATCATGCAATTTTCATTTTTTTTTTCAAACTGCTATGACTTTTTTAAATTATTTGTCAATTTGTTTGCAAATTTTGCTCTTTCAGATATTATTAGTTTATCTAATAAAAAATGTTTAGAATTCTTGTATAATACTGAAGCAGGTGTTTCCCACGGTTTATTCATCAAATGATAAATTATACGTTTATGGGTTTTGCTACAAGATGACCATATTGATATTAAATATATGTGAAACAATCTGGCCATTATAAATGGGATTTTGAGTTTGAATTTCAAAAAATCAATTATTTTTATTGCTCCAATTAAAGGAATAATTTATTTCTTAATTTTATTTACATAGCATTCAAAAGTTATATTCTTATCAATCATCAAGCTTCTTCATTGAACATTTTAGTCTTTATTTTAATTATTTTCATCTATCTATTTTTAATACAATTGAATATCTTTTTCAATATTTCTTAAATTTTTGTATTTTTGCCCGAATGATAAAGTACAGTATCATTTGCAAAAGAAAAATGTTAACCTCTCAATTTCATTTTCTTATATTGAAGCCAGTACTGAACCTTGGGGAACTCCAATGGTGGATTGTTTTTCAAAACTTTTATTTTCACCTTTCACTTGTAAGTTATTTGAAATTTCTGGTAATATTTTATGATTCACTGTATCAAAAGCTTTTTTATGTCTAAAAAAAGTGGCAACACCATATATACTATATGAAGTTTAAAAAAATATCATTCACGAAATTAGTTACTGTTGATTGGGTATTAGAATTATTATTTAATCTTTTTCACTACCTACATTCTTGTAATATTTGTAATATTTGACTTTCATCTATAATGCTTTGATAACAAGAACGTGTTCTTCAGGCAATAGTAGTATACTATATTTGATTTATGATTTTTGGACGTTGGAGTTTTTAATATTTTTTTAACTTGTTATTAGGTATCTGTTGGTTATGTTGAATATTTAAGTATCTGTCTTGTTTAAATATGAATTGCCTGTGATATTTTTTAAATATGTGTTGTAATATTTTTTTATGCACTTTTGTGATGAATTATTTTTTATGAATATTCGAGATGTTTGTATATTAGGCTATACTATTTCAATAAACTACTAGTACTACTACAAATAGCCTCTCTATTTTCTTAGTTTTATGGAATTTATTAGTTCGGGATATTTTTTATATTTTACATCCAAACAATTTTATAACAAATAACTGAAAATTATCTAAATTGCTAAAAGACTATCTTATCGACAAAACTGAACATTGCCAATTGTGAATGTTCTGAATCTCATTTCCGGACTGAAACTTTCAATTACACCTACTCTCAGAAGCATTTTCAATTCCATAAATGTTACCGATAATTTTCCTTGAAAGCAAGTTGTCTAAAAACTGCAGTTATTTTCCATATTTTTGCGAAAGAACACGATTCCGAAGGAGAAGGGCTTTTTTAACATATTATGCAAAATTTTAAACAAGTATCTTATTCATTGAACAATAATTGAATATGTTTACAATAATTGTTTTATATAATGGTCCAATATTTGTGAGTTATTGTACAATTTCCTCGAGATGAAGAGGTCGAAACAGTGTCTCCTATTAAGTTGTTGATCACGCTTGCGTTGTGCTCTTCGTGAAGTTGTAGAAAGGGTTTGATGGAGCTTGCAGAAGAGTGTCCTGATATTTTCAACAACTGCTGCTTACCCACTCCACTTTTGGCGAGTTGTGTTTAGGGCTTCGCGAGACCAATACCAAGACTGATCAGTCTTAATCTTGGTATTGGTCTTGATGTTTCAAGACCAAGACGAGACTGGCTCAGTCTTGTTCTTAGTTTTGATAGTGTCGGTTTTGATAGTCTTGGTCTTGATAGTCTTGGTCTTGGATCAAAATTTGTCTAGAAATTTGAATTAATCAATTCCAACGGTTTATATGCATATAATAGGTATTTCGTATTTCTCAGTATTTAACAATTATCAATTTCTCATTTCAAGATCGTCATATAATTTTTGAAAAATCTTAAATAAAGATTAAGTTAGACCCACATAGCACACAGGTCGACGTCCGATAGGCCAGAAAAAAGGTTCAAAATGGTTGAAATGTTAATTAGTTTTTTATTGACCATTTTTCAATAAATGAGCAGTAAGATGTGGTTGCGGCAGAGGGGTGGAATCGGAATTCCGAGGAAATTGCAATACTTATTAACCACTGCGACCTTACAACATATTTGTTGTAAACTGTATAACTGCAATAAGGATTTTGTAAAATGTGTTTTCGATTTTGAATGAACAAAATTTGAAAACCTATAGGTTATAGGTCATATGGTATACCATATGAAAAATAAGTAATTAAAATAAAATGCCATAACATTTTCAATTAAAATTTTCCTAATATTCAGTAGATTGAAGTTCACTATTTTTCTTTCGAGACCAAGACCCTTGGGGGAGAGTCTTGATCTTTGTCTTGGTCTCGAAAGTCAAGTCTTGGTCTTGGGAAGATTTATTAAGTCTTGATCTTTTATATTTTAACCATTTATGGTAATGACTACTATAATAGTATTCTTATCAACATTAAAATATTTGTATTAAAGTCCTAACAATATATCATATTATGAATTTTACAATACTCAGACAGTTAGTTGATCGGAATTTTATCAATAAATATATCTTGTTTATAAATATAAATGATTGTTATATTGAGAAATTTTTTTGTAATTATGAAACTATATTATAATAACATCTAATACACCTAAATTGTGGATTTACGTATAATGGTATGTTTTCTAAAAGAACCCCCATCGATGTATATTTATGTAGGTATTCAAAAAACAGAAGAAGTGCTCACAATGGAGGAGGGGGACAGAACCAGTTGCACCACAAACCACATTCATTAAAAACTTATTTTAACAAGAAAATATACACAGCAAGAAAATATTTATGTGGTTAACTGAACTTTGAACTGATTGAAAGCTGAGAACTGTTGTTGCCTGTTGCGTACTGACTACGTCTACTGCTACTGCTGCGTAATTTCTCGGTTTCTCCATCACCCTCAAACGCTTCGACGGTCAATGTGTTGTAGGTAACAATTAGCAACCAACAACTAATCACAATGCTGGCGAGTAAGTGTGAAGGTCAAAATAACATCTACGTGATTTATATCATTTATCCTGTTTTTTATGCATTACAGTATGATTCTCATTTGTATTACATGTATCATAAAGTTTAGGAAAATTGAATAATCATAATTCAAAATAGTGAACCATACAATATATTTTTTAATATACTAGTATATTCTCCAGATTTCTCTCTGTGTATGGTAAGATATTTAAGATGCATTGCAAAGTAGTTCTTGTAGAATATTTTGCCAAGTATTAAACATATATGATTCAACTATAATATAGTATCCTGAGAACAACAATAATGTCATACTATAAAAATATTCTACTGTTTACAGTTCAAAGTGTTGACAGTCATAATTTAAAATAGTGAACCATACAATATATTTTTTAATATACTAGTATATTCTCCAGATTTCTCTCTGTGTATGGTAAGAAATTTAAGATGCATTGCAAAGTAGTTCCTGTAGAATATATTGCCAAGTATTAAACAGATCGTCCCTCAAAACACGTATGACGTATCTCACAAATATCCAAACTTGAGATACGATGCACAGATACTAAACTTTGCATGCTCCTTCGATTGCACGTAGTGGCGTAGCTCCATAGAGGATAGTTTCCGAGTATTTTTTCTCGGCGTATCTCAATTTAAATGAGTTTTCTCCATCACGAAGGATGTAAGTCGACTTACGCCACTTTGAGATTTTTTTTCCTGTGCAATATGTCCAAACACATAGTGGCGTATCTCAATTTTGTCTGTTATGACATGTTGAAACGTATCTGCTGCAAGCAATTGATCTGTTTTGGCTCAGTCTGAAGAAGTCTATCTCAGAGGTAACTGCTAAAATATTGTTGCTGATAATATTTTCAAAGACAATGGATGTGCTAGTACATTGGAGAGATGGAACAAAAAATATCGTTTCGTCTAGTGAATTGAAAATTACGTCTAGAATTTTAAAAGTAGGAAGTAAAGTCAAAATGTTATACAAAAAGACGTGGTATAGTGGTGTCGTAATAGATATGGAGGAAAATGTGGCTGCAGAGTGGTCTCCAGAAGATGATGTACCTTCAACAAATTTTTCAAATGTATTGAAAAATTTAAAAACATTGCAACATAATAATATTAGTAAGAACGTCGATGAAGGAAAATAGGTTATAGAATATACCTATTTATTAATTGTTACTTTAAAATTTGTAGGTTTTCGACAAGAGTTGGAAAGGGAACCAATACCAGAAATAGAAATCACCGATGATTTTGTAGAGGAAGCCATCGACGCAGGTACTAGTACTCTTGTGCGATTATTCCAAATTTTTCTTATATAACAATTCGCTTTCAGAACACAACGAAACCGTTTCACCTTCGCATTCCATAGACATGTCTTTGTCTGATCCATTTAGCGGTTATGATTCCAATGCCGATCCCCCATACCGTGCAACCTGTGAAGTCTATAAATGCAAGAGGGAGGTTTTTAGCTCCTGCCATAGATGTCTGATATTGCTTTGCTTCGATCATTTTGAAAATTATTATGAATCATGCAACGATCATAGTAGCAAGAAAGCACGACATAACAAAATATTTTTAAACAAATCAACTAACGACACGAACAAAAAACAATGTATCGGAAAGGTATGCAGTGGGAGGAAGTGAAAAAGAAGGCACTCTTATAAAAGTTCCTCGTGTGAACAAACAAAAAGTGGCGAAATCTTTGCGAAGTATGGGTAAGCAATACAAAAACAAAAAAAATTGTACCACCCAAATTCTTGAACGGAAGATGCAAGATACCTGTAAAAGGCAAGGTAGAATTTGCAGCCTTTTCACTGACGAAAATAGAGACAAATTATTCGAAGCATACAACGAAATAGAAAATTCAACTATTCAGCGAGAATTTATAGTTAGACATACAAAAGTAGATACAACTAAACAGAAGACCAGTGTCAAGGATCAATCTAGAAGGCAGAACACAATATTTTATTATCTAACAAGAAACAATGAAAAGGTATTGGTCTGTAAGAAGTTCTTCTTAGGTACTCTTGGTATATCCGAGAGAACTATGAGAACAGCATTGAAAAATGTAAACGCTAGTGGTATCGTTGAACCCGATAAGCGGGGAGGCAGTCAAAAAAAGGGACTTCACTATTCACGAGGCAATTGAAGAGCACATTAATAAGTTCCCAAAAATAGAATCACACTATTGCAGAGCGAAGAGTACACGAGAGTACCTTCATTCCGATCTAACCATTTCTAAAATGTATTCATTATTTTTAGAAGAACAAAGTGAAGTTAATGGCGAGAAACCAAGCATAACTACCTACCGAAATATTTTTAGATCTAAAAATTTAAGTTTTCATAAACCAAAGAAGTACCAATGTTCCCTCTGTATCACATTCAAAGATGGTGATAATAATACAAAATTGAATCTAAAAGACATCTATGATAAACGCAGAAAAACTTAAGGTCAGAGAATTGAAGAATCAATGCAAAGCAAGAGCTACTATTAACAAAAAATTCGTATGTAGAAGTTTTGAACTACAACAAGTTCTATACTTACCAGTGTCCAACGAAAGTGCTATATTTTATAAAAGGCGCTTATCTAACTATAATTTAACCTATTACGACATAGTTACCAAAGCATGCAAATGTTTTACTTGGCATGAAGGTATTAGCAAACGAGGGTCGTGCGAAATAGCAACATGTATCTACAGAGTTCTACAATCTTATGATAATAATAATGTTCAATTCGTTTCGCTATATTCAGACGGATGTGGAGGACAAAATAAAAATTCTATTGTTGCAGCTATGCTGCTTTTTGCAGTAGTACACAGTAGGAATATAGAGTCCATAACTCTGCGGTATTTTGAATCATACCACGGACATAGCTGTACATAGCTGCATATCGAACGCTGTATCACATGCAGGAGACCTGTTTGTACCTGCACAACTACACACCATTTTTAAATTGGCTAGACGTCAAAGGCCATACGATGTTTTTCCTTTAGGATTCGAAGATTTCATTGACTTCAAAAAGTTATCTTTGGATCTTCGAATATTAAAAACTATAGGGAGACGGATTCTATCAAATGGAATGACATTATGGAAGTTAAAGTTTCTAAACTACATCCAGACACATTGTTCTTCAAATCAAGCCACAATCAACAGGAATACAGTAAGATAACTTTGAAACGACAGAAGATAAATTTGAAAACTGTTATTCTACGTCCTCTCATGATAGGGAAGGCCAAGAATCAAGATCTGATGTCTCTTTGTCATGGAGTAACTCCAGTTGTTAAAATCGCCGAATACAGATACTTTTACGCGTCCCTTCCACACACCAACAATTGAGGTGGAAATGTGAAAAGTATAAACCATGTATTATAACTTCATGTTCTGTTTGAATAAATAAAAGAAGGTATGAGTTTCATTTCGCTGAATTGAAAAAGAACCGTGGCGTAAGTGACCATACTGTATTCTGAAATGAAAAATATTACACGGAAAAAAGATGCTAAGAAATTATAACTGAACAAGTTTAGGTAACGAGTTATTGCCGTTGCTAATAAACGGTTTAGTAGTAAGGAAGAAGAGGACGTATTAACAGCTGAACAAATCCAGTGTGTGTAACATAGAAATACAGCACCTGCTTCTCTTCCAAATTAAGCACTTTCTACAAGAATATTAGTTATAATTACTGTGCTTTGCAGTTTTGGTCCGGGCAAAAAACATAGCGATTCGTAGCAAAATTTCCATTGTTTAAAACAGAACATATTTCGACTTGAGTTAATTTTCATGGACCAATAGGAAACTTGGAACACGCAATTATTTGCAATGTTGTCAAACTCCGCAAACCCAAACACTGGTAGGAAAGTATTCCAATAATTTATTGGAGAAAATACCAATCAGTCGATGTAGGAATATCAGAGATATTTTCAATTCCTCAAGTGATGTGAAAATTTGGTTACCACCATATTAGTAACCTGCAACTATTACCTATACCTAATTTTATGTCACACGAATCCGTTCAGTGTGAAGTTTGAAATTTTTTTTGTGTTAATAAATCAACATAATATACTACTTCTCTCTTTTTTATTAATTCTCAACAGATAGTTTTCGAAATGTTAGAAGAAAATATCACGAATAAATCCCATCTCAAGTAAAGTTAAAATATCCTGGCAACACCGTGCGCAGTAGGCACTGATGTGACGACTGACGAGACGACGCCATTTCTGCTAATTCGAATTCGTGAATACATTTCATGTAGTTACCGGTTATCGGGAGTTTCAGACATTCTTGATTTTATGCTTTGCTTTGACCCAAAATAGTCAAGATTGAAGTTTTTTTGATGAGTGTTTGATGACTGATTTGATTTCATAATGGATAAAAGTGAAATGAAAAACCTATTGAAGGCTTGGGACCTAGAGGAGCTAAGTGATCTATGTAACGGTGAGTATTGAAAATCACAATATTTCAACAAGATCTGTACTCTGTACCGTTGTATGAGGATTATGAGATAATCCTCATACAACGTCTGTACCTCACCAATAGCTAAATAGCTCACCAACAAAGTATGGTTATGGTAATTATTTACCGACATCAGGTACCTAACATCTAGGGTTGCCTCTGATTAATTTTTACTTTTTAGAACATATCGATATGGAAAGCCTTCACCTCATGACCTTTGAGTCATTAAACATAATTCCGCAAATTGGTTTGAGGTTAAGATTTTGGGAGAAGATTCAGGCTTTCACAAAACCTGTTGTTTTTGAAAAACTTCCAGAATTACAGGTATGTGGGTAATTTACTGCAGCTCATGTATAGTTGAATAATAGAAATGTATGTTATGGATTTGTACATATCTACTTAGAGTGAAATGACGGTGATTTATAGACATCTCATATAGCCCGTAAGTACCCGTGAGGCAGCGACAGAAAATTTGTATAACAATGAACTCGGAAAACATCTGATTGTAGGACCTGAATTTGGTGATGAAATTCTATCATCACTGAAAATTCCTGAAACATTTGTCTCCTCTAAAACTCCGAAAAGGGTTTCTTTTAATGGTATAACTTATAGGCCAGATATGATAGTGATAATTGATGTTGATGATTTTGTTCCCAAGTTTGGGTTGCTAGATAAATTATTTTATAATGAAAATCATGATTTGTACCTTCATTGTAAATCAGTTGATGTCATACAATTTAATTTCCATTTTCATGCTTATGAAGTGAATATACACGATGTATATTTTGGTGTACTTGTCAAAGATCTATATGATCCGTTTCCTGCTCATATTGTACAAATAAATCATAGAAATTATGTTTCTTTAAGCTGTTATTTTAGTTGATGCAGATTGGTATAACTGCCATCAAATTGGTTCAAGAGTATCTGTAATTTCAGTTCTGATGTAGTTACTTTACTTGATAGCATATATAGTAGAAATGTCAACTTCACGAAGAAATAAAATTAATTTTATAAGTATCTGTATTTTTATTTCCTGAAGTAAAGAAACTAAGAAAATATACACAAAATTTAAATATTAATTTTTTGTAGAGCCCCCTGTAATCGATTTCAAATGCAGTTGACGAAACATTTTCAAATAGCTGATATGATGGTGGATATCAGTAATTTGAAGAATTTTTGTCAATTGCTTTTGAAATCGATGAATTTTTCAAATAAGAAAAATAAGAGTGAGGCTCTACAAAAAATGAAACTGCAATGTGAACGTACTCAATCTGTACTGCCTGCTGAAAATGTCAGTAATTAATACTGAACAAATATAGCCAGTGTACTTGATAAATTCAGATAAAAAACGCCATAAACTGTAGAGACAGCTACTAAAATCAGTGTTTTCAACTGAATGCTCATATTCTAATTGAAAGCCATTCAGTGATCAATACTGAATTTTTCGGTATTCCCCACTGACCAACTTTGCGATATTCACCATTCCAGTGTACACAGCAAAAGGCATTTAGTGATTGATACAAGTTGAAGTGGTAACAGGTTCTGAACAGAACAGTAATGCTTACTGGATCAGGGTAGCTAACTTAATTTGCAGTATACACTAAATGTTCAGCTGTCTGTATAGGTACAGAACTTTTTTGTTGAGGTTACTCAATTTCAGTGTCCATAGCAAAATATTTTTTTCCGTGTATTTTCACAAAGTGGCGTATCTTATTTGTTATTAATTTTTCACGAACTGGAAGGATTTAACCTTGCAAGCACAAACTTACATGTACCTACTTATCCAACGGTACCTACCTGCGAGGTTCAAATTGAGATCATAGCCTCAATTACTATCACAAATATCCTTCATAGTTCGCGAAAAACTTTAAATGCTTCTTCTGAAAAAGTATGAAATATGAGATACGCCACTACGTGTTTTGAGGGACGAATATCGTATAGGTTTTTTGCGGAACATTGGATTACGTATTTCACTGTTTTTCATAATTCGTTCAATGGTTTCCCGTCATGTGGTGTCGCCCTTCGTCATGAAGAGGATTTTTTTTTTCGGGAATAAGTTATCGAAGTTAACAATTTCGCACTTCTCGCGCATAAGTCTTAGATTCAATATCAGTGAACGTATCAATAGTTCTATTATACTCCGTGAAATATTTTTCCCGGATAAGTTGTAGGGTTCCATTCCCCGAAATTTTGACAACACATTCTTTGTAGTTTTGTCCATTTTTTTGCGCATCTTATAGGCCCAGTACTTCATAATTCATACGATTTGTTTCACCTCGGTTGATACCGTTTACTCATGATGACTTTCAAGGCAAAACTGTGGAAACTGTTTCCATATACTGTATTTACGCTTTTTTGTTGTTGATTGGTGATGTTTGTTTGTATTGAATCAACTGAACTTCGACCAAATATCGTGCTCATGTTGGTTTCTGTAAATTACTAATTGTAAAGTTTCTTCGAATTTATTATAAAGAAAATCCCAGAAGTCAAATATGACTGATACTCCACAATGGCCATGGTGCTATGAATTTGAAATGATTATATTCAAGCTGCCTTACCTTGACAACCATGTCAATGGCAACTCTCTTATGCATTCATTTAAAAAAACAAAAATCCCATCGAATAGCGTGAAAAAATAGTCGCAGTAATTTGTTACCAACAAATTGTTAGTAGTAATATTCCTAGGACATTGATGATAATAGATGACAATCGAAAGCTCGTTTCTTTTGGTAACACAACGAACTTGAGAAATGTGTCATAAAATTATAGGGATTTTTGAATGTCCGAGGAATTTATCAGCGGAAAATTTTTTTACAAAAAAAAATTATTCAATGAAAGAGCTGTATTTCGTATAAGTGAAATTTATTACAATTGTAAAGCGCTTTCGGCTGTTAAGCCATCATCGGTGCTATACCTGCAAGTAAGTAATAATGGAAAAATAGAGAGGTTAAGAAATTTAGAATTACTTACTCGTCAGGTATTTATACAGGAGCAATATAAAAAGTCAATAAAACTATGGTTAACCTTGGTTTGATCATACATACAACATGTTAAAATAAAGTACTTAATGTGTACCCTTAAAGGAATTTTTATTTAGTATTAAGCCTACTCGTGTTGTACTAACAACGTAACAATCACGAGGTGAAACTGGAAAAGATTTGAAAATTTGAAATTTGAAATGTGAATCTGGAAACTGATAGATGAAATGTGGTGACATTGACGTAAGGTCCATGTCGAATGAGAGATAAGAGGGAATATAAAATATGACAATGTTTAGTAACTACGGAATGTGAATGTTGACCTAGTGAGCAAAGAAGAATAAATTTAGAAATTTGCATTGAGGTGATGTACTATTTTAATCTCCTATGTAGAGGAATATATTATGATCTATTTAATTGAACTTGTGTGTTTAAGCATATGTTATTACATTGTAATTCTTCTTCTTCTTTGTAGATCTTCAAGAAAACTCGTTGTTCTCTACTCTAGAAGATCTATTACCAACGGATAATATTTATGATCTTGTGGTGCTCATGATCGAGATTCAAGTATGGTTTTATAGAATTCTTAGTGCTGTGACCAGTAATTTTCAGCAATTGTTGTTCTTCTACACCACTTTTTGCAAATTCGCTAACAACAGTTGATCTATTCGAGTGATTTGTTATCTTTTTGTCCTTTACATTCAAGCCAATTGCCTCAGCAACAGATTTAGTCCATCCATTTAATGTATTTCTTCCAGCAGGTACATTATCGTACCATCTGTCAGTTTCATTTTTCCAGTGTCGATTTGGTTTTAAGAACCGTCGTGGTGACGTAATATTGTCATCTCGTTTTGATATCGTTTTATGAAAAAGACGTACGGGGCTGCTTTGTCTTTCACTATTGGAAACCAACCATTTACTACTTGTACAGCTTTTAGAACCTTGGCACGTTTTACTGAACACCGGATTGCATTCATTGCGATTTGTTGGAGAGTCATCGTTATTTCTCTCGATTTGAAAAAAACCCACCAGACAAGCAATTGCCTCTCGAGACTCCTCGCCACGCTAATTCGATGCATTTGGTCGATTTTAAAAAAATTCTCTGATTTTTATTTTTATTCACTAGTGTAATACAGTAGAATATTTCCGGAGAAATTTTATTTAAATTTACATTAAGCAGGTGGGTACATATAAATTATATAAAAATTAACAAATTAAACACATCCTAAAATTTGCATGAATTGAAGTGTAATTAAAAGTTATTAAAATTAGTGTTTTTTGGGCGTGGTGTACTACTTGTTAATGTATCCGAGTATGCTATTGAATTATAACTTGAAGAACTTACAGTAGGCACATTAGCTACATTAGTTTCTTTATTGAGGTTAGTAGAATAATTATTATTGTCTGTCATTTTCTCTACTACACTTGCATAGTGTTCCCCGTCCAGTTGTGGATATGGCTTCATGGACTTCGGGTTTGAATGCCCAGTCATTTCAATCAACGTATTTTCTTCAATCCCCTTCTTTGCTATGTTTTTAACATCTGTTGCTCGTAGTGAATGATTGGTTATTTTAACTTTTTCATTCCTTTGAGAGATCATGTTTTTTCCGACAGGTATGTTCTTGTATAACTTGCCCAATTTCCAAAAAAGACTGATAGGGAGAATCTTGGAATATTCATTTAATTTCTCTTCTCCACACGCCAAAAAATATCCATCAGATGAATTACAGTTCCGTGTAGTTAAATATTTCTGATAATTCGTAATAGCAATTCTAGTCATCTCGACTAAATAAACAATTATCTCCAATATTCCATTAGTAATTTATACCAATCAGAAAATGACATTCAATTCATAGTAGATAGTACTAGGTCTACGGGTAATCTTTATTAATTTACTAACTCGCAGCTGTTCTCTTCACTATACTTTATTGTGATTGCAACTTATCGCATCTGGTATAATCCAATCAGCAAAATAATGAAAATTCCTGTCAACAGTTCTTGCACTGTATTCAGAAATATTTACTATCACCTTGGTGAAATTAATTTTAGAAAATGATGGAATGGACTACTCCTCATAAAACCTAATATCTATATCAAGAGGTAACATTTTCTACAAATTTTGAATATAGGATTTGTAAAGTAATTTCAATTCGGAACACAAATTACCATTTCAAATTAATACCTATTGCGCGAATGCTTGTCAAATTCGCCGTATTGATTCGACACTAAGATATACTTGAAAATATTAACAAAAAAATGTTACCTAGTTAGACCAACGAATGATTCACGGCACGGCCACGGCAAATAATAATAATAGCCGTCCTCTACCCGCACAGGCTATGCCTTTGGGTACATTCAACTAGTGTTTATGAGGGAGTATTATTATTATTATTATTATATTATACAATGAACATGCACTTAAATCGAGGCTAGAATTGAGAGTTGATATTCAATAATTATTTTTCTTGCTTCAATAAATTATTTTGTCGTGCATATATGACACTTTTATTTCTTTAGTTCAAATGAATTTTGTTCAATGGAACCAATTTTGTTTTTTTCGTCAAGTATTATCTCGAGTATTATAGAACTCGATCAATCCTTGTGATTCTTTATATCGTCTATTACTATCCACATACCGGGTGGCTACGGAAGTATTGCCTACGGAATATCTCAGTTATTGTATGAAGTAGGTTTGTGAAATTTGGAGCGTCGATATAATGACATAAGAGCTAGAATTTGAGCATATTGACATATCGAAGTTAACTTCCGGTCTGACCGGAAGTAACATCAACTTTCTTATTTTAAATATATTATTTTAAATAAATATTTTTTTTTTCTTTTCGCTTTATTCAGCATTCAATTCCCTTTCTAATGACATATCACAAGTTGGTATCTAACCAGAAACTAGATCAGAAAAAAATTATTATTGAAATTCACCGAGTAGGCCGTGGAAGCAAAATGAAAGCCAAAAATTGAAAAGTTGGCTATGGAAACCATACGTCACGTGATAACAGTTGCTACTACTGTGATATTTTATTTTCATTCGTTGGCGTTATAAAAAGCCGCCAAAAAAATATTGGAAAAATTGGGAAAAAAAACAATACTCTGTAGGTCCATAACTTAAATAGGAACATACAACTTTTTCTTGCCTGTACTATTCAGCATAACCATTCCTTTCTAATGATATAATAAAAAGTAATTTTTTGAAATGAAATACCAAAAAATCCAATTATTATTCTTCAAATAACAAAACGGATTATCGCCATACGCAAAAATAACATTAAAAATAATGTGGAGTGATAAATTATATCCTGTAGGTTCTAGGTTAAATAGGAACACAAACGTACTTGGTCTGTGCCATCGTCCATAGATATTCTAATATCTACCTATGGACGATGTTTGTGCTATTCAGAATAATCATTCCATTGCAATAATCATTCGAACCAAAATATTAACAAGTAGGCTGATTAAGATGTATTTTGGAATTAAACAAAAGAGAAACGAGAGCTCTCACGAACGCTGCAATCCATATTATTTTGACGTTCGAAGTAGTGTTTTTGATTCTGCCATTTTAAAAGGGTTTGGAAATCGAAATCAGTTAGTGGAATATTCACAAATGCCTCGTTATTCACGAATCGAACAAATTGACATGCTTCTCATTTATGGTGAATGTTTAAAAAATTCTTATGCCGCTGAACGATTGTATTCAGAGCGATATCCAGGGAGGCAGCAACCGTCAAGAAGGTATTTCCAGTGTCTTGAAGAAAAATTAAGAACTGAGCCTGATGTTCACGAAGACCAAGAAGCATTTGTTATTAATGAGGAAACTGAAATTAATGTATTAGCTTTAGTACAATATGATAGCACAATTTCCTCAAGGCAGATTGGTGCCGAATTAGCTATAAGTAAGGACTCTGCTAGGAAAATTTTGAAAAAACATCGATTTAAATCCGTCAAATATCAGTTGCATCAACATTTGTATGAAAATGACGGTGAAAGGCGCCTGGAATATTGTAATTGGTTTCTTCAACAAAATGCTGAGAATCACCTATTTAACTATTATATCTTGTTTACGGACGAGTCAAGATTTACCAACAATGGATTATTTAACAGGAATAATACAAGGTAGGTACTGTACTTCATTTGGATTATTGTCGATAGTCGAAGTGTAAAGTGCTAAAAGTGTGAATGGTCTTTTGTTTCAGGTACTGGGCGATAGAAAACGAGCACCGGTTTCGACAAGGTGGCTTCCAGGAGAGATTTGGTGTGAATGTTTGGGCAGGAATAGTTGGAACTCATATTGTTGGCCCCATTCTTTTTCAAGGCCAACTAACCGGAGAGAGATACTTTAATTTTTTAACGAATGAAATTTCGGAACTCATTAACAACCTACCAGCGGAAATAACTGAGAGAATGTACTTCCAGCAAGATGGCGCCCCTCCGCATAATTCAAGAATAACGAGAAATTATCTTCAAAATCGCTTTCAAGAGAGACTTATAACAACCCATGGTCCAGTCAGGTGGCCACCAAGGTCACCTGATCTTACTCCGTGCGACTTTTTTCTATGGGGGCATCTTAAAAATAGGGTGTATTCCACACAGCCTACAACTTTACATGAGCTAGAAGTAAAAATTCGTAGAGCTTTCCAAGATATCACGCCCCAAATGTTGAGAAACGGTTTACATGAAAATATCACGAGAGTCAATGAATGTATTGACGCTGAGGGAATGCATTTCGAACATTTGTTATGAATTTATTTTATCTTTAATCCTATCAATTTAAATTTTTTTTTTCGATAAATCTGTTTTTTGATATTTGAATAATAATAATTGGATTTTTTGGTATTTCATTTCAAAAAATTACTTTCTATTATATCATTAGAAAGGAATGGTTATGCTGAATAGTACAGGCAAGAAAAAGTTGTATGTTCCTATTTAAGTTATGGACCTACAGAGTATTGTTTTTTTCCCAATTTTTCCTATATTTTTTTTGGCGGCTTTTTATAACGCCGACGAATGAAAATAAAATATCACAGTAGTAGCAACTGTTATCAAGTGACGTATGGTTTCCATAGCCAACTTTTCAATTTTTGGCTTTCATTTGGCTTCCACGGCCTACTCGGTAAATTTCAATAATAAATTTTTTCTGATCTAGTTTCTGGTTAGATACCAACTTGTGATATGTCATTAGAAAGGGAATTGAATGCTGAATGAAGCGAAAAGAAAAAAAAAATAGGGTTTCCATTTAAAATAAGAAAGTTGATGTTACTTCCGGTCAGACCGGAAGTTAACTTCAACATGTCAATATGCTCAAATTCTAGCTCTTATGTCATTATATCGACGCTCCAAATTTCACATACCTACTTCATACAATAACTGAGATATTCCGTAGGCAATACTTCCGTAGCCACCCGGTATATATGATATATGTGGATGGTAATAGACGATATAAAAAAGTATAGGAAATTTCCATTCACATTGCTTTATTCAACCCAAAATTATCTTGCATTGACTAGTTTGAAAATTCCACACTCAAACATGTTTTTTTGTTTTTGAATATCTTTTCAATTTTTGTTTTTTCCTCATGGTTAATGCAAAACGGCCCGTTTCCGATTAGGTAAACAGGCCCAAAAAATATATATTTTTTTTCAACCAACTGAACATCCTCACACTTGGGCCATATATATGAATCTAGTTCCCTTTTGAGGAGTTTTATTTTGAATTGATTGTCTAAGATGATGTCCACAATACGGCCAATATACCACGTGTCGTAATATACAGCATAATAGTGTTTGTTCTATCATTATTTGTAAACTCGTCTCGTCTCGGTCTTTCGTGATTTAGATTCTCTTTTATTACTTTTTTTTTCGATGTACTCATATTTTTGCATCGCATATTCCTGTCTGAAGACAAATGTCCTTTCTCATGGGAAAAGAGCCAACATAAAGTTGATTTTCTCACAACCATTTTTTTATTATTTGCTTTTATGGTCAGAAAAGAACAATCTGACTCCATGTTTTTATTTTTTTGTTTCGCCTCACTACAAGGAAAAATAATATGTTTCCCTAGCATCTATCAATCGTTCGTTTCTTCGCATGCATTATAATTTTGCATTTCTCTAGCGACTGCGATTTCCGAAGAGGATTTCGGTGATGATTTCGAAAGTTTTGTCAGTGATTTCCGGATTTCCGATAGGATTTCAGGGATTTCATAATGATTTCGGATTTCTGGAGCGATTTCCTAAGTGATTGCGGGATTTCGGCCGAAAATCAAGCGATTGCGGTCGACTGCGGGGCAAATTAGTACACGTATTGCCAGAGTGGTCACCCCCTCGACTCAAGCATTTAAGGAAGTATTTTAATTTTGAAAAGTTTTTGTATTTTACATACAATAATTTTTTTCTTATATATTTTATATATTATAAAGATTATTGAAGTTTAATGTTTTCGAAGATCTCTAGGTATATGTGTATTTCATTAGATCAATCCATTGGATTGGATATACTGATTTGAATATACAGTGCGACGCTAAATTATGGTATTTTCTTTTCCGATGCGGGCCAATTTTTGAAACCCACACCCAAAATATATAGGGTTATTCGCATGTGAGTAAAAATGACTCTGGCGGTATTTTTTAATGGGACACACAGTATATTTTTGTGCATATCGCAGCCGTTTGACCTGATCCCATCAAACCTGGTATCACTGGATTCGTAATGACGATCCCTAACCAAATATGGAAACACGTTGAAAGTTCTGATAATAATTTTCCCCCAGAATGGGACACACTATATATGATCCATGTCTAAGAAGTTCATTATTATTATGTACTCACTGATTTTCTACTCCAAATGTGTTTTTTTCCTCAATAATATTATTGATAATAATTGTTTCATTGGCAGTTTTGAGGAAAAGAGTGATAGTCAAAAATCAGGATTCAACATCTTCTCTCCAACTCGAATCTATCTATATAAATATGGTTTAGGACTAATTATAATGTTTTCATTTTCAGAGTATTGCGGATATCCAACTGATTTTAGTTTACAAAAAAAGAACAAGTATACTCAACTCATGATGACAATGCAGCCAAAACATTTTCACTATAGAGGTCATTCGTCACTGTCAATGACATAATATGGGAAATGGAGTTGCATTTGAAGGCGATCGACTTGTTTCGAAAGCTATCATGTACTCAATGCCAAGTACCCCGCAGAAAGTGAAATGGTATGGACATTCATCCAACAAACTTTTTCAAATATACGTACCATTTATGATTGGTACTTTACGTTTGTCAAGTGTCTTCAACAGGATTTGAATGAATAATATAAAGTTTATTCTCTCTAGTAAAACCAAATACGTGTTCCATTTATATTGTAATATATTTGTTTTAAATTATATATTATTTATTCATTTCACTATGTTCGTATGTTGGGAATATTTATTTTTGTTTCGTAAATAAATAGTATGTTTTCAGAATAATACAGTATTTTATTATTTTTTCCATTGCCATTTGTATAGGTATATGATTATGTGAATTAAAAAATTGTGAACTTTTACGAATCAGATATCTTGAAAAATTTAATAGATGACACCATATTTGAAAATGTTGTGGAATACCATTTGAAGAAATTTATCAATACGACCTGTGTTCCTCTGAAATCTACAAGTAGAATTTTATGATGAATTTGAATTATAATTTCATCGAATTATGGTAAAAGATGTTCCAAAATACAGATGAATATTATGTTTTCAGAACTCATTGTTATACAGAACAATTATTATACAACTTGTCCAAGTATACTTGGACAAGTTGTAATATTTCATGTAAAATACTAGTTTCCGATAATATGTTGCTCCGCAGAAATTACTGAAATAAACAAAGTTGGTTATTATCCCAATGCTAATAATTTTTACCAATAAGTATAAAAAATATAAATAAATAAATATTAACACAAGATTAGTTGAAAGTAATACTCGCGGTAATAAAGATGTGGATTCTCAATGTCACTTTTTCTCATGGTATATTATAGAACATTGTATAAAGTTCCTTTTACTGCAGAAAATAGCAAAAACTACCTATGCTCACTAATCAAGTACAGTATCAAATACAAGGAAAAAGTGCTATTCTAGCCAAGTTCAATTTACTATTCCTCATAGTATACAAGAAAAAGTTCGAAAGACAGTTATTGCATCCTGTTTGTGATAAAGTTGACTAGGACATTAGGTGACCAAAACATTGAATCATTTCACTTGGAGCTTTTTGAGCTTTTTTGAGCTTGTAAGAATTTCCTGAATCAATTCAAATCTCTTTACATATTCTATAAATAGCAGCACAAACCGCATTTTTCAAATTTTTTTAAACAAATATATTTTTTGACGTCCTGTCTGTATGAAACTGTGTACCACTGAAAATATATACAAATCGTTCCTCATATTAGCCAGAAAATATCAGTTATAATAATAAACGATTCTATATTTACACCAAGTTCTACTTAACACTTACTATTAACAAAAAATCCCGTACGTATCTATAGGAAATGTTAGTACTCCTAAATATATGGCCGTTACAAAAATATACACGCGATCTTCGAAGAATTCATTACATTTTATACTTAGCTCGAGATTTATTATGGGTTTTTCAAGGTTTCTGTAGTGATTTGTGAGGACTGGAAACATGGGAAACCAGCAGGTCGGGTGCAATACAAGAGTAATCATTTCCAGCTTTGTGTTAGAGTGTTTTATGAAATATCGTCAAAACAATTCATTTATTGGAATAGCTGATACAGGGCGCAGCTAAATTACGGAACAAGTGCTGATATCCCAATCAATATACATGCGACAGAGGGTATCAGTCTTGATGTGATGAAGTAATCGATGATTATTTTTTAAGTAGGAGTGTATCGTATAAGTAGTAATTATAGCTGCGAGGGACTATCATTACTATCATTATTATTATTATTATTGTACACCGGGTGACACAACAGACATGTAGCAGCTTGTACGATTTTATATTAAAAAATTTGAAATTCAAATTCACCGGAAGTGCATATTATTTTTGAACTTAACGAAATGTTTTTCAACCACCTGTTTGATGTAACCCCAACTTTTTTTCAAATTTTCTTCTACGAATGAATAAATGCTTGGAACCTTCGGTATGAATTAAATTCAAGAAATTTTTAATATCCAAAATACCAAAACTACTTGTATTTCACTCGACGCGCGTTTTGCCAACAAAGTTGGCATCGTCATGAGCTCAAAGCTTACTCTATACTCTGTATACTCCATATATAGTCCATCTCATCTGCATTACAATTATCCATTCAACGATGAATCACAAATTGGTAGTCTTTTCTCAATTACTTGTTGAATTGCGTTATACTGAAAATCATCAAGTTGGCTGTGACGTGAATTTAACTGAAGTAGGATGCTTGGTTGGATTTATTTTGAAATTTATAGATTATTGGTCAGGTGATATTGCCTTAAATGTTTCCATGTTTCCATATCAATACATACCAGCAGGTTGTCTTTGATATAAGATCAAAAAAAACGAAAATACATCACAAACATATGTTTTTTTTTTTATTTTGCCATGACCTTTCCATTTAAAACATAAAATTAAATTACAATTTATCCTGCACTCCCCGATTATCAATAGAATATCGACCACATTTCGTTTATTGAATATATTTTTAGGCTTCGATGATAAGATGTAATTTCAATCAGTACAAAAACGGAGACAAGTCAACACAAGCAAATATTAATCTTCAACTGTAAACCATAATAGTTATTTGTGTATCAAGAGCGAAAGTAATACTTTGGCTTTCATTAATTTTCTTTCTATTTCAGTTCTTGAAAATGGCTCCAAAATCGGAGCCGAAACGTCGAATTTCAACAAATTCTAGACGCGGTTCAACCCGATATATATATATATATATATATATATATATATATATATATATATATATATATATACTAGTTTTTTTGTTAAAAAATCTCTCAGTTTTTGATATATTGGTTGGTGTAATATACCGAAACTATGGGTCAGTCTTTAAAACCGATTTCGCCGCTACCAGACTACATGTATAGACTGTGCGAGTATAAGACTATTATTATTATTCGCCGAGGCGCTCCAGATAGGTACATTTAATTTATTGATTGATAAACTAAGTTTCCAAGATTGAATAAAGATATCTGTCTATCTTCTTCTTTTCAATTTTTTTCCCAAATTAATATTCCACCCTCCCCTCCCATTCTATTTATGAATTTTAACTTTTGTTTCAGGTGAGCATTGATGATATTCGTTTTCTCAGGACAGACAGATAGTACCAAAGTTACAGATATAAGTGAGTAAAATTAATTATCAATAAACATTTAACCTGGGTGATTGACCCCCGGCTTCATAATTAGCTTATCATTTCGTATCATTTCGAATCAGTTTGAATAGCTATTAGAATTGCACATGCTCTCAATTGCAACTCAACTCTGATAGTCACAGTCTAACAGCCATACTTGAACTTAATAATACTTCAATTTCATTAT
Source organism: Chrysolina americana (assembly GCA_958502065.1). NCBI lineage: Eukaryota > Metazoa > Arthropoda > Insecta > Coleoptera > Chrysomelidae > Chrysolina > Chrysolina americana. Next base: position 32,749,918 of record OY293421.1, on the reverse strand, counting down.
GGAATCGGGGCTTATGAATAACATATGTATTAGACTAAGTAAATTGAAATCTACCACCACATCACCATTTACACACAATACAACAAAGATAATAATTTGGGAATGTTTCGAAAAGAATACTTGATATTGGTACTGAGTATAACAGTACCATGTGCAATAGATTTCCATTTGCCATTTCAAAGAATTGAGTACTTACTAATAGCTAATAAAGATTAGCGAAATATTGAGATATTGAGTTTTATTGGTAAACAGACCGCAAACCCGAGAAGTCCGCAGCTGATTTTATATATATACTCTCAACGCGGTTCAACCCAGGAACTTAGTGATCTACATATATATATATATATATATATATATATATATATATATATATATATATATCTATATATATATATATATATATATATATATATATATATATATATCTATATATATATATATATATATATATATATATTCAGATAGGTTTCCGCGGTCAGATATTTGAAAACTAAAAGTTCGGGTTGAACCGCGTCTAGAATTTGTTGAAATTCGACGTTTCGGCTCCGATTTTGGAGCCATTTTCAAGAACTGAAAAAGAAAGAAAATTAATAAATGGTTGAAACGTAATTCTACGCTGAGGTCTCAATCTGCCTACTCCTCAGGTATAATTACGTTCGGTTTTTGTGACTTGACGTCGGGGTCTCAATCTGCCTACTCCCCATGTCTCGTCACTGGTTCTCTCTAAGGTCTCAATCTGCCTACTCCTTCGAGAGAACTGAGGAATTGTGGGTTGAGGAACTGTATTTATAGTGGACGTGGCTGTAATGGCCGTGTGCAATGTATTGGCGCGAGGTGAACTATGGGCGGGAACTGAGTTGGCGCTAGATGAGCTGTGTGCGGGAACTTGGTTGGCGCTAAGTGAGCTATGTGCGGGAACTGGGTTGGTGGGAAATGAGTTGATGCGTGCAATGAGAGGCTTCCAGGTATTAGGAAGTCTACGTCCGTCGTCGCGAGTGTTGAGGCAATTGGGGCGCTTCTCTATCTCGAGGGCTTCTCGGATGATCCTGGTTTGCAGAGTTTTCTCGGTGGAAATTGTTTTTGTGTTTTTGAAGTCTATTTTGTGACCTGTGTCTTCTCGATGTTTATAAAGTGCGGAAGTGGAAGATGCCTGACGCACAGCAAGTTCGTGTTCGTACACTCTGGAAGTTACTCGTCTGTTAGTCTGGCCAATATAACTTCTCGGGCAGTCTGAACATGGTATTTCATATATACCTTGAGAATCGTTTGGTATTGTGTCCTTGGGAGATCTGAGAAATTTGGATATTTGGTTGTTGGCCGTGAATATTGTTTTTATCTCGTGTTTTCTCAAGATATTACTGATTTTGTCTGTCACACCTTTGATGTATGGTAGGAAAGCTTTGTGTGGCTGGATACTCTCTAGTGGATCATTTGTTTTTGGAGGACGGGTCAGTTGATGGCGGATAGACTTGTTGATTAGCGAATTGTTGTAACCATTCTGAAGTAAGGCTGATTTCAGATTGTCCAGCTCTTGTGGTCTGTTCTGGTTGTCGGTAAGCTGAATTGATCTGTATATCAGGGAGTTCAATACGGAGTTTGTTTGTGCTGGATGGTGATGAGAGTTTGCGTGTAGGTATCGGTTGGTGTGGGTCTGTTTCCTGTGTACTGTGTGGGTGAAAGAGTTATTGGATTTCGTAATGAGAACGTCCAGGAAAGCTAGGGAATTGTTCATTTCGGTCTCCATTGTAAATTTCATGTTGGGATGGATATCGTTTAGGTGATCTAAGAACGTGTTTAAGATTTCGTAACCATGAGGCCATATGACGAAAATGTCGTCAACGTATCTGAACCAGCAAGTAGGCTTGTGGTCAAATGCTTCTACAGCCCTGGTTTCGAAGTCTTCCATGAAAAGGTTTGCAAGGACTGGAGAAAGGGGGGAACCCATGGGAGCACCTTTCACTTGTTTGTAGTAATTTCCTTGGAAGAGGAAATACGTGTTGTTCATACAGTGACTGATGAGGTCCAGGGTGTCTTTTGGAATTCTGTGTTTCGTTTTAAGGATTTCTAGCGTGTCCGTTAGGGGAATATTTGTGAAGAGGGAGACAACATCGAAGCTCACTAGGATATCTGTGTTCTGGATTCTATAGGATTTGAGAAGGTCTAAGAAGTGGAATGAATTTTTCACGTAGGATGAAGCTTCTTCTGCTCGTGGCTGAAGAGTACTCGCTAGATACTTGGCGAGGTTCTGGGTTGGTGATCCAAAGGCACTGACGATAGGTCGGAGTGGGATATCAGGCTTGTGTATTTTTGGTAGTCCGTAGATACGAGGGGTGCGTGATGACTTCTCTCTAGGGATAGTGGCTTTCTTGGTTTCGGCTGGTAGTTTAGAATTATTGATCAGATTTTTGGTCTTCTTTTCGAGGTAAGTTGTCGGGTCTCGTTGGGTGATCTGATACTCGGATGAGTTTAATAGTGTACTCATTTTGTCTACATAATCTGAGGTATTCAGAACTACTGTGGCGTTGCCTTTGTCTGCTGGGAGAATGATTATGTCAGGGTTGTTGTGGAGGTTTCTGAGGCAATGTTTTTCGGCAGGTGTTATGTTGGATGGAGGGAGTTTCGCTCTCCTAAGTGTGGTGGCAATATCTTGTCTAGTTTCTTCAGCTGTATTTTCTGGTAGATGAGTTATCGCGCTTTCTATTTGTGTGATGATGGTTTCTGTTGGGATTCTGTTTGGTGTGATGGAATAATTGAATCCTCTTGATAGTAGTGCAAGGCTATTTTGATCTAGTGGTGTGTCGGAGAAGTTGTGTACTAATACAGGTGATGCAGCTGGGACCAAGGGTATGATGTTATTCGTTAACAATGCACAAAGTTTGTTTTTCTGTGTTTCTGTTTTCTTATTGCTGATGTGATCTGCTTTGTCCTGAGATATCCTGGTCAAAGTGTCCCAGATGACTGGATGGATATCTACGGTGGATAATTTGCCAAAACATTTGTAGAGTGAGGTGTTGGTGATGTCCAAATTACGTCTGATGTCGTGAAGTGTTTTTCGAATAAGTGCTTGGCTAGCTTTATTGAGAATACGCTGGGCTGACGATGAGGTATCATGATGTTTCAACCGGAAGGCTTTGGGAATGACTCTGTGGTCTCTGCATGATTTGAGGAACGTGAGGTCGCACAGGAGTTTGGATCTTCGGATAAGGAGTGATGAATAGTTTTTCGTGAGATGGAGAATATCCTCCCCGTAGAGGCGTGCAATGTGTTCAGATAGGTTTCCGCGGTCAGATATTTGAAAACTAAAAGTTCGGGTTGAACCGCGTCTAGAATTTGTTGAAATTCGACGTTTCGGCTCCGATTTTGGAGCCATTTTCAAGAACTGAAAAAGAAAGAAAATTAATAAATGGTTGAAACGTAATTCTACGCTGAGGTCTCAATCTGCCTACTCCTCAGGTATAATTACGTTCGGTTTTTGTGACTTGACGTCGGGGTCTCAATCTGCCTACTCCCCATGTCTCGTCACTGGTTCTCTCTAAGGTCTCAATCTGCCTACTCCTTCGAGAGAACTGAGGAATTGTGGGTTGAGGAACTGTATTTATAGTGGACGTGGCTGTAATGGCCGTGTGCAATGTATTGGCGCGAGGTGAACTATGGGCGGGAACTGAGTTGGCGCTAGATGAGCTGTGTGCGGGAACTTGGTTGGCGCTAAGTGAGCTATGTGCGGGAACTGGGTTGGTGGGAAATGAGTTGATGCGTGCAATGAGAGGCTTCCAGGTATTGGGAAGTCTACGTCCGTCGTCGCGAGTGTTGAGGCAATTGGGGCGCTTCTCTATCTCGAGGGCTTCTCGGATGATCCTGGTTTGCAGAGTTTTCTCGGTGGAAATTGTTTTTGTGTTTTTGAAGTCTATTTTGTGACCTGTGTCTTCTCTTCTCTTCTCTTATATTGGCCAGACTAACAGACGAGTAACTTCCAGAGTGTACGAACACGAACTTGCTGTGCGTCAGGCATCTTCCACTTCCGCACTTTATAAACATCGAGAAGACACAGGTCACAAAATAGACTTCAAAAACACAAAAACAATTTCCACCGAGAAAACTCTGCAAACCAGGATCATCCGAGAAGCCCTCGAGATAGAGAAGCGCCCCAATTGCCTCAACACTCGCGACGACGGACGTAGACTTCCCAATACCTGGAAGCCTCTCATTGCACGCATCAACTCATTTCCCACCAACCCAGTTCCCGCACATAGCTCACTTAGCGCCAACCAAGTTCCCGCACACAGCTCATCTAGCGCCAACTCAGTTCCCGCCCATAGTTCACCTCGCGCCAATACATTGCACACGGCCATTACAGCCACGTCCACTATAAATACAGTTCCTCAACCCACAATTCCTCAGTTCTCTCGAAGGAGTAGGCAGATTGAGACCTTAGAGAGAACCAGTGACGAGACATGGGGAGTAGGCAGATTGAGACCCCGACGTCAAGTCACAAAAACCGAACGTAATTATACCTGAGGAGTAGGCAGATTGAGACCTCAGCGTAGAATTACGTTTCAACCATTTATTAATTTTCTTTCTTTTTCAGTTCTTGAAAATGGCTCCAAAATCGGAGCCGAAACGTCGAATTTCAACAAATTCTAGACGCGGTTCAACCCGAACTTTTAGTTTTCATATATATATATATATATATATATATATATATATATATATATATATATATATATATATATATATATATATATATATATATATATATATATATATATATATATATATATATATATATATATATATATATATATATATATATACAGTGTGTCCCAGCTAAAACTTGTCACCCCCCTAATATCCGAACTCATGAAAAAAATGGAAAATCGCTCAGACCCGTCGATTTTTATTTCAAGGGGGAACACTTTCACCAAATACACCATCATTGTGTTGTCAACCCCCTTAACCCCAGCACCCCCTACTTCAGAATTTTCAATGGGACTACTATACTTGTGATACATCATTTTGAAGGGAATTCAATCCCAAAAACATCGGTGTACTGAAATTGAGGATCGATCAAGTGTTGTTGAAGTTTTCATGAAATCTAAGTTTTATCCAGATATTTTAATTTTTCATCACCTCAAATGTTAGCGTCGTAAGAAAGGTTCACTGTGGGTACGCCACTGTATTGAAAAATAATATGCTGTCAGAAATAATAGTTTCGAAGGTGAGACAGACGTTTTTATGAAAAAAAAAATTGCCCTCATGTGTTTTTGTATACGCATATCTTTGTTTACGCCTTGGTAATTGATGTATTCGAGTCACTGCATTCAACAATTTGAAAACATTCGAAAATGGTTTATACTGTACAAGAGAGAATATCCATTGTAGCTGCGTATTTTGAAAATGGACGATGTGCTAGAGCTACGGCTCGAAGTTTCAATGAAAGTCATCCAGAAAACACCACATCATATCAGTACGTGCTTCAATTAATGAATAAGTTCTTGGAGTCGGGATCAGTGCTGAATAAAAAACATGAACGAGAGAAGCCTATGAGAAATGAAGGGGTCGCTGTTGCAGTTGTAGGACATGCAGTGATGGACAACATTCAGTCGTTAAGACAACTTGAGACTATTTCTGGAGTTTCGAAAAGCAGCGTACATCGAATTCTGAAAGACGCAAAATTCCATCCTTATAAAATGCAGAATGTACAAGAATTAAATGAAGATGATCCTGACAGACGTACAGAGTTTTGTGAAATCATGAGTCAATTATTGATTGGTGATAATAATTACCTCTACAATGGGTGCTTTTCTGACGAATCTTCTTTTTATTTAAATGGACATGTGAACAGGCACAACTGCAGATACTGGAGTGATGTAAATCCCCATTGGTACAGGGAAACTCATTCACAAACTCCTCAGAAATTGAATGTTTGGGCTGGTATTCTGGGAGACCATATTGTAGGTCCATATTTTATTGATGGTAACCTCAACGGACAAACGTATCTTGAACTTCTTGATACAACTGTGAACCCCAGAATCACTCAGTTACTTGAAGACGATGATAGGTTACTTGACGGTCAGCTCACCTTTCAACAAGATGGAGCTCCTCCACATTTTGTTGCACATGTACGTCAATTTTTAGATGACAATTTCACAGGGCGATGGATTGGAAGGCGAGGACCAATAGAATGGCCGGCTAGATCTCCTGATTTATAACCATTAGACTTTTTTTATGGGGTCATTTGAAATCCAAAGTTTATATTACCCAGCCAACTTCTCTTGATGATCTACGCAGGAGAATTGTTGTGGAGTGTCGTGCAGTGACTCCAGAAATGTTGAGCAATGTGCGAAGAAATTTCGAAGATCGCTTATACTTCTGTACGGAACTGAATGGTTCACATTTTGAACCTTTCATACGATGATAACATGTTAGGTGATGAAAAATAAAAATATCTGGAAAAAATTAGTTTTCATGAAATCCTCAACAACACTTGATCGATCCTCAATTTCAGTACACCGATGTATTTGGGATTGAATTCCCTTCTAAATGATGTATCACAAGTATAGTAGTCCCATTGAAAATTCTGAAGTAGGGGGTGCTGGGGTTGAGGGGGTTGACAACACAATGATGGTGTATTTGGTGAAAGTGTTCCCCCTTGAAATAAAAATCGACGGGTCTGAGCGATTTTCCATTTTTTTTATGAGTTCGGATATTAGGGGGGTGACAAGTTTTAGCTGGGACACACTGTATATATATATATATATATCGCTAATCTTTATTAGCTTCTTCAGGCGAGAAAAGCTGCAAAAACATGTTAGGAATTTTGAAAAATCAAACCAAAAATTATACAACTGTTCCACTTACCATCATAGAGTCGGTAATCCTATTGTCTTCATTAGTGATCTGGGGAGCTGCGAAATATTCATCTCATATATATATATATATATATATATATATATATATATATATATATATATATATATATATATATATATATATATATATATATATATATATATATATATATATATATATATATATATATATATATATATATATATATATATATATATATATATATATATATATATATATATATGAAAACTAAAAGTTCGGGTTGAACCGCGTCTAGAATTTGTTGAAATTCGACGTTTCGGCTCCGATTTTGGAGCCAATTTCAAGAACTGAAAAAGAAAGAAAATTAATAAATGGCTGAAACGTAATTCTACGCTGAGGTCTCAATCTGCCTACTCCTCAGGTATAATTACGTTCGGTTTTTGTGACTTGACGTCGGGGTCTCAATCTGAGTAGGCAGATTGAGACCTCAGCGTAGAATTACGTTTCAACCATTTATTAATATTTTCTTTCTTTTTCAGTTCTTGAAAATGGCTCCAAAATCGGAGCCGAAACGTCGAATTTCAACAAATTCTAGACGCGGTTCAACCCGAACTTTTAGTTTTCAAATATCTGACCGCGGAAACCTATCTGAACACATATATATATTATATATATATATATATATATATATATATATATATATATATATATATATATATATATATATATAATAACAAAGTATTCTCGACCGAACTCTATTAATTAAGTAGAAATTCTCGGGTAGCGGTCTGTTGAACAATGAAACTCATTCGATTTAAATCTTCAATATTTCGTCAACCTTTATTGACTTCTTCAGGAAGAGCTACAATTAAAAGGAATATGAGTTGTTGAAGGACTACATAAAAATAACATGATAACTTACAAAATTCACAGAGTTAGTTCTAACCTATGGAACATTTGGGAGGACAATTGTTATTCTCCGCTGCAGACTAATCGCTTAATTTACCTGACTGGAGTGTTACTATGGTTTGAATAAGGATTCGTTTAAATACAATGGTGTTAATTAGTGTAGGTATTCCATTGGCACCAACTGTCAAACTACACACAACGTTGAATGGAATTTAAAATATTACAATATATACTACTAAGTTGTCCTGTATCGGTTTTGTAGTTAACTGTGTTAGGATTTTTGTTGATATGGACCATCTCAAGGAATAACCTGTTTTTTTGATTGCTGACTTTGTCTAGAATTTTTGGATTTGAATAATCAAACCGGTGGCCTGTTTTCTGGGTGTGGTCGACTGCTGCACAGGAGTTTTTTCCCAATTGGGCATCACTCTTGTGGAGTGTTACACTCTAGTCAGGTAAATTAAGCGATTAGTCTGCAGCGGAGAATAACAATTGTCCTCCCAAATGTTCCATAGGTTAGAACTAACTCTGTGAATTTTCTCTTCCTGAAGAAGTCAATAAAGGTTGACGAAATATTGAAGATTTAAATCGAATGAGTTTCATTGTTCAACAGACCGCTACCCGAGAATTCCTACTTAATTATATATATATATATATATATATATATATATATATATATATATATATATATATATAGATATATATATATATATATATATATATATATATATATATATATATATATATAAAGAAGGAACATTTTATTGGACTAAGCCCTCTAGTAAAAATGCAACCGTAGACACGTGTTTCGATCTTAGGGATCTCATCAGTACGGTGAAAGCAAGTGTAAGGATGTGCAACACTTGATTGCAGGTGAAACAACAAATGACATTTCAAAGAATTGAGTACTTACAGAAGCTTATCTCAACTGAAAATCATCTGTATAATAAGAGTGAATTTTAAGAAAATATTAGTATTCCCAAAGTATTTTGATTTCTTCAAAATTTCTTCTTTTCGCCAATTGACAAGTCTTCGAAAGACTTTGCGAGCTGTGCTTGTGTTGCTGAGCTCACGAATTTTGGTATCCTGAACAAAAAATACAAATGAAATTTTTGGTGTTTGATACTATTTTCGAAGAGTCAAGTCCCATTTCGTTCTGGAACTTCACCATGTGACCGCTCGAATTTCCGTTATTGAACAAAATGCCTCATTCATTTTGCCAACACTCTTTTCAGATGCTAATTTCTCTAATTTCACAATAACCAGCTCAAAAAACAACCGTTTTACATAAAGATGAAACCTTCTTATAACAACAAACATAACCTCGTTTTTTCAATAACTTTCAATCTCGCGGTAAGTTGGTCATTTGGAATACGTGCCTTCCATTATTCAAATTCAAATATGAGCATTCATTTATATGTTCAATATTTTGATTTCAGTCATTGATACATCTGATAATAATTTTAAAATTGGTTTTAAGAAATATACTTGAAAAAACTCACGAGCTTGTTTACAATCCAGAAACAAAGCTCATTTCACTCACTGACGCATGGTTCAAAGAAGATGAAAGAAGGAGAAAATTACTCAACCTATCCAAGCTTACCTTGTTATCCAAGTTGAATGCAATCCTTTCAAACTAACCAAAATCGCTTATGGCTGATATAGCGAAGGGAAGACACGCACGCCTTCGGCATATTCAAGACATAGTTTAAGACATAAATGATATCATGTTCGCTTCACTTATTTCTCATCAACAAATTAATAATTGTCAATTTGTTGATGACCAAATTTAAATAATCGTGAAATTTCAATATAAAGTGTTAAATGCGAGTTGAGTTAAAAGTTAAATGTTTATTAGTGATTATCTCTTAGTCAATTCAACTGTGGGAAGAAATAAAAATGTATGGGTTATTTTTTTGTTTCGGGGGTATTTTATACGAGGGGGTTGATGTACCGGATGGTATTATTTGTGGGTTTTTGTCCGAGGGGTATTTGTCCGGGGGTTTTTCGACCGGGATGTTTTTGTTCTGGGGTAGTCCTGATATCTTCTAATACAGTTCCTTGGATCTCCGATTCTACTTCCCTTATTATGAAATTGCTAACTCCCTTTGATGAAATGTCCTACTAAATAAATTATTCAAATGTAATTACGAAGAAACTTTCTGCGTTACTCTGTAATATTCGAACTTTGGTATACACATTTCGCTTTTCGGAAACTCTTCCAACTTTGTCGTAATTTCTAATGGCATACAAGTAAACAGTTACCAAAACGAATTAAATTAGATTCTGCTTCTCGATGTTCAAGAACATTCTCATATCGCACTCGGTCTTGATTTTCCAAAAAAAAAACAAAAAACAATAAAATGAATTTACTGGGGCTGAAAATTGCCATACACAATCTTTATTGCATATAAAAAAAAGTTAAGTCAGTCAGTCAACTGAATATGGGGATAGAGCTGGTCAGTCATCCCCATTGTATGTATGTATATAACTTCCAACATACAGGGTGTTTGATGTGTGACTTATTAAACTTTATTTAATTATGGGGTCGTGTGAGTTTATACCGGGTGGTTCATAAGTTATGGAGCATTGTTTTTGAATGGTGAATAAACGCATAAGTTCTTTCTAGTCTATTTTTTAAAGCCAATTTTAGAATTATCAATTGTAGCAATAGCTATAATTAAACATTTGAACATATAGTTAAAGGGGAAATTATTTGGGCCATATTTGAATATGTATAACAGTTGTTTTTGGTGCAAGTAACCGTAAAATTGGGTAGAATAGCATCTGAAAAAAGTGTCGGCAGAAAGAATGAGGCATTTTGTGTGATTTCAATAACAGAAATTTGAGTGGTCACTTGGTGAATTTCGAGAACGAAATAAGTCTGTATTTTCGAAAATAGTTGTAAACTCAAGCAATTGAAAAAGCATAAACATTTTTACATTTTGAGCTTGGCACATATTAAATCAACCTACAATTAATCTTCGCTTGATATAACTCGAAATAAAAGATTGGTTGAACATCTGCTGTGAATTACCGCTTTTTTAATTTTTCTTGTGTTTATGATGTTATAATATCGTCTTTATTATTCTCAACAGAATTCTCAATACAATATTATAGCAAAAATACATTACTTGAAAATAGAAGGCGGAGTTCAATTCTTGAGTGACAAGTCACCATTAAATTGTTCTTCCACTCAACATTGAAACATATCGCATGGTGCGATCACATAGCTTGCAAAGAAACAAGAAAAACAAACTTACTTTTATACTGTAGGAGATTTGGTGGGACATCTAATTGAATAATTGATGCGAGAGTAAGAAGTTAAAGAAGTTAGACTGCTTATTCGTCAAGGTTAGTTCGGCTGTAAAGATACATTTTTAGGTTATTTTTGAAAGTATTCTGATCATTTTGCTTCATTGGTTCGGGTATACCATTATAAATAGCACAAATCTGATAACTAAAACTTTGTCGAAAAATTTCCTATCGGAAGAATGTATTTTTTTTTGTGTAAATAGAATGGTGTTTTATTAACAATTATTTTATGAAACAAAGTGCCAGCATGTAACATTCTCCCTCCACTCATGTTCAACCAACCTAAGTCCTTCTCTTTAGCGGATGCCAAAGATCAGTCACAAGCAAGAGTTTTGAACTTTTTGAATTTTTTGTTTGATTTGATGTGTTAAACACGGACTGTACAGAACGTCAGCAAAGTTGAATAAAGATAAAACCAATGTTTCACATAAGGTTGTTCTCACGCTGGATGGTATAAGATGTCTGTCCCCATATATAATTTTCAATGAATAATAAGCCTGTTTAATGACTTGATTAATATACTTCTCAAATCTCAAGTTAGCATCCAAAATTACACCAAGACTTTTAGCTTCCTGCACTACCTCAAGCCGCTGATTATTTATGACAATATTTACCGAGTTGTAAACTACATTTTTATCAAAGCAATAATCAGATGCTTTTTTCGCAAACGATTTTAAATCTCTGTTTATTCGAGTGCAACCATTTCTACCGTATCTGATGGAAAACTATAATACAGCTGCGTATCGTCCGCATACAAATGTACATTACAATACTTGAGGCATTTTATTAGATAGCAAATAGAAGGGGCCCTAAAATTGAGCCTTGAGGCACTTCAGATCGCAGATTAAGATATTCAGAATTATTTCCATCTATAGATACCATCTGTTGACGATCATTTAGATACGACTCGATTAATGAGACAGCATATTTTGTTAGTCCTATATAACTTAGTATTGACAACATTAGGTCAAAGTTTACAGTATCGAAGGCTCTACTAAAATCAAGGAGAACTAGAATAGTGTTATTACTTGTATCTCTCGCTCTAATGATATCATCGACAATATATAATAAAGCAGTACACTGTGACTCTCAATATGTTCTTTGAGTTGCACCTGGATAGCTCTCTCAAGAACTTTTGATAATGTTGGTAATAAACTAATACCGCGTAGGTCTTTATATTCTGATGGATTATTTTTTTTAGACAAGACTTTTACAACAGCTCTCTTGCATACTGTGGGAAGAGTATTCTTAACCAAACAAAAGTTGACAATATGAGTGACATATGTGACTATATGCGGACAGCACATTTTTATTAGTTTTATAATCAACATGTCACATTCCACAGCATTCGTCTTTATAACTGAAATTGTTTCAAAAACAAACAAATCGTGAACTTCATGAAATGTGAAATCTGATTCACTCAATTTATTGTTTCTATAATAAGAGAGAAGCTCCACTGGTGGGTTATTGAACGGAATGGAGTTGATGAAAAAATTGTTGACCTCTGTGGGATTTTGTTAATTTTCCGGTAGGTGAATTATTTTACTAGGTAAATAATAATTGGATTTTAATATTTTCCAAATTACTTTTTATTTCTATTACTAAGTTCAGCAGAAAAATATGTCCTCTTGATCCTTTTTATTGCTAGGTTAGTATAATTACGCAAGTCCATATAAAACTGAAAACGCACTTCCGTTCTCGTTCTTTTAAACCTATTGAGAGCTTTATCTCTGATTTTCATCATCTGCCTGATCAGTTATTAGCGATGTTGTAAGCGGTATATGTCTGTCAAACAGGTTTGTAAGGCAATTGGTTACGAACGAAACCTTTTCGTCAACTCCATACTGATCATATAAATTGAAGAAAGGAATACTGAATAAGTCTCTTTGAAAATCATCGTCGTAAGTACTTGAAGTTTCTATGGGTATGATATTTAACACGTTGCTCATTTGTCCTGATATTTATCTCACAAAAAACTAGCATATGGTCTGAAATTCCATTCGTATCAATACCACCTCCCTCCAGCACCCATTCTTCCTCAGTATGATTACGTCTAGAAAAGTCGATGTTGTTTCAGTTATTCTTGTAGGACTATCAATAATTTGACTTAAGCTGAAACATTGCATAACTGAAAACATCTTCTCGACAGAAGTGTTTTCATAATCTAAAATAATGATATTACAGTTTTCCCCGCATATTATGCCATCTACCGTTGGATTTTTGTACGCGATTGTGTAATTCACCACATTTTTTAACCAAAATCCGCGTTACGTAAATCAGCTAAGTTTACCTAATACCCAAAAATGTGACGGTATCAAAAACATATATCCACCTCACTACTCACTATGTACAATCACTTCATTTCATAACCATGAGCACCACTGTTGAATTTGCATTAACTTTCATGTTTTCATGTCAAACAGCGATAACATCTCGAAATAAATTGGGTTTTTAGGTAACGTCATTTTCCATCTAGCTGAAGGGATGTACTGAAAATTGTCCCGAGGTCGTGTTGCTTGAAAGAAGCGCTAATGACCCGCCTAATTATATTTCCATTCGTGACTCTGAGCTTTGAACGAAGTTTGTTCATTAAATATTGCTTCTGTTTGATATGTATGGCAAGTATAATTTTCAGTGCACTATTGGACGAATGATTAATTTGTCAGTGACTTATTATGTTACCAGGTTTGTAAAGTGTGTGGAGCTCACGATGAAATTAATTCGGTGTTTTAGACTCCCCACATACACGAGTTCTATGAAGATGGTCTAGCTCATTATTAGTATGTGCCTTTGGCAGAATCAGTTGCTGTCCCATTATGAAATGTTATAGGGAATTCCACTGACCCTAGCATAGTTGGGCAACTGCACCGAACATAGATACTTCCTGCCACTTAGGGCTAACCCCATTCTTCATCCAGCTTCGGACTTACTTCAAATCATTATCGTTTCTATTTATATATCTTCTATAGTTCATAAATCAGATTCTTCAGTATCAATTCTTACGGTCGGTACCAAGAGAACGAACTGACTGTAAACCCTCTTAAAACAATGATAATAGTTATTACCTACCACAGAACTCAAAGAACTAGAAAGCCAATGCCGAAATATAAAAACGAAACCTACCGTAACTCAAAGAACAATCGTGAGAATGCGCAGTATCACCGCTGCCTTGCCAGAGAGGGATTGAATGAAATATTATGGCCTACGTTTATGTACTGAAATATGAAATATGTTCATTAAGTTAATTATAACTACAAATAAATACTTTTTTAATCGTACCAAGAATTAATTTTTGAGTGATTTTTGTGGAATTTGTTTCTCAGTTATTACCATTAACTAATAGTTGATAATTAACTAAAATATATAATAATAATAATAATAAGTATACTTTATTGTCATTAAGACATGATCTTGTGGACAAAGCTTGCGTTAAATAAATAGGTATGTAAATATAAAAGTATTAAAATGTAAAAACAGTTAGTATTTCTAAAGTGCAGTGAAGTTGGAACATAAAACTATACAGTTAAAAGTCAATTTTGTAACAGCACAGTTAAAATAGTCATCAGTTTTGTAAAAAATCTGTTAAAATAGTCAGATTTTTTCTTAAGGAATATGAATAGATGTATACATTAACAAACATAAAAACATCATCAAAAACATCGTAAAAAAACATTGTAAAAAATCCAAAGAGCAATACAATTACACCTTGGTTTCGAATAACATAGGTTCAAATATGCACATTATGTGATGTAAATTCATCATTATAATACTCTTGCAAATTATAATAGGGTCTATCAGCTAAAAATGTTTTAACCAAGTTTCTAAACTTTTTGTTAGTCGATTTTGCTTCTCTTAAATCTGAATGTAAGTGATTAAACATCTTGGCCCCATATAATAAATAGAGTCCTTGGCCATATCAGTTAAGGGAATTGGCAATTTCAACATTTTAGAACGGGTGTTGTAACGATTGGACGCAGTTTCATATAAGGACAAATTCTGGTAAATGAGGCAAACTGATTCTAAAACAAATAATGCAATCAAAGTCAACATCTGCGAATATGCATCTGCATGAATCACGAGGATTGAGCATATACAGATATCTGATCGCTCGTTTCTGCAGTACCAATACAGTCTGAAGTGCTGATTAGTTGCATACTCCCCATAACGCAAATGGGACTCTAAAAGGGCGTAATACACCTTTTTGCATAACATCCAGAAGATATCTTGCTTTTAAAATGCTTGATATGGTCGTCAAATTAGAGTCTATATGTAAACCTACAAATTTAGTTTTAGACTTGTTCTCGATCATTAAGTTGTCGCCAATTGCTAGGTCATCTAGAGAATATCTTATCCTTATTTTCAGAGAGTTCTGTAGTTCTTATCATTTGATTCCTTCCTGAAAGGTATGACTCAAACCATTTATATACCATTCCTCTGCAACCATAACGTTGAATTTTGTAATGTAATGTAATAAATTATTATAATAAATATTTGTTTGGAAATAAACTTAATTATACTATAAGACAGAATTAATAATCAGTGACGTCAGTTCTTTGTTCAGAAAAAACACGAATGAGAGCGGCTTAAAATCTTCTTCCTCTTCCCTTGCTTCTCTTGGGCACCATAAAGCTAAGAATGTGTCACTGACATTCAATTCCGTCTATAGTATAGTATTATTTTTATCGAAAAGTGTCTTGTAGTAGAAAAGGTATTGTAGAAATTTGCACTTTTTTGCACTTGTTGCACAATATACTATTTCTTATAATTGAAATAGGAAAGGTTGGCTGATTTGTGCTTATATGCTTGTGCTATATTACTGGACTTGATCCTTTTATCTCGATGTTTGGAATCACATTTTTTGGCCGAGAAGAGTTAATTATTTCACATTTCATATCGAAAGCTCTCCCAATTTCTGAGGCCCACGGATGGTAGGTAACTAACTCTGTATAATCATACGGATTAAATCTTCAGTTCAGTCAGTTATTAAAACTTAGTGAATTTTGATGGTGGCAACTTTTAAACATCATAAAGTTGTTGGTGTGGTATCTATCAGAATAGCAAAAGCCAGCCAAGCCACCCCTATGTTTTCCTACTAGGAATCGCAATTACTAAGTTTTTTATGTTACATTACCCGCCTCCAACTGCGTTCCTCATTCAATAATTCTTTGGCCTCTTTCTGAACATCGTTGGAATACTTTTGAGGTTTTATTTCAAAATAAAAATAAATCTTTCAGTCTCTTTTTGATGTTATCCACTCATCTCCTCGCAGAAAATTCGTGCTTGAGAAAAGAAATTAGGAATTTTGCAGCAAAATACTCATTTCAATTTGTTGATGGAATTGCTCAACATAAAGCAAAATTGCCTTATGCAAACAAATTGCTTTGAGAATATTTATTTTTCTTGTGATTATTCACAAAGTTTCACGGAAATGTGAAAAGTTTAAGAGCTGTATTCCAACTGAAACGAGCTTTGATTACATATTTCCCAAACGTATATCCCGGGTTGAAATGAACTTGGCTTATTACTCTGTATATTTTTTGCAAAAAAAGAGGTTTGTTTAATGTAGAACTACCATAACATCGTAAAGAAGAAAGATTGTTTTAAACAGTTAAAATTAATTCATTCATTAAATTTCCATTATGAAAGTTAGGTCAGTTACGTTCTATAAATATACAGTTTGGAAAACTTTTTCATAATTAATTTGACGAAAAAAAATAACTGTTTTTAAAAAGTTCTACATGATCTTGATCTTGAGACTTAGCCTCCAGATATAATAAAATGTTTCTTGAAAAATATGAATTTCATGCAAGAATAAAGTACCTTTATTTTAAAAAATATCGAAAATTGTTAAGGGAAATAGTTATTTAGAGTTGAAAATTTCAAGATATTCGTCACCGTGAAAAATTGAACTTTTCACATTTCAATTTTTTCTTAGTTTTAAGAAATAAACTAATTGTCAATTGAAAATTTTGTGTGGATATCTGAATGTAGTTTTCACTTCGAACTTTGTCCCACCATAGATTGTAGATTGTAAGCCTCACAAGCACTTCGACCTATAAGTTCTTTTATTCGTGACCCTTGATATATTCGGAGACCGGGATTCCAAGACTTCTTGCTAAGTTTATCAGTTTCCTGGGAGATAAGTTCCTGATGTTGGAGGACGTTAAGAAGGCCCCTTCCAAGAACTTAAGCCTCTCGTAGAAAAGCGCTAGGCATTCGCACAGCAAATGTTCTGCAGTTTCCGCGAAGTTCTCGCAGTAGTGGCAACTATTACTCTCTGATTTACTCATCTTTTTGAGTTGGTACCCTAGAGGGCAGTGTCCAGTGAGAAGTCCCGTTACCATCTTCAAGTCTTTCTTGTCCAACTCGAGAAGCTGTTTAGCTTTCTTTGGCGATAGATGTACTAGTCTTTTCGCTTGTCTTTGTCCTGGCACTTTATTCCAGTGAAATTTCATTTCATCGGTTCCCCAGCGTCGGAACTCTTCTTTTAGTGGGCTCTGGAGAGTCCACAGAAGGATACTGGGCCGGGAAATGGTGTGTTTGCCCCTTCTTTGGCAAGGCAATCTGCTTCTTCGTTGTCTTCAATTCCTCTGTGACCTGGCACCCACATCAGGGTGACCTCATTGTTTACTGCCAGTTGTCTTATGTATTGTTTACAGTCCCAAGTCAACTTAGACTCACAGGTGTATGACCTCAGAGCTTTTAGTGCTGCTTGGCTATCTGTCAGTATATAGATTTCTGCCCTCCGAGTGCCTCTTTCAAGGCATTCCTGGACACATAATTCTATAGCAGGTACTTCTGCTTGGAAGATGAATACCATAATTATTGATACTGTCAAAAATAAATGTACTTTGTACTTTATTCTTGTAGGGACCTCACATTTTTCAAGAGAGCACATATACGACTGAAAACCTTTTTCATAATGTGATTGCTGTACGGAAATGGCTTGAAGAAACATTTCAATGAAGATGCATTGTGAGGAGCAGTCCTTTTTTTGTTGGCCTCCTTGATCACCAGACCTGACTCCATTAGATTTTTTCTATGGGAGCGTTTGGAAGAAAGTGTCAATAAAAATAAACTACAAAACTTGAACGAATTAAAGGAGAAGATATGGATATATTGAAAACACCAAAATCTGAGGAAACTGTTCCATTCATCGTGCTCACTTCAAGCTAACACCAGACGTCGGGATTGTCATCTATTGCTTCCATTGTCTGACAGGCGAGAATACTTCACTATACTAAGTGGGTGTTTGATATCTTTCGTTAGTGGTGGCGCTGCGTTCGGCATATTGGGAATCACGTTCGGTTTATTGGTAACCTCTCTCAACTCAAATATTTGCGTTCCGTCTGATGGGGATCGGTTTATTGGGAGTGAATTCCCAGAAAACTAAAAAGTCTGTTTTTGGTATTTCACCAATATTTTTGTAGCGTTTCATTTGAAATAACTGGCATCATAAGTGACTACAATTTTTAATTATGGTCCTGCCGTTAGTTCGTTTCTGAATTCCACGAAACCTAACGCTTCGATATAAAAAGTATCTGTGACGTTTTGGATAAATGTAGCTATGATTCATTTAATCAACTCCGAAACTAGGATAACTATAATACAGAAATTTACAAAAAGGAAAAATACGAAAATTCGTTGTGTTGGGTATCTTCTTATTGATATTATTGGGTAATGTCTGAAGTATGCCAACAGTTGAAAAAGTTTTGAAGAAATCAAAAATAATTTACAGAATAACTAACGACAGGTCCGTAATTCACGTTTTCACTGATGATGCTAATTTTTTAAATAAAATGTTACAAAAATATCAAGTGTGATATACCACTGATTTGTGATTAAATCGTTTTATCAATATTTGTAATAAAATAGACAGGTACGTATTTGAAAACCAAGTTAATGGTGGCCGTGTTGGCACGAAACGTTTGATCAGAGATTCACTCTTATAGTTTATTTTGAATATGGCAAACCTTTCCTTTTCCAATTCTTTTATATTTTCTGTAATAACAATTCTATTCGTAAAAAAACATAAACAGTATTTTAAGTTTTTCCTGTATAACTTAGGAAGGGCAAGAGTCGCTGTAAATTTTCTATGGCCATTGTACTGTTCCCCACAATAGTTTTTTTTTTCATTTAATCGTCTTCATATCTGTTACGGTTTAGAATATATCAATGTTACCACATGATTTAAAAAACGTATCTTACTGAATAATTTTCAATTTCTTGAAAAAACGCAACGCATTCGATATTTGCAAAATCTTAAAAGTTATATTATTCGAAATATTCATAATATTTGAATAAAATTTTTCAAGATCTATGTTGGAGCTTACTGAATAATGTGGAGGAGAGAGACATGAAATTCTACAATAATCGATTTTGTTTATCAGTTACAATATTACAAATTTTGTAAATCAGAAATTGATTTTAAAACTCCATTTGTTTTTTAGGATGGCCATAGAAAATCTTTGAAAACGGTCACTCATTCCTTTACATTTCATAGAATTCATCAAGGAGAGAATTATTTCCAAAAACTTAAGGTTTTGTTGCAAGGCACTTTTTCGGCAATATACCTTCCATAACTGACTGTTTCCTATTCAAATGGATTGTGAAAACTCTAACATTGTTGAAAAATTTCATCTTAATGTTATTTTTATTTTTCGAAAAATATAATCTTCGAATTCGTAAATTTTGATTACTTTTTTCCTGTTTTTTTTAACAGATCATGTAAGTATAGCAGCTTACAATTCTTTTCAACTTAGTAACTTGTCAACTCATAAAAATAGTTTCAGCCGGCATTCTATTGCTTTATTTTTCAATTGTTTTACCACTTTCGCGGATTCCTACACACACACCCAACGTCTGGTGCTTGCTTGGAGTTGGTGTCGATCCCCCGGGGTGGTGCTGTAGGTTATCCGGGTTTTCCTACAGCTGAAAAGTGAATACGCTACCAAAACTCAGTTAGTCGCCCCGGAGCGCCACGGCAAATAATAATAATAATAGCCGTGCTCTACCCGCACAGGCTATGCCTTTGGGTACACTCTGTGAGTGTTTATGAGTGAGTTTATTTTCCATAAGGAAGGTACCAGTTAGGCCCTGTCTCCGGAGCTCCGCTATAACCGGAGGGCGCGATGGTGTGTCATTAACCCCAGTAAACACTCCACACGTCCGTGAGGTGAGCGATTACTGGGTCCGAGAGTCATATGCCCTGACAAAGCGGAGCGAACCAAGAATTACAGCCTTCTGTATTCTTCCGGCTAAGTTTTCTGCCATATCACGGTAAGCCGGTATTATATTTAAGTTTGAGAGCAGTGTGTCCATCATTCCACCAAGGACCCCTGTTATCAGAACCACCATTTTGATAGAATGATTTGGGTAAAGCCTGCGGAGTTCTAGATATTTAGTCCGTTTTCCCTCCTCTTTTCGGACGATGTTCGTTTCGCAGGAGCTAAAAACTCAATGACAAAAATCGTCCTACTTTGATGGTCGAGGAGGACTACATCATGCTTAATGGCTTCTATTTGCCTGGGTGGGGAATGAGTATTTCCCATGGATTCAGCACTTCTCATTCTCCACAACGGACTCAATATTCCCCGGAGCATAAGGCAACACTGGTGTCTCGTCTATACCATACGAGTGTCTTATATTGTAGTACAACACTCGTAGCGCCGCGTTATGCCTGTGGATATAGGCAGAGACCGCATAAACTAAAAGCAAATGTCAGGTTTCTGGAAAAGCCAAGATCTTCAATAATCTTGAAGAAGACCCCAGGCATTGGCTTATCCTTAAGTAGCTGTAGGAGCCTCTCACACTACTCAGCTTTGACATGACAGAGTTTGAATTCGAATACGAGACCGAGTTCATCAGCTGCATAGGAGTACCAGGATTACCGGAGTGCCACAGCAAATAATAATAAGAGCCGTCTTCTATCCGCACAGGTAGATTTGGGTACACTCAACGAAGATAGATACGAGGAACGTATCTATCAAAAGTAATACCAATTGATCGGTGTTATAGGTCACTATGTCATTTGTGACACTATACCTCCCGAACTACAGCCTCAATTCAAAGTTTTTGATTCTATTCAGTAGGATGAACAATATTTCCAGCTTTTCCCTGCTTCAGGATCGGGATAGTCTCCGCCGGTTAAAGAGAATCATCAGGGTAGTGTTGCCATCTGATTATCCCATTATTAATGTACATGTTATTTACAAATGGCAATGATTCGAATATTTCAAGGTAATCTAATTACGGAAAACTTGGTGGGCCGCTCTCTTATACATTTGAGGAAAATAATTGAAATTGTGTAGGTATACCTACTGAAAAAAATTAGACACAAATAGTACTGAATCAAATCCTAAACAATTTTGTGTTCCAATACCTAAATTAACTGAGAAAGTTTTTTTATAGGACCACTTTTAATTTACAACGATGAATTCAACATCCCGAGGTGAATCCAGAATTAAAATGTAGCGGAGGAAACCCCAATATGGAAATTAAAGCGAGTATAAAGGTGTGTTAAATAGTGAGCTTTTTCCGACTCCATATTGCTTCAATTATGCATATCCAATATATTCAGTTATAAAGACAATAGTAATTAAAAACGTTATTCATTTCTCCATTACTGCGGGTTAGGAAAGAGAGCGCTATTTTAATTTTCGTATCGCGATGAAATTTTTTTTGCGTTCTCACGCTGAAGGTTTTTATGTGGGCTTTTCGTGATTATAGACTCCATTTGGTCTGATCCTTTTTTGTGCTGCATTGTGATTGTAATAGCTTATCCAAAGGATTTATTAGGGCGAACCTGATATTTGTTTAGGAGACAATACTTTTACCAGGGACCGTGTTCTTCTATAAAATATAAAAAATGTATATACTGTGATAATTCTTTTTCACGACGTTTCATTATACCTTACTCATTTACTAGTATGAATCATGTGATTTTAATTCCTGAAATATTTGATTTTATACATAGATTAAAGAAACAGGAGATAGAACATGGTCCACCGCGCACCCTGCCAATTTCCCCTGATATTCCCACTCCGCGAATTCTCCAATCAAATCGTTTATCTCTACCAACGTACCACTTTGAAGGATGTACATGCTTGTCAGATTTCGCAATTTGGAGGTTATATTGAATTAAAAGTGAATTTTTGTTTAACTATAAAAGTGTTCTTTCATGTGTTTCCTGAACTTCATCGATAAAAAATGTCATGGTGTGTTATGAAGCAATGCATAATACTACCTCAGAGCAAATTATAAGAAGGATATAAAAACTGCTCATCTATTCTGTTAAGTCTGATATAGTTTTGATGGGAGTGGCCAGAGTACCAGGACCGTGATTGTATCACAATCGAAGTTAACAACATTCCATGTTTTCTTGCATGCCCCGATAAACCGTGATGATATTTTCATTTCATTCGAATATTAAGTTTTGATTGCCACAAGCCATCTCAAATAGTGCGAACAAATAGAAAAAATTACAAGAAGTTTTATTAGTTTTCAAATCTAAATTGATTCAAAAGTAAACAAAATTTTCGATAACATCACATTACATTCAGATGAAACGTAATGAGGTTATTCCTCCCTGAATTTGCTCGCAGTTCTTACTCGCTATCATATTATAAACAAAAACCGATGAAAGTGGATTCTTTGAAATTTTTATCGTTTTCTCAAAATGGGGCTGGAAGTTATCCGAAAAAAAATAAACACAACTGTTCTGCTAGATGAAATAATTTCACTACCATGACCTATTTCAGTTTTCCGCGCGATCTTGATAGAAGAGAATTATGGAGACGTGCCATGGCAGTCGAGACAGAAGATCTGTATGAAAATTCTCGTGTATGCCAATTACACTTCAGTGTAAATTCCTTTGATTTCGAAATGTCCGCGTTTCGACTACATTTAGGAAAAAACTCTCTGTGAGGAGAAAAGCTGTTTCTATGTTATTTTCGTATATCTTGTCAAAATTTTAATATTACTTTGATTAATGGATTTCGAATTTTGTTAACAAATTGCAGTTGAAGCGTCTTCACCTCCAAAGTATCACAACCGAATGCTAGCTTTAGTTCCTCCTGCAATAGCATACTAGAGGATTAAGACATATTTTTATGTGTTAAACAATCGTATTGTGCCAATAAATCTTCAGTTGAATCAAAATTGAATTTGCGACCTAGGGTAATTCTTTACAGAAAAAACATTTTGGCCATAACACACCTGGGGCAATTTTTCAGGTATGCAATTTGAATTTGGTCTGAATTAGTTTTCATTATGAAATTGTGCGCCCCTGATCATAGCAACAGAATTTTGTAAATAAAATTTGTTGTAACGAATCACCCAGGTTTTCGGAAAAAAAACCTCAAAAGCAGATCTTGTGCGAGCAAAGGAGATCCGGGACCTACAACTTGAATAAAAGTGGATTCCGAAGCACTTCAGCTCAGTGGCAGGCAGTCGGGGATCGAACTCACGACGCCTGGGTGGAAAGCAAACACTCTAACACCACGTCCACTTCCACCACCATCAACAATGGATGATCATGGTGATGGTATATCATCCTAACTATAATAGTAATCCGGCACAACAAATTCCAATTTTACAGTTGCGACGAGAAACAAACTGTATTAATTGGTATTATTTTATTGAACTTAACACAATTTGTCTCTGGAACACGCATTATATGAAATTTGACAAGAAAACACCTTCATTTCAATGAAGATTCGATTTTGGACGAAATTACTGAATTTTTTTCCTGAATACGACTATGTGCAGCTCCCCACTTCTAAGCTTCAACTCTACATATTTGGCAGGCTTCGCGCACATTATTTTGTATAGTCGTGTTCCATCTCCTGTTTCTTTAAATCTATGATTTTATACAATGTTTTAACAAAAGAATTGGAAAGGCAAATACCTTCGGCAAAAAATCCTCCAACTTAAAATTCACAGGACAAGTTTGTACATAGAATAAACGTTCCGTATCAATTTCATCCCCTTGCAATCACCCCTTC
This sequence comes from Chrysolina americana, assembly GCA_958502065.1. Classification (NCBI taxonomy): domain Eukaryota; kingdom Metazoa; phylum Arthropoda; class Insecta; order Coleoptera; family Chrysomelidae; genus Chrysolina; species Chrysolina americana. The sequence continues at coordinate 32,725,859 of OY293421.1, read as the reverse complement.
ACAAGATTGAAAATGAATAAATGGCATGTTTGTATACATGGAATGAACGTCTTGTATCAATTTCATCCACTTTCAAAGGGGGTGGAGGGTTGAAATCAACCCTTCAAAAGAATCCAAATGGACAAATGCCTTCAGAAAAAACCTGCCAACATGAAATTCACAGAACAAGTTTGTATACATGGAATTAACGTTCCGTATCAATTCTATCCACTTGCAGAGAGGATGAAGGGTTGAAATCACCCCATCACAAGAGTGAAAATGAACAAATGCCTTCGGAAAAAATCTACCAATTTTCATTAACATGACATGTTTGTACACATGAAATGAACGTCTCTTATCAATTTAATCCACTTGCAAAGGGGGTGGAGGGTTGAAATCAACCCTCAAACAGAATTGAAACGGACAAATGTCTTCGGAAAAAATCTAATAATTTTTCATTTACATGACATGTTTGTACACATGAAATGAACGTCTCGTATCAATTTAATCCACTTGCAAAGGGGGTGGAGGGTTGAAATCAACCCTTCAAAAGAATTGAAAAGGACAAATGCCTTCAGAAAAAACCTGCCAATATGAAATTCACAGGACAAGTTTGTATACATGGAATTACCGTTCCGTATCAATTTCATCCACTTGCAGAGGGGATGAAGAGCTGAAATCACCCCATCACCAGAGTGACAATTGACAAATGCCTTCGGAAGAAACCAAAAAATTTGTAATTCACGAAATGTTTGTACACATGGAATGAACGTCTCGAATCAATTTCATTCACTTGCAAAGGGGGTGGAGGGTTGAAATCAATCCTTCAAAAGAATTGAAATGGACAAATGCCTTCGGAAAAAATTTGTCAACATGAAATTCACAAGACAAGTTTGTATACATGGAATGAACGTTCCGTATCAATTTCATCCACTTGTAGAGGGGATGACGGATTGAAATCACCCCTTCACAAGAATGAAAATTGACAAATGCCTTCGGAAGAAACCTAAAAATTTGAAATTCACGACATTGTTTAAAATTGTTTTTCCGTTAACCAGCTGTCATCCCCCTACGAACGACAGCTCTCAGAAGTCTAAACTTGTGCGAGCTAAGGATTAACGACATGTTTGTAAACGTCTCGTATCAATTTCATTCACTTGCAAAGGGGGTGAAGGGTTGAAATCAACCCTTCAAAAGAATTGAAATGGACAAATGCCTTAAGAAAAAACCTGTCAACTCCCTCATTCTATTCTATTATATTTCGGGCCGGAGACTATTCATTCTTTATCTGAATATTGATTATAACCATAAGGAATATTGAGTGAAATTTTTTGAGCATTCTTACTGATCTATAATATACAGGGTGTGTCATTTGAAATTGGGAAGATCACATTTTCATTAAAAATGTTTGGCAAGCTGTTTTCCACACTCTGTATATCACAGGTTAATATTTAAATCTCATAAAAATGAATTACTTGACTGTATTATTCCAAATAAAATAGTCATGCTAGTAAACTCGAAATCATGACGGAGTAATCTCTGACCACATAAAATTAGCACTAAACATAATCAGAAGCTGGTGCGCTAAGCAAGGACTCAACGTCAATCCTAGCAAAACAGTACTGGTTCCATTCACCAAGAGGCAAAAGTACGAACTTAAAGCCCCAACTCTGAATGGATCCCAGCTAACATTTCCCAAAGAGGTGAAATATTTGGGAGTTTTAATAGACTAAATACTGACATGGAACAGCAAAATCAACCACATTCTTTTCAAAGTTATAGCAGAAAGCTGGACATGCCGCAAAGTCTTTGGTAAGACATTCAACTTTCGGCACAAGTCAAGCTAGCCTGTCTGGGAATCACAGGGGCAATATTTACGTGCCCTCCTGCAACCTTAGAGGCAATGCTAAACCTTCCGCCATTGCACCTATTTGTAATGAAAGAAGCAGCAAATAATGCCTTCAGACTGAGCCAAACAAAAAAGCTTGAAAGCAGGAGATCTGATCGGACATCTGAAGATTTTGGAACAAATCTCCCTTGAAGCCATGTCTAAACCTACAGATATCGTGCCGATCAGGTACGACTTCGAAGTATACTTTGAAGTGGTCATAACCAACCACCAGGTTTGCACAGAGAACGGACCCCGATTGGCAACAGATGCCTCAGTGTGGTACACAGATGGTTCCAAGATAATAATAATAATAATACTCCCTCATAAACACTCGTTGAGTGTACCCAAAGGCATAGCCTGTGCGGGTAGAGGACGGCTATTATTATTATTTGCCGTGGCAAATGGATGAAGGGGTTAAAGTGGGCGTTACAGGGCCAAATTTCAGGCTCCAAAACTCCTTGTCAAGACCCCAACCATCTTCCAAGCAGAAGTTCATGCTATAGAGATCTGAGCCCAGAAAAGCCTTGAAAGGGCACCCGAAGGGCAGAAATCTTTATACTATCAGATAGCCAAGCAGCATTAAAAGCTCTGAAGTCTGAGCTGACTAGGGACTGTAAAAAACCCTGAGACAACTGGCAGAAAACAATCAGGTAACCCTGATGTGGGTGCCAGGTCACAGGGGCATCAAAGGCAACGAGGAAGCAGACTGCCTTGCCAAAGAAGGGGCAAACAAACCATTTCCCGGCCCGAAACCCTTCTGTAAATTCTCCAAATCCTAAAGGAAGAGTTTCGACGCTGGAAAACCGATAAAATGAAATCTCACTGAAATAAAGTGCCAGTACAAAGACAAGCGAAAAGGCTAGTGAGCCTATCGCCAAGGAAAGATAAACAACTTCTTGAGTTGTACCAAAAAAGACTTGAAATTGGTAACGGGGCTACTCACTGGGCACTGCCTTCTGGGGTATCACCTTAAAAAGATGGGCAAGCCAGAGAGTGATACATGCCGCTACTGCGAGAACTTTGCGGAAACAACAGAACATCTGCTTTGCGAATGCCCAGCGATCTTCTGCAAGAGGCAAAAATTCCTGGAAGGGACATTCTTAACTTCCTACGATATCAGGAACTTAGCTCCCAGGGAACTGATAACTTTCGCACGAAGTCTCAGAATCCTGGTCCTCGAATAGACAAAGGGTCACGCACAAAAGACCTAATAGGTCGAGGTGCTTGTGAGGCTGCAGAGCCCTACAATCTACAATCTCGAAATCTGTTAATATTTTTTAAAAACAGATCAACATAAATAGTTACCTTATATTTCTCATCTTGAAATAAAAAAACTGATGGAAAATATAGGTTACCTTTAAAAAAACAAAGTTGGGACCCGCCCAGAAAAAATAGAACACCCTGTGTAGGTGCTATCATTTTCATTTCATAAAAAATATCATAATTTTTTTGATAATATCACCCATATCACAGATTTCTACTGATTTTCTTTAAATTTTTACTGATTTTTTGACACTTGACAATACACAAAATATGTTTTTCTATCAATCAAATCACCACACTCACCATAATTTATTGGGTTTCAGCACTTTTTAGTGGAAAACAACTATACTTTTTGAGAAAGTCACTTTTTTTTCGAAACGTTAACATATCATTCGAATTTCATTGTAGAACACTAAATATCTGGTATTTTTTGTTTATGCAATGTTGGCAACGAGATTGGGCTTGTTCGGGTTTTGCCGGTCTAGTCGGTAAGCAAGTTAAAGGTTGATTTATCGAGCACCGCTATGAAAAAAAATTAAAATGAAAATATTTTCGTAGTTTCACCTCCTAAGGCGATAGTCCTAATTACTTATCGTGAAAGAAGGGGACACAATCTCTCAACCTAACTAACCTAGCTATCCAAGTTGCTGGTAATCCGATCCCTAATTAGTATAAAAAAGTGATATCAAAGCAAATGCTCGCTGCGCTCACATTATATAAATTACCACGTTTTTATCCATGGACCAAATTTCAAAAGAAGGGGACGCAATCTGACCTAGCCTAACTAACCTAGCTATCCAAGTTCCTGGTTGTCTGATCATTAATTGTTATGAAAAATTTAAATCAAAGCAGATGCTCGCTGTGCTCGCACACAACCTGCCGATAAACTTACCTCTAGACCTTGCTGAGTTACATTTGAACCGGACTATGGGTGATACGTTTTACCTGGACTACTACGTTTATAAGTGAAAAGTGCTCATTTATTTCGAACGTTATCTACCTATTGAAAGACTTTATTCATATTATATTGCATAGTAAGAAATAATTTCGTTTCTTATCTATTTACATGTTTACATCTCAGACATAATGTTTATTGTTAAGCATTTGTTACGAGAATAATCTTTTGAAATTGCATTATATACATTTTTCCCAAACTTTATCTTGTTTAACTAAGTTACCATTATATTTTAAAACTATATAATGAAGTAGATTGCTTTAATGTCAGTTCAATTTGTTACCTGCTGTTGATTTGAAATAAAGCACATAGTAAGATCTGAATAATCTTTATTTGTGGTAGAAGTCAAGTCAATAAGAGTAAACCAAGTTGTTCTTAACCAGAAATCATCAAAATTGATGAACGGCGTCAACATTTACGAGAGGAAGGTTCGAGGTAAGATACAACTGAAAATTGAGCTTCTCATGTAATTGCAGCAACCATATTTTCCAACAATTATCAAAAATTTCCTCGAAACGGAGTAGTACCCATAAAGAAATGCTCAAAACTGCCATTTCCCAAATGGCAACATAGTCTTTTCACATTGTCGTATTGAAAAATGATGAATTATTATATTACTCGAATGAAAAGATTTGATTTTTTGCTTAGCTTTCGTAGGTTCAAGCCGCATCTGTTTAAGAATATTCAATTTTGAGAACCCTCATAATGAAACATCCCGTATCTTCGATTCCTTTCGGAATTCTCCGAAACTTTAAACACGATCATTTGGATAATTCATAACTTTTCAATACGACAATATGAAAAGAGTATGTTGCCATTTGAAAAATGGCAGTTGTGAGCATTTCTTTATAGGTACTACTCCGTTTTGAGGAAGTTTTTGATATTTGTTGGAAAATATGGTTGCTGCAATTACATGAGAAGCTCAATTTTCAGCTGTATCCTAGCTCGAACCTTCCTCTCGTAAATGTTGACGCCGTTCGTCAGTTGTGGTGATTTGAGTTTGATGTTCATGGCCAATTTTGTTCGATTGAACAATCAACTGTATATCCGCCATTTTTCAACCGATTTTCGATTATGAAGAACAGTGTTATCACAAATTGCCTGTTCTTCCAGATAATGAAAAAAAATTGTACAGGTTGTCATTTGAAAGAAAAAGTTTGGGGTCACTTCCGGTTAAACCGGAAGTGGTGAGCCGGAAGTGGTGAATTTTTGGTAATGGAGTCAAAACATTCGTATTCGAGTAATATATCGACTTACCTACCAAATTTGAAACCTATATCTTAAAAACTATAGACAAATTGGGGAGCGTTCCTCACCTCGTGGTTACGTTGGTAGAGAAATGTCACCGATAACTTATAGAAAGGGACCAATGTCTCTTTAATCATTGTTTTTTGATATACAGGGATAAATTTACATCTATATAAATCACTTCACACAGAAACTCGCTTATCAATACACCAGAACATGTTAATACTCGATGAAACGCCACTCCAAAGTTAATTCAAGCTCATCGGGGTACAACGTAACAGAATATTATAGTGGCGCAAACAACCGTTTCCCAAATTCTCTTCGCAGCTTGTCCCGTTTCGGACGACAGCGGGTAAATTGTGTGATAAACCCTCCACTAAAACCAATTAAATTTAACACGATCTTTACTCGAGGAAATAATGGAAAACAAGTGGATATTCTCGAAGGCATGCTAGAAATGAGGCAGAACTAAATCGAGTTGAATGTTTTGTCTTTGTTATGTGGCAAGTTGAATATCTCCTAGTCTCCGACGTGTTTTAAGGTTCCTGTTGGAGCAGGCTTGACAAACTACCAAGACAGCACTAGATATTCCATGAATAATCCTAGAAATTAATTTTTGTAATATTGAAATATTCTAGGAATTTGCTAGGATATTCCAGACTAGTGGTGGAATATTCCCTGAATATGCTTATGAGAATCCCTCAGATACTCATAGAAATTCTCAAGAGAATATTTTATGAATATCTAGAATATTCCTAAAATTTTACTAATGAACATCCACAGAATATTTGGAACAGTCCCAGATTATCCAAGGAATATACATAAAGAATAATCATAGAATATTCTTAGTTCATATTCAATGAGTATTCTTTGAATATATGGTATGATCCAGGAATATTACTGAAATATTCCCAGAGTTACCTTTTCAAATAATCCTATTGAAAAAATTCAATGGGTATAACCCTCAAATTGTAGAGCATCCATAGACACACGTTCAAGACTGTTGGTCATCAGTACGGTGAAGCCAAGTGCGAAGATGTGCAACACTTCTGACTTCTCAAAAAGTGTCATACATCTTTGCATTTGGCTACACCGTACTAATGATGACCAACAGTCTGAAACACGTGTTTAAAGGTGTTGCTCCACAATTTGAGGGTTATACAGTGTGACCCATTTTTAATGGAAACGCCCCCCTGAAATTTGAAGTTGTAAATCGATTTTAATAATTTTTTTTTGAAATGTCAATAACTAAAATGTCTACCTTGGGACAAAATTTGAAATGTTCATTCCAATTTTCATGGCATACTACGATACTTTTTCTTTTTCGAAAATCGGGATTTTTTATTAGCGATTTTTTATTGAAAAAATCACTACGCCTCTAAACCGGTGTGACCAAAATTTCTTGAAAAATATTCAATAATAACAAAGTTATGACAACTCAAAAATTCGAAAACTCACACAGCTAACAGTCACAAAAATCATCCTTATGAACAGATATAGCCATGAGAATATTTTTTTATGATTTCAACAATAAAGTGCCGCCAGATGAAAAAAAAACAAATAGCGTGAATAGTTTTAATAAAAATTACGGAATTACATTCAAGTTTTCACGCAAATTAACTAAAACTAAGACCTAATAGATTTTTCAATTTTAAACTTAGTTGCTATGGAAATGGTATTACTGTTTGACACTTGTGAAAGATTTAAGTGTACTATTGTCAACAATATTCACCTTACAGTTCTTCGAATTAAGAGAGAAAGTGAGAAAATTGAAATTGTACGCCTTTCGGGAGATGGCGTTAGAAGTGCTAGAGAGGTTTGTAGAGTATTTAATGAGAGACATCCAGATCGTCTTCATATAAGCTGCGGTACGATGAATATAACAAATAAAATATTCAACAGGTATGTGCAGATATTACCTCTCAAGAACTAAGGAACGTAATCAGAAACATTCGTAAGCGCTACGACAAATGTTTCTAAATACATGGTGGATTAGTAGAGGCTACTAGAATATGAGTTAGAATTAATTGTTGCACTGAATCGACATTTCAATAATTAGTTATCATAATTACGTTTATTAAAATTTTTTGCTTCATTATTAGTTGAATTGTGTGAATGTAATTCCGTCATTTTCATTAAAAAAAATTACGCTATTTGATTTTTTTTCATCTGGTGGCACTTTACTGTTGAAATCATGGAAAAAATTATTATCATCGCTATATCTGTTGATATAGGGTTTTTTTGTGAGTGTTAACTGTGTGAGTTTTCGAATTTTTGAGTTGGCATAACTTTGTTTTTAACGAATATTTTTTCATGAAATTTTGGTCACGCCTATTTAGAGGCACTCTGAATACAGTGGCGTAGTGATTTTTTTTATAAAAAAATCGCTAATAAAAAATCCCCATTTTCGACTATGAAAAAATATCGTAGTATACCCTGAAAATTGGAATAAACATTTAAAATTTTGTCCCAAGGTATACCTTTTAGTACTTGACAAAAATAAATGATTAAAATCGATTTACAACTTCAAATTTTAGGGGGGGTGTTTCCATTAAAAATGGGTTACACTGTATATAATTTAGGAAGAAAAGTTCATCTCTCCAAAGGTACAATTGCTTTATATGATTAATGTGTAGAATTCGAAACTATAGACCATACCTCTCAAATCTCTTATTTGATAGATTTTTCAACAAATTTTGTACTTGAATATTTATACTTGCACAGACCTCAAAAATTATAAAATTATTTATTTCTTATAAACGGTATGATGATAGGAAGGATATAGTCGATAAAACGTATTCAAACTGGTTAGTTGAATTCGAAAATAATATAATATACAGGGTATTCCATTTGAAAAAAACTGAGTTTCAGTCGTTTTCATAAGTCCCCGAAAGGAAGTTATTACCGAACCTCCCTGTATGATGAAACTGATATCCAGTTTATCGACAGATTACATAATGGCCTTATGCAGCTATGACCCAAATTTCAATATTTTGTAAATTTTCACGGTGGAAAATTTTTTATTTTTCATTAGTCAGGTTTTACACAAAAATTTGACAAAATAATTTTAATCTCGAAAACCGTCACAGATAGGTATAGGGAATTGTTTGTGAAAGTTGGAAGGAATTTTTCAAGGATCAGAAATTATATAAAATACGGGATGTTCCACTTGAAATCACCAAGTAGCTACTACTTTCTGATACGAGTGGCAACACTGTATTGATGAAAATATTTTAGACGAGTAGAGCATTTTTGATTATCCAAGTCTACAAATTTTTAGATTGATCTACTGTTCCGTTCTCCAGAAACGTCTAAAAGACCATCGAATTTGGAATACCCTGTGTATTTTTGCAGTTCCTAAACTAATTTATGTAAAATGGAAGAGTCATTTGAATCAGACTCAAAAGTATTATGTTGATTCAAATCTTCATGAATACAATAATCCAGGAATTTTTCCTATTGAGGAAAGTATAGATACACTTTTTCTGCCATTTCACTTAATACAATTAATAGCCTTGTCTCAAACTGTAATGTATAGAATAACTATTCAAAAACTTGTAGTTTCGTAACATCAAATATAATATTTTCAATACTTGAAACAACCCCGCAATCTCATAATATATTACACAATTATAGAGTATGAAACATATTTCACATTAGTTCTCGTGGACAACTTCTACGATGGCACTGAAGGGCCAAAGTAATATTAAATTTTTCGTTTATTTCCAAATAATTATAGGAAAATTCCAATTACTATCTAGAAATTTCCAGTTACTATCTGGAAATTTCCAGTTACTATCTGGAAATGTCCAGTTACTATCTGGAAATTTCCAGTTACTATTTAAGAATTTCCAATTATTATCTGGAAATTTCCAATTACTATCTGGACATTTCCATTTACTATCTGGAAATTTCCAGTTACTATTTTAAAATTTCCAATGATTATGTGGAAATTTCCAGTTTTCTTCTTCCAGAAATAGTATAGCGCCAAATATGGGAAGCCAATGCTATGTTTTCATTACCTGAGCAGCATGGAGGTACCAGGGACTATATTTATTAATAAAATTGTTCATTTCAGGTCTTTGACAGTTTGTAAAGGAGAATGTGGCTTTTTTAAATAGCCATGTTACAAAATTGTTCATGATTTAGGTAATCTACTAGTTGCAGAAAAATCACTTTAGATTCCTAGCAATTGTTATGAAGCTGTTGATCTGTATAATAGTTTAAGAAATTGAATAGTTCACTTATTAGGTAATTAAACAATAAAGTAGCTACGGGGCAAAATATATGTACTGTGCATAAATTGCATGAATAAAATTCATTAGGTATGTTTGATTAAAAAGATTGTAGAATTTTAAACCTTTTGTTTGCTAGTTCGTTTTGTTAGTTTTAAACAAATTATATTACTCAAGTTTTTCATGGTTGAATTCAAATCACAAAAATTTATAATGTGTGTTTTCGTATGAGATTTGATTTTTGTTGTCTTATCAAAATGTAGGAATAAACTTTCATAGAATACTTCAAAATAATTTGACCAAACATTGTGTATAATTTTAAATGAACACAAATATTGTTATTTTATAAACATATTTAAATAAAACATTCATTATAAGGTCGATAATACATAAATTATAATATCACACTCAATTTCAACAACTGAAAATAAAAGAAAAATTCATATATATTCGAATAATATAAAAGAGAATTTGAAAAGCAGTCTGAACAAAATCAAACAATGATCTAAACAATATCAAGAACTACATCAATAGGTGTTTTTTATATAGCAGAAGTTGAAATTTCATTCTTCATTATCAATTAGATAGTTTCAGAGTGTATTAGGAAATTTCCAGATAAAAACTGGAAATTTACAAGTAATATAATTTCCAAATAACAACTTGAAATTTCCAGATAGCAACTGAAAATTTCCAGATAGTAACTGAAAATTTCCAAATTATAATTGGAAATTTCCAAATAGTAACTGGAAATTTCCAGAAAGTAACTGAAAACTTCCAGGTAGTTATTGGAAATTTCCAGATAATAATTGGAAATTTCTAAATTGTAATTTATCGGAAATTTCCAAATAGTAACTGGACATTTCCAGATAGTAACTGGAAATTTCCAAATAGTAACTGGAAATGTCTAGATAGTAATTGGAATTTTCCAGTAATTATTTAAAAATCACACCAAGAAAATATTCGTAAAGTGTTTAAAACGATCTTCGACTCGGGACAAAAAAATCATCAATTAAGTATACAGCGCATGGAACATAGATGGTATTCTACCCACCATGAGACCACGGTGGCAAACAACGTTGACACATTTATTTGAGAAATAAACTGTTGTGCGTGAAGTGTGCGGTTTACAAGCAGAAAGAGCTGTAGACTTCAGGATAGTCATTTATATTTTGGCAATATCGTAGCAGCGTTTCATCGACAATCGGTGATGGATTTTCTTTTGAACAGTAAAAACAGTCAACCAAACTGTTGGTGGATTTCATACTCACACCACTCGTGTATCGAATAACACACGGACATGCATAATTAATACCAACGAAGTGCTCAAATCAGCACTGGTCTTATGTAACTCCTGTGTAACGAATTCTTCTGATGGAATAAAAATTCAATTGGTTTTGAAAAAAAAATATGTTGAATGGTAACCAAACGATGATGATTTTGAATTTCAAAAAGACGGTCATGACTGCAATTTTTGGCTGTGGGAATGAATGTCGGCATGAATTGTTTATTTGGTGGAAAATATGTCCGTAAATATTTGTAACATTTTGCTACGACAAAAACAAGTAAAATTCATTGTTATCTCCACTTTTCTCTGCTACGGACGCATGACGCTACCGGTGAAAGTTAAGGGAGGTAGCCAAAATATGTTCTACCTATATTATGAATATAAAATCCGGTTAGTTCAACCATTATTCAAAGATAAATATGATAGTTAATGCCTGTAAAATTTGAATTGGAGCCATACACAAGTACCATCTAGCAGTTTTAATTAGTTTAAATAAACATTTGACGTCATTTTGACACCGTACTGATGCGCCAACTAAACTACAAAAAATGTACAAGATTTCTACTTAATTTGTACAAAATACCCAGGAAACGATTTGATTTTCACAACTTTATTTTACTACCACTTGATAACTACTTGATAAAGTAGCGAAACATGTCGTGATATTTTAATGTGATGAATTGAAATAAAGTTATGAAGATCAAATCGTTTCCTGTGTATTTTCTACAAATTACTATGGATCTTCATCAAGTAACGGCCGAATCAATCGGAAACTTCTACTTAATACAACACATTTCATAAAGTTTTCCCCTTTGCAAGTTCAACTTATTTCACAAATGTTAAAGCAGTGGAAGCTACGAAGCTCTGGAAGGGACACCTCAAATAAAGAATTAATATTTCCTCAAAATTCGGGGTTGTAACTCGGAATTTTTAATAAATTTTTTTTAATATTCAAAATTCCAATTCATATTTCGGAATGAAATCGCCGTTTTACATACGTCGTCCGGCAACCTCTTTGTTATTGGAAGAATAGTAACTTTCTAGTAACTATGGAAAATAATAATAATTGTTTTTTCTCTGACCTCCTATTCGGAAAAAAATCAGGAATATTGTGGAATAAATTTTTCCAGTGAAATTTTCCAATAGAAAAGTAATCAGTAGTGTTCTTTGAAGAATAGGCACCTGGGATAATTATAACTACGTACGCCATTGTCTGGTCCAACTGTCATACTGTTCAAAATATCATACTGTTCAAAATATCTGATTGGCTTCATTCTCTGATTGAGAATAATTTTGAACAAATTAGGCAATATGTTATAAAATTACAGAGGTAGACATAAAAATACGAAACACGCTGTATCTATCAAGAGAGTTGAAATATTATTAGTACAACTGAAATGACGACACTCCACCACCAATTAATAGCACATCAAAAACATATTCGAATTTGAAAAGTTTTTGAGTCGTTTGGTGTTGAGTTTATACCTACATAGACTATGCTTCCTACGTAACCCTGGAAGGGACACCTATGATAAAAAAAATTATTTTCTCAAAAATTCTGAGTTCCAATCGGAATTTTTTTTTTCGTTTTCTGTGTTGGGAGTAAGAACGTAAGAAGAAGAAAATGTATCTGGGTTAATATGGCTTAAATAGCGAGGTCTCTTTCTCCTTATCCTTGAATTAAAGCTATGAAAAATACATTCAGTCGTTTGATCATCTTCAATGTAAGTCTATATGCATTCTGCAAGAACAGTAATATTTCTCTGAAGCATGAAACTGTTTTGCATAAAGATCTTATATTTAATACCTAATGCCGGATGAGAAATGTGGTTTCCTCTTGGAACGCATTCTCAAGCTGAGAGTATTTGAAATCCCTTTCATTAGGGTTTGTTTCATTAATCTTGACAATGATGCATGGACTTACAACGCTTAGTAAAATGAAAATTTGAACATGCACTCTGGTATCCCATAGACGTAGTTCATGACAAAATATACTTTTAAAAACAGGAAACTTCTCATTGGGGAGTGTTTTCTCAACTTGATAACAATGATTATTTCTTTCGTCTATTAAATATCAGTCATCAACCAATCATACGTTTGTTTCCTGTTTGACAGGACCAATCAACACGCTCTATTAGCGACTATTTACATGATGCACAATAGTCACCGACTATTCAGCATGATACTCATATCAAGGAGCCTGAGCATCTGACAGTACTCTAAATAAATACATATTAAACGTCAAATAGAATCAATCGTGTTAAATCTGAATAATTATTTGAAAATGAATCGATTTGGAAAAATCAAAAACGATGAGATATCGAGGCTACAATCCCTGACAATACAGTGTCATTCATATGACAGATATGAAGAAATGGATTCAAGAAATAATCTTCATAAATATAACACGACCTTGATTAATTGTCGACTATTTTATTGCTGCTAAATTTCTCTTGTATTTATTAATTTTACTCGACATTATTTTGGAATTAATAATCAGAGATGAAAGCCCTCGGGCTTCGCTCTCGGGCTCTCATCAGATTATCAATGCCAAAATAATGTCTCGTTAAATTATTATAAAATACAGTCAAAATTTAGATGCAATAAAAATAGTCGACTATTTATCAAGAGTATGGGTGAAATGTCACCCTAAATTACTATGAGACAAGAATATCGAAGTCAACTTCCACTAAACGTATACTGGCTGACACAGAAAACACGTAGCAGCCAGGAGTTTTTCATTTGCCCAGATAAAATTATGTATTCACAGGAGGCAATTAATCAACGACAATTTTTTTTTTCAAGTGACACTGTATATTTCCCCAGCCATCTTATTTGTGTTGAAATTCTATAGTCAGTCATGTACCACAAATTCGTATTATTAAGTAATTGGCCGTTGAATTGCAATTTAATGAAAATCATTAAGTTGGCTGTGACCGGATTTCGATAGCTTTGAAATCCAAAAATCCATTCTCTGATCAAAACCTGCAGGCTGTCAATTACCAATAAAAACACCTGATAATAAATCACGTTTCCACCAAGTAGAAAATGAGGCGAATATGTCTCAGAAAACAACTACTTCCCTGGCGACGGACATTGAACTCCATCTGACAGATATTTTGCAACATTCTTCCAAGAAGACCCAATTGCAAGTGCGTATTTTGTAATTGAATATTAGATTATCTTTCATTTGGCTGGGAATGACTACCTGAAAATATGCACGTTTCGAGTTTTTGCCTCTCATCAGTGCCAAGGTAGGTCAGACAACATTATAATAGTCGTGTTCCTGCCAAATGAATATTACTCAACTGTTTAACTCAATTTTCCCGCGGATGAAGCTACGACCCACAATCAAGTTGGTCACAGCGCCATTCGCATGGAAAATCAAGAACTACACTCCTCGAAAAGCACAGACTCCAGGAAGAGTTAACTGTATTTATTCGAACAAATTTCGATAATATGTGCTGGAGAGTACATTGTAAATGAAAATATGGTAATTTCACAGCAAATAAAGTAGGTCATATGTTACCAGCAAAGAAAGTGGTAAATTCAAATCAGTATTGTAAATTTACTGTTATCTGTAAAAATGTGAATTTTTGTAATTTTTCTGCTGTTTTTTGTAGAATATAAGCTACAATTACGGTAATTTTCCAACATTATTACTGTAGATTCTCACAGTGGTTTTAATACAGATTCAGGGATTATGTCCCTAAAATCCCTGTAATATTTAACCCGAGGGGGTCACCACTCATCAGCAAACGTACACGTATTGCCGAAATCCCTTATAATTTCCTGAAGTATTTGGAATTTCCGAGGATTTCCTGGAAATCTTATGTGATTTCGAGAGATTTCCGGGGATTTCGTGAGAATCATATAAGATTTCGAGAGATTTCCGATGACTCCGTGGAAATCGCATACGATTCCGAGAGATTTCCAAAGATTTCTTGGAAATCCCAACCGACTTCGATGGATTTCCTAGAAATAATAAGAAAATGATTGCGACACGTTATTGGAAATGGGAGATTTTAATGAAGATTTGGTTCCTAAATCATAGAAAATGAAAAGATTTGTTATTTCAAAGTCATTCTCAGTCAAATTTATTTCATTAATTTGATCAGATATCACTTAATCCGAACAACATGTGTATTCTTGAGACCGAAATATTATTTTGCAGCAAAGTAATGGAGTTCTTGGTATATAATAATAAATTCTGGTTTCATCGAAGTTTATACCGGGTGGCTACGGAAGTATTGCCTACGGAATATCTCAGTTATTGTATGAAGTAGGTTTGTGAAATTTGGAGCGTCGATATAATGACATAAGAGCTAGAATTTGAGCATATTGACATGTCGAAGTTAACTTCCGGTCTGACCGGAAGTAACATCAACTTTCTTATTTTAAATGGAAACCCAATTTTTTTTTCTTTTCGCTTTATTCAGCATTCAATTCCATTTCTAATGACATATCACAAGTTGGTATCTAACCAGAAACTAGATCAGAAAAAAATTATAATTGAAATTCACCGAGTAGGCCGTGGAAGCAAAATGAAAGCAAAAAATTGAAAAATTGGCTATGGAAACCATACGTCACTTGATAACAGTTGCTACTACTGTGATATTTTATTTTCATTGGTCGGCGTTATAAAAAGCCGCCAAAAAAATATTGGAAAAATTGGGAAAAAAACAATACTCTGTAGGTCCATAACTTAAATAGGAACATACAACTTTTTCTTGCCTGTACTATTCAGCATAACCATTCCTTTCTAATGATATAATAGAAAGTAATTTTTTGAAATGAAATACCAAAAAATCCAATTATTATTATTCAAATAACAAAAAACAGATTTATCGAAAAAAAAAATTCAAATTGATAGGATTAAAGATAAAATAAATTCAAAACAAATGTTCGAAATGCATTCCCTCAGCGTCAATACATTTATTGACTCTGGTGATATTTTCATGTAAAACGTTTCTCAACATTTGGGGCGTGATATCTTGAGCTCTACGAATTTTTACTTCTAGCTCATGTAGAGTTGTAGGCTGTGTGGAATACACCCTATTTTTTAGATGCCCCCATAGAAAAAAGTCGCACGGAGTAAGATCAGGTGACCTTGGTGGCCACCTGACTGGACCATGGGTTGTTACAAGTCTCTCTTGAAAGCGATTTTGAAGATAATTTCTCGCTATTCTTGAATTATGCGGAGGGGCGCCATCTTGCTGGAAGTACATGATAGTAATAGCTAATTCGGCGCCAATGTGGCTTGAGGAAATTGTGCTATCATATTGTACTAAAGCTAATACATTTATTTCAGTTTCCTCATTAATAACAAATGCTTCTTGGTCTTCGTGAACATCAGGCTCAGTTCTTAATTTTTCTTCAAGCCACTGGAAATACCTTCTTGACGGTTGCTGCCTCCCTGGATATCGCTCTGAATACAATCGTTCAGCGGCATAAGAATTTTTTAAACATTCACCATAAATGAGAAGCATGTCAATTTGTTCGGTTCATGAATAACGGGGCATTTTTTGAATATTCCACTAACTGATTTCGATTTCCAAATCCTTTTAAAATGGCAGAATCAAAAACACTACTTCGAACTTCAAAATAATATGGATAGCAGCGTTCGTGAGAGCTCTCGTTTCTTTTTTGTTTCATTCCAAAATACATCTTAATCAGCCTACTTGTTAATATTTTGGTTCGAATGATTATTGCAATGGAATGATTATTCTGAATAGCACAAACATCGTCCATAGGTAGATATTAGAATATCTATGGACGATGGCACAGACCAAGTACGTTTATGTTCCTATTTAACCTAGAACCTACAGGATATAATTTATCATTCCACATTATTTTTAATGTTATATTTGCGTATGGCGATAATCTGTTTTGTTATTTGAAGAATAATAATTGGATTTTTTGGTATTTCATTTCAAAAAATTACTTTCTATTATATCATTAGAAAGGAATGGTTATGCTGAATAGTACAGGCAAGAAAAAGTTGTATGTTCCTATTTAAGTTATGGACCTACAGAGTATTGTTTTTTCCCAATTTTTCCAATATTTTTTTTTGGCGGCTTTTTATAACGCCGACGAATTAAATAAAATATCACAGTAGTAGCAACTGTTATCAAGTGACGTATGGTTTCCATAGCCAACTTTTCAATTTTTGGCTTTCATTTTGCTTCCACGGCCTACTCGGTGAATTTCAATAATAATTTTTTTCTGATCTAGTTTCTGGTTAGATACCAACTTGTGATATGTCATTAGAAAGGAAATTGAATGCTGAATAAAGCGAAAAGAAAAAAAAATAGGGTTTCCATTTAAAATAAGAAAGTTGATGTTACTTCCGGTCAGAACGGTAGTTAACTTCGACATGTCAATATGCTCAAATTCTAGCTCTTATGTCATTATATCGACGCTCCAAATTTCACAAACCTACTTCATACAATAACTGAGATATTCCGTAGGCAATATTTCCGTAGCCACCCGGTATATATATATGATAAGAATCACAAGGATTGATCGAGTTCTATAATACTCGAGATAATACTTGACGAAAAAAACAAAATTGGTCTCATTGAACAAAATTCATTCGAACTAAAGAAATTAAAATGTCATATATGCACGACAAAATAATTTGTTGAAGCAAGAAAAATAATTATTGAATATCAACTCTCAATTCAAGCCTCGATTTAAGCGCATGTTCATTGTATCAAATGAATCATTCGTTGGTCTAACTAGGTAACATTTTTTTGTTAATTTTCTCAAGTACTTATATCTTAGTGTCGAATCAATACGGCGAATTTGACAAGCATTCGTGCAATAGGTATTAATTTGATTCGATCAAATTTGATTGTTTCATTCAACCAAATTATTATTTTTTGGGTCAATATACCGGGTGGCTACGGAAGTATTGCCTACGGAATATCTCAGTTATTGTATGAAGTAGGTTTGTGAAATTTGGAGCGTCGATATAATGACATAAGAGCTAGAATTTGAGCATATTGACATGTCGAAGTTAACTTCCGGTCTGACCGGAAGTAACATCAACTTTCTTATTTTAAATAGAAACCCTATTTTTTTTTTCTTTTCGCTTTATTCAGCATTCAATTCCCTTTCTAATGACATATCACAAGTTGGTATCTAACCAGAAACTAGATCACAAAAAAATTATTATTGAAATTCACCGAGTAGGTCGTGGAAGCAAAATGAAAGCCAAAAATTGAAAAGTTGGCTATGGAAACCATACGTCACTTGATAACAGTTGCTACTACTGTGATATTTTATTTTCATTCGTCGGCGGTATAAAAAGCCGCCAAAAAAAATATTGGAAAAATTGGGAAAAAATCAATACTCTGTAGGTCCATAACTTAAATAGGAACATACAACTTTTTCTTGCCTGTACTATTCAGCATAACCATTCCTTTCTAATGATATAATAGAAAGTAATTTTTTGAAATGAAATACCATTATTTTTAATGTTATTTTTGCGTATGGCGATAATCTGTTTTGATATTTGAAGAATAATATTTGGATTTTTTGGTATATCATTTCAAAAAATTACTTTCTATTATATCATTAGAAAGGAATGGTTATGCTGAATAGTACAGGCAAGAAAAAGTTGTATGTTCCTGTTTAAGTTATGGACCTACAGAGTATTGTTTTTTTCCCAATTTTTCCAATATTTTTTTTGGCGGCTTTTTATACCGCCGACGAATGAAAATAAAATATCACAGTAGTAGCAACTGTTATCAAGTGACGTATGGTTTCCATAGCCAACTTTTCAATTTTTGGCTTTCATTTTGCTTCCACGACCTACTCGGTGAATTTCAATAATAATTTTTTTGTGATCTAGTTTCTGGTTAGATACCAACTTGTGATATGTCATTAGAAAGGGAATTGAATGCTGAATAAAGCGAAAAGAAAAAAAAAATAGGGTTTCTATTTAAAATAAGAAAGTTGATGTTACTTCCGGTCAGACCGGAAGTTAACTTCGACATGTCAATATGCTCAAATTCTAGCTCTTATGTCATTATATCGACGCTCCAAATTTCACAAACCTACTTCATACAATAACTGAGATATTCCGTAGGCAATACTTCCGTAGCCACCCGGTATATTGACCCAAAAAATAATAATTTGGTTGAATGAAACAATCAAATTTGATCGAATCAAATTAATACCTATTGCACGAATGCTTGTCAAATACGCCGTATTGATTCGACACTAAGATATAAGTACTTGAGAAAATTAACAAAAAAATGTTACCTAGTTAGACCAACGAATGATTCATTTGATACAATGAACATGCGCTTAAATCGAGGCTTGAATTGAGAGTTGATATTCAATAATTATTTTTCTTGCTTCAACAAATTATTTTGTCGTGCATATATGACATTTTAATTTCTTTAGTTCGAATGAATTTTGTTCAATGAGACCAATTTTGTTTTTTTCGTCAAGTATTATCTCGAGTATTATAGAACTCGATCAATCCTTGTGATTCTTATCATATATATATACCGGGTGGCTACGGAAATATTGCCTACGGAATATCTCAGTTATTGTATGAAGTAGGTTTGTGAAATTTGGAGCGTCGATATAATGACATAAGAGCTAGAATTTGAGCATATTGACATGTCGAAGTTAACTACCGTTCTGACCGGAAGTAACATCAACTTTCTTATTTTAAATGGAAACCCTATTTTTTTTTCTTTTCGCTTTATTCAGCATTCAATTTCCTTTCAAATGACATATCACAAGTTGGTATCTAACCAGAAACTAGATCAGAAAAAAATTATTATTGAAATTCACCGAGTAGGCCGTGGAAGCAAAATGAAAGCCAAAAATTGAAAAGTTGGCTATGGAAACCATACGTCACTTGATAACAGTTGCTACTACTGTGATATTTTATTTAATTCGTCGGCGTTATAAAAAGCCGCCAAAAAAAAATATTGGAAAAATTGGGAAAAAACAATACTCTGTAGGTCCATAACTTAAATAGGAACATACAACTTTTTCTTGCCTGTACTATTCAGCATAACCATTCCTTTCTAATGATATAATAGAAAGTAATTTTTTGAAATGAAATACCAAAAAATCCAATTATTATTCTTCAAATAACAAAACAGATTATCGCCATACGCAAATATAACATTAAAAATAATGTGGAATGATAAATTATATCCTGTAGGTTCTAGGTTAAATAGGAACATAAACGTACTTGGTCTGTGCCATCGTCCATAGATATTCTAATATCTACCTATGGACGATGTTTGTGCTATTCAGAATAATCATTCCATTGCAATAATCATTCGAACCAAAATATTAACAAGTAGGCTGATTAAGATGTATTTTGGAATGAAACAAAAAAGAAACGAGAGCTCTCACGAACGCTGCTATCCATATTATTTTGAAGTTCGAAGTAGTGTTTTTGATTCTGCCATTTTAAAAGGATTTGGAAATCGAAATCAGTTAGTGGAATATTCAAAAAATGCCCCGTTATTCATGAACCGAACAAATTGACATGCTTCTCATTTATGGTGAATGTTTAAAAAATTCTTATGCCGCTGAACGATTGTATTTAGAGCGATATCCAGGGAGGCAGCAACCGTCAAGAAGGTATTTCCAGTGGCTTGAAGAAAAATTAAGAACTGAGCCTGATGTTCACGAAGACCAAGAAGCATTTGTTATTAATGAGGAAACTGAAATAAATGTATTAGCTTTAGTACAATATGATAGCACAATTTCCTCAAGGCAGATTGGCGCCGAATTAGCTATTACTATCATGTACTTCCAGCAAGATGGCGCCCCTCCGCATAATTCAAGAATAGCGAGAAATTATCTTCAAAATCGCTTTCAAGAGAGACTTATAACAACCCATGGTCCAGTCAGGTGGCCACCAAGGTCACCTGATCTTACTCCGTGCGACTTTTTCCTATGGGGGCATCTAAAAAATAGGGTGTATTCCACACAGCCTACAACTCTACATGAGCTAGAAGTAAAAATTCGTAGAGCTCAAGATATCACGCCCCAAATGTTGAGAAACGTTTTACATGAAAATATCACCAGAGTCAATAAATGTATTGACGCTGAGGGAATGCATTTCGAACATTTGTTTTGAATTTATTTTATCTTTAATCCTATCAATTTGAATTTTTTTTTTCGATAAATCTGTTTTTTGTTATTTGAATAATAATAATTGGATTTTTTGGTATTTCATTTCAAAAAATTACTTTCTATTATATCATTAGAAAGGAATGGTTATGCTGAATAGTACAGGCAAGAAAAAGTTGTATGTTCCTATTTAAGTTATGGACCTACAGAGTATTGTTTTTTTCCCAATTTTTCCAATATTTTTTTGGCGGCTTTTTATAACGCCGACGAATAAAAATAAAATATCACAGTAGTAGCAACTGTTATCAAGTGACGTATGGTTTCCATAGCCAAATTTTCAATTTTTTGCTTTCATTTTGCTTCCACGGCCTACTCGGTGAATTTCAATAATAATTTTTTTCTGATCTAGTTTCTGGTTAGATACCAACTTGTGATATGTCATTAGAAATGGAATTGAATGCTGAATAAAGCGAAAAGAAAAAAAAATTGGGTTTCCATTTAAAATAAGAAAGTTGATGTTACTTCCGGTCAGACCGGAAGTTAACTTCGACATGTCAATATGCTCAAATTCTAGCTCTTATGTCATTATATCGACGCTCCAAATTTCACAAACCTACTTCATACAATAACTGAGATATTCCGTAGGAAATACTTCCGTAGCCACCCGGTATATATATATATATGTGGATGGTAATAGACGATATAAAAAAGTATAGGAAAATTCCATTCACATTGCTTTATTCAACCCAAAATTGACTAGTTTGAAAATTCCACACTTAAACATGTTATTTTGTTTTTGAATATCTTTTCAATTTTTGTTTATTCCTCGTGGTTAATGCACAACGGCCCGTTTCCGATTAGGTTAACAGGCCCAAAAAATATATATTTCTTTTCAACCAACTGAACATCCTCACACTTGGGCCATATATATGAATCTAGTTCCCATTTGAAGAATTTTATTTTGAATTGATTGTCCGAGATGATTTCCACAATACGGCCAATATACCACGTGTCGTACGTAATATACAGCATAATAGTGTTCTATCCTTATTTGTATACTTGAGTCTTCGTCTCGGTCTTCGTGATTTAGATTCTCTTTTATTACTTTTTTTTTCGATGTACTCATATTTTTGCCTCACATATTCTTGTCTAAAGACAAATGTCCTTTCTCATGGGAAAAGAGCCAACATAAAGTTGATTTTCTCACAACCATTTTTCTATTATTTGCATTTATGGTCAGAAAAGAACAATCTGACTCCATGGTTTTATTTTTTTGTTTCGCCTCACTATAGTCCCTAATATCTAAGTTGTCGATTTTTTTCAATATTTCTATTTCCCTTTCAATGTCCGTATAGTCCTGTCCTGCTCATTCACTAGAATATATTTTCTATAATTTCTTCCTCGATTACTTCAGGTTCCTTCTTACTGTCGGACTCTGAATCCATTTCTATCGTTTCCTTAACACTCTCCTTTTGCTTCTTCATATTTTTTAAGGATTTGAATAAATATCTTCTTTACTAAAACACTGGTTGGTCCTTGGCCCTTCGACACTTCACACTTCGACAACTGAAAACTCGATCTACAATGCTGAGGTATGGATAGATTAGATCTGTGTCTGATATTTTTTCAGTATATTTTAAATCGGGGAATGAGTTTACGCACCAGTGCTGGATTATATTAGAGTGAAGTTATCCACACATTTCCATTCACACTTTTTTGCGGTGTTGCCAAATTTCAAGAAAAATCATTATTTATCATGTATGCTACAGTATCATAAATTATAAAAATTCATCGATGAGCTTGGCGAACCAGAATTCGGCAAATATTTCAATATACCAATTCAAATTGTTAAATGAAATAATATTTATTCACTTGAATAATGATCATCTGCCTTAATGGAGCGTAGTTGAAAAAAAATACTATAATTTTTACACAGAATAATATCTGTGCTATGCTGAGATGGAAAAAATCGTTTTCTCGATTACGGCGCGAGCTAACTTGAAATAACACATAGGCTATTGAACATATCAATACAAATGCGTACACATAGAAAATTTTCTGTGCCAAACCGTAGGGGAGATGGAAATCGCAAAAATATTTATAGTAAATTATTTTCTTCATTACGGCGCGAGTCACCTCGAAATAAAACAGAGGCTATTGAACAAATCACTGCAAATGCGTACACATAGAAAATTCCAAACCGTAGGGGAGATGGAAATGGCCAAAATATTTATAAATAATCGTTGTCTCGATTATTACGGAGCGAGTCACCTCGAAATTCCACAGAGGCTATCAAACACATCAATACAAATGCGTACACGTATATATACTGAAAAGTAGTGGGCCCAGTATAGACCCTTGCGGAACACCCGAGAGAATATCAAGTTTAGATGAGTATGAACCATTTACCAGAATTTTCTGAGAACGTCTGAGAAAGTAATTCCATATTAAAAATACTTATTTATCATCACGTAGTATCTCTATTTGGCACATAACAATTCATGACTAATGGTAAAAACAATATTTGGAAATGAATTGGTGCGATTACGAAGAAAAATGGCAACTTCATCTTCCTCTGGTAACAATAACAACGCTACCAAATTATTTGAGTCTATGTTTTAGTCAGTGCCGGACTGGCCTGGTGAGATAGTGAGAAAAATCTCACGGCGCCCACCCCCATTTGGGGTCTCAGGGCCCCTAGGAAAATAGACATGGAAACAATCATTTAAAATTAATTAAGAAAAAAGGTCAAATGTCGAAATTGGTTATTGCCAGAAACATGACAAATGCAAATATCCACTTTCGATTTGGTAGGATTTCTTGAGGACCTCTTGCAACGTGGCAACAGTGATGCGCGAGTATGTATGGTCGGTGGGAGGTGGGCGGTTTTAGTTTTGGCGCGCGGCGCGCTGGATTACTGATTAGTAGCGGTTAGTCGTATGCGAGACACTGAGACAGCAGAGAGTAAAGCCTGCCTGTGTCCAAAAATAATTTTATTTTGGCGTAGTTTTTAACGCGGCCAGGTAAATACAACTCTATATATCGGGTCGCTCAAAGTTTGTTATGTTTATTTAACTTTTTACTCTAAGACAAGTGTAGAGCTGATCTTGCACCTTAATCATTAATAGTACGAAAACCAATAATTTGTTGAAATTTCCGTATGCGACTCATGAAATAGAATGAACCTGGTAATTGGGGGCCCCAATTTTTCAAAATCTCACTTGGCAAAGATAGGCCAGTCCGGCACTGGTTTCAGTATCTTTTATTTCTAATCACGATACAAAAAGCACGCACATCATATGGCGGGCACTAAAAGAACTCTAATTTTCTATATTAATGACAAGCCACTTCGGGCGGAAATCGGTATACTCAGCGTTCGACGGACTGTTCGCTTTCTGCTACCGAATATTCAAAGAAACCAAAGCGCTGGACAGGCTGACAGCAAATGCATTATGATCTCTACTCTGCCCCACGACTCGCTCTGCATCTAGTGTTCATCATGGTACTACTACGGTAGACGAGGGTGTTGAATACATCTTCTTGGCAGTCCTCGGTTTCAAACTACAGCCCACTTGATCTCAGAAATTTGAAAGTTAAGATTCTGAATGAGCCAAGGTTTTCACTGTTCTTGATGAAGACCCCATGCATTGGCGTATCCTTATCCTTATGTAGCTTTAGGAGACTCACTCTCCGCAGCTTCAACATGGGCTTTTTGCTAAACGGGTTCCAACTTGGTGACAGAGTTTGGGTTCGTCCGTTTAGTGTAAATGCGAGACCGAGTTCATTATTACTATTACTTTTTGAATATCATTACTTTATTTGTAGTAAGTATACGTATTCGGCAACTTGGAGTGAAAAAGAATTCAGAAAGAGTAGTCATTATGGCACATTTTGATACATTTTGACCAACAGCTGAAAAAACGCAATAAGTTCGGAATGTATCGACTGTTAACCTTCTCGGCAAGCAACAAGCCCCTAATCGTACTCTGGAATGTTAACACGTATCTATATTCCTTATTACTTAAATAACTATTATGTGTGTAGGTATATACAGAATTGAAGCTGACTCTTTCATGTTTCACCAAGTAATCATATACTACTTTAATAATCACGTTTTCAATTTCAGGCTTGCACACACTTTTTCAATTATGTAACACTATCAAAGTGGTATGCAACATATTCAATCGTCGTCATTCTCTTTTAAAATGGGTCACTGACAAACAATAATCCGAATGAATCAACAGTCGAACAGCACGTTCCACAGCAAATTGATCCAATTAAAGTCTATCGAGATCATGTCTCAGTCTCGTTCTACTGTTTGTTCGAGGAGTGTCTCTGGGCAACATCACACGGCGAAAATCCCCTTGATATGTTTTCCGAATGCTTGTCACCTTATCCGACAGAATTCATGTTATTGCAACGTTCGAGTGTCAACACATCGTGCAATATTGAACTTTGGAGGGTGAACATTCAGCAAAAATCCGCATGTCGAAACTTCGCTCGTCGCTTGAGTTATTGCTATCTACGGTATGTCGAGGGATTTCACTGAGGGAGAGATTTTGACGGAACTGGATTAAGCTTGTCCAGCTTTATGGATCAAAAGGAATAGGATATGCAGTAGAGACTAGAAATTTGTTTTTGTATTAAAATTGCAACTCTGTTTAAAAAAATCAGATGTCAGTTAAGATAAGAATGTAAAACCGAAATACTTCGTAAGGACACCACACATTTACTACGTAAAATGGCTTTCGGTTAATTTTGCTCAAATTTTGATATACTGTAGATCTTGGCATCCTCATTATACGTAGTCCAATTTACAGATCGATCCTATGACCAATTTTTTAACTAGAGGGTGCTTTTTTGCGTGTTTTGCGATTTTATTTATGTGCTCTAATTCGAAATTGAACTTCCTTAAGGCCGATTCAGATACATGTGTACCCATGCAGAATTTTTAATGCACGAGCGCTTCAAACTCCTTTTACTCACGTTTCTATCACATATTTATTTGGTTCTGTAATAATTTTGTCAATGCTGGAATTATGCTATTTGAGTTTTTCAAATAATCCCGATGTATTTTTCACTACCCATTCTGCATGAGAAAATAGATGCAGTAAAAATGAGAGAATGAGAATACGTGAGAACAGAGGCGAGTGCAAGATGCTTTACTGTGGTGCAAGGCTTTCGTTGACCACGTGATACTGACGCATGCATGAGAGCGAAAGTTACCGATGTAGGTGATATAGCGTAGCGATTTTACATAAAGTCTTTAATAGGAGGATAAGCGTTCTGAATTGCTCTTTTATATAATTTCTTTGATATTATATCAGACATGCACTAATTTATTTATATTTTTTCAATACATGTTTATTAGAATATATCTGGGAAATTCTAATGAAATAATTTTATTCTAATATTCTTGAAACTTCCCAAATGCCACTTTACCGTGACTGTATAATAACATTCATTACCTCAAAACTTAAACCTCCAAATTGAATACTAAATTCAATTTCCACTCCTTTTCCACATTATGGTTTTCACGATAACCATACAGAATTTTCCATTTCTGTGAAGTAAACTTATAAATTTCATTAGTATAATCACTTACGAATAATGTTTACTCCTCTCATTGAGTACCAAAAAATAAATAAACCTATCACTGATTCAGTTCTACGAATTTCATTCCGTCAAATAATGAATGTTCAGCGCTATCGTACAGATGATAGTGCGAGAGGTAGAAGTATAAATGCACAATAATGATAGATTCATTTGCTTTTAATGGGTGGGTCAACTATTGCAGATCGGAGAATAGCTCCTAAACCACTGTAGATAAAAAATATTTTCACCTGGAGATCAAATGGCACACAAATGACTATTTCTGTAAAATTTGCTGAAGTATACAGAGGGTTCCGTGAGCAGGTGCCAATTTTTTTTTATTTTATTTAATGACCCACCCTGTATTTTTTTCCATTTTTGCATAGTGCGAATATCAATTTATACAACAGCGTTTGATTATTTTCAATTGTCTGCGAGGTTAAAAAAACACAGCACAAATGCCTATATAATGAAAATTACACAATTTTAGTGCTAACTAAACTTAGGGAAGTATGATAGATTGTAATCATATAGTGTTTTTCTCGATCTCGTTCTCGAAAAAACCCATTAGTCTCATCTCGAAATCGAGACGAGACGAGACGAGAAATCTCGAATTTCGAGAGTCTCGTGAAAGACTGATCCCATATTTTAATCCTTACTCAAGGCGATTTTTTTTCGTTAAACAATACTACTTTTGAACTTGCACTTTCACAAATTGTACACAGTGAAGAAGCTGAAGCCATGATTTTCAATTTACAAATAACACATATAACGCACTGTATTCGAATGTTTGTAGGCACAGACTGAATGAAGACCACAATGTACAATTTTACAACAGGCCCTTTTTCAGGTAGTCCTATATGCAGAAACAATCCCTTATAACGTATTTCTTTAACTCTGATAATAAAAAATATTTTCCATATGATGCAAACGATATGGCCTACTCTTTATACTCTCAAACATAATTACACTTAGGTATACCTAATAATTTCTAAATATTAATCTACTCGATTTGAACTTTGTCAGTTTGAGTAATTAGAAGCCAGGTATATAATATGTAAAAATCATAACTGGTCAACTATTACTTGAATATTCAGAATAATTATCAAGATATCTAGTCGTTTCTGTTACCGTGTTTTCACGTGCAATTACATGCATGAAATAAAAAAAAAATGCATTATATTAATTGATAAAAGATAAATAATTAACATTGTAAATGTAAGACTGCTTAAAAATAATAAACAATAATGGATAAAAAATGTTCTCCCTTTAATCCATAGCAATAAAATGACGTACAACGTTCATAATAAAGAATATCTGTTAGCATCTGAACTACCGTGCGAGCATGTCTTGTTTTTTACACGGAACACGCACGCTTGTAGGAAAAAGGTTTTTCAACGTTTGATGCGTTGAATGGGACCCATATTTGATACCGAGTCCCATTTCTGCATGCGTCTCGAATAAATCCTAAGGCGTAAACATTTGAAATTTTTAATATATTTTCTAGTATACTAAATTTATTATAAAATAAGTTTTATTCTATTGTCAGTTCGGTGAAGGTCGATTTAGGTTCGGATCTTAGTCTATATGCTGATATTATTTTACCATAGCTCTATATGAACAATTTTTATCTTTCTCAAAATACTAAACCATAATTTAACGAATTTTTGTGTTTGTTTCAGGTTTTCCGAAACAACCGAATATTAAGTCTACATCATAAACAATCAGGTATGAAGTTTTTCATTTGACCAACTTTCAGATAGCAGATCTTTTTTATCAATTGAATGCATATCGCATAACACGGCTCTCAAAAGCCAATGTTCAAACCTGACTGATGGTTTTAGGCTATATTTTCATCACAAATGCTACCGCTTCGAAATCATTTCTGGATAATTTCATCAGCATTATTTGTTAGTGGTAAATACGAGCAACATATCTGACAGAAATATACTACATCCCCCTACAGACGTTGAAGTACATCTGACAAATATTTGTGCAAGGTTCCTCAAAGAGGGCACTGTTGCCAAAATATATTATCCTTAATTTGGCTGGGGATGACTACCTACAGGCATGTTTCGAGTGCTAGAGTGGGTCGAACAACATTATAGTATATCTGCAGTGAAGGAACGCTATTGATCTGGATATTATCATTTCTTGGGAAGGGACATTTTTCGTATTTTCTCAAACACACTTTAGAACTTGACCGTCTATCTCTCGATTTTTTCTTTGACTCGTTACCTACATGTTTTTCATTAAATCTTCCGGTTCTATTGAATAATGTATTAATTCTGATGACGGTGGTATGGTGAATTGGTTCACGATCTGGATGTCTTCTGCTGAATTCTTCAGTGGCTTTTTTCATTGATCGAGCATTATCACCAACTGAACGCACAATCTCAATTCTATCGAGTAAGTTGAAATTTACTATTTTAAAAATTCGCAAAACCTGTCTATAATTTACTCCACCAAATACTTATGGAAAGCGTTTTAACGTTAACTGTCAAAATTATAACATATAACAAAGAAAAAACAGACAACTTATTTTAAAAGCCTTCTATGGAAAACATAGTGTCTGGCTTATTGATCTCGTCTTGAGAATTGGCCGTATGAAATGAAATTATGACGGTGTTGAGATAGAACTTAAAGGGGTACTTTAACAATCGTTATTGATTGACTGTATTATACTAAAAAAACTAAATAATAATAATAATAATACATCCTCGTAAACACTCATTGAGTGTACCCAAAGGCATAGCATGTGCGGGTAGAGGACGGCAATTATTATTATTTGCCGTGGCACTTCAGGGGCGACTTACTGATTTTTGGTGGCATATTCACTTTTCAGCTGTAGGAAAACCCGGAAAACCTACAGTACCACCTCGTGTGGTCGGTGTGCACTCCAAGCTAGCACCAGACGCGATTGGCATCTAGACAACCCACAATACACTTGCTTTTCAACAAGGTAGATGAGAAAAATCCTCTTACCTACATCGGGCTCGAACCGACTATCGCTATGCTGGACTTTCGAACGGCCTTTGCGTTAGACCGCTGATCCACAGACCACCAGAATGAGAAGGATAATTGTTGCGGAATCGCCGCAACCTTGGATTAGGCAAAAAACAGAGTATGAAAAATGGAGACGAGTATCGTCAACCAGATAGATATATGAACTCAACGGACGGACTTGCAGTGCTCAATTGGTTTTTTATAAATGCTATTTTTCATCTCACCATAATATACTCACAGTACATGTGACTTAGAAAGTCATAACGGTATAATGATTGCTTCCGAAGAAAACTTCTTTCATTGCGAGGCCATCTTCAAACAAATTTTTGGTGAACCACGATCTCCTAACGTAACTCTTGATGTTTCCACTTCTCAATTTGCAAGCAATATAGGGCTTCCAAAAATTGAATCAAATAGTTTTGATGGCTGCCCTCGGAATTGGCAAACTTTTATTGATATGTTCAATTCAATGATTCATACTAATGATTCAATCTCAAATATTGATAAATTCAATTATTTACTGAGCTCCCTCCGCGGTCCTCCTCTCTCATTGGTTCGGTCTTAACCACTAAAAGCTCAGAATTATGTTTTGGCTTATTTGGTTAAACGTTATGAAAATAAACGAGCTATAGCAGTGTCTCATTGGCGTGCTATACAAGATACCAAAGGGATACCACCTAATAATTATTCAGCTTTGAGGCAGTTACTTGACGCAATGAAAGTTTTCTTTTTGTTAAAAATAATAAATGGTACACCAACTGCTTAGGTAACCGACATGTTAACAAAACCTGTTCCAGCACTTCCCGTTGCCGTAAATGCTCCAAGCCTCATCATACTCTTTTACACTTCGCTAATGCTCCTTTCGATTCGAATATTTCTTCTCAATCAAGCTGCTCTACACACCCAATGCCTACACAGGCTCAAAGAATATCGTCTCCCACTCCTCATACCTCTCTCGTATGTGATTCTCAGCCGTCAGTGCTACTCTCAACTGCTCTCATAGACGTTTCGGGCGCTGATGGTCGTTATCATCAGGTTTGCGTTCTCTTAGATTGCAATTGTCAATCCAATTTTATAACTGGGGAGTGTTCTAAGAAGCTAGGCCTCTCTCGAACTGTTAGTAATGCTGAAATTCGAGGAATTGGTATGACATCAACCAAAGTCAAATTTCAAACCCGCTGCACTTACAAACCCCATGGTTCTAGTCAACCAATAATGAACTCGGGTTTTATTATTCTGCATCAAATTTGCTCAAGCATGCCCATCGTGGATATTGCACTTAATAATTTTTCCCATACCTTAGAACTTGCTGATCCTTATTTTAATATAGCCGGTCCCATCGATATGATGCTGGGTGCCGCAATATTTGCTCACATATTGAAAGCAATGTCAAACCCGAAACACCAAATCATTCTCCAGTGGCCATAGAAACCATATTCGGTTGGGTATTAATGGAAAAACTCTCTTTTTCCTCTCACAGATCATCATCATATTCCCTGCTTGCAACTACCTCTTCATCTGAGGACACACAGCTTGAAAATTCCATGCGTAAATTCTGGGAGTTGGAACAAATTCCAAATATTACTGTCCTCTCTCCAGCAGATACTCTTGCAGACAAGATCTATTCCACAACCACTACTCGTTCTGAATCAGGCAAATATATCGTAGAACTTCCCTTTTGCTCTACTATACCCAATTTTGAGGGATCGAGGGACATAGCTCTCAAGAAATTCTTTGCTCTAGAGCGCCGTCTGATGAAAAATCTTGTCTTGTATTCTCAATACCGAGACTTCATGCAGGATTACTTAGATTCAGGACTCAGACTCCTCTCATTATTTTATTCCCCACCACTGTGATTCTAAAACTAACTTCTCTGGCCCAAAGATCCGAGTTGAGTTTAATGCGTCAATGAAGAGAAGGAATAGAAAATCCGTCATTGAATCACTCCTTGTTGGTTCAAAATTACAACATGACATAGCCACTATTCTCCTTAGGTTTCGTCTCTATCCACTTGCTTTCTGTTGTGACGTTTGTCCGATTTTTCGTCAGATTTCGGTTTCCCCGTCTCATAGGAACTACCAAAAAATATTGTTATGTAGAAGATATTGTAACAGGAGCTCACAGTTTAGAGGAAGCTTTGATGATGCAAGACGAACTCATCAGACTTCTACAGTCTGGCGGGTTCGAGCTTCGTAAATGGATCTCAAATCACGGTGATTTACTCTCCCGTTTTCCTGACTCACATGTTCACCTGAACCCTCTCAGTTTGGACTTGGAGAATGACATCTCAGTTGAGATTCTTGGCTTGAGATGGAACCCCTTGACTGACTCTTTCACCTTCTCAGTTTATCCTTTACACAAATATTGTACCAAACGTTCTCTCTTATATAAAATGTCTAGGATTTTTGACCCAGTTGGATTTGTTTCTCCTGTAAACCCTTTTTTAAAGTTTTTGATTCAAAGTCTATGGACGTTAGGCCAGGAGTGGGACGAGGCGATACCTCAGTACCTCAACGATTCTTGGTCTCGTTTTAAGCCAGAACTACACCTTCTTGAGTCTTTGAGCATACCTCGAATAATGTATGCGCCAGTAAACTCTCTCATTGAAATACATGGCTTCCGCGATACGTCAGAAAAGGGATATTCCGGCGTGATATATTTTAGAGTAACGATGGATCTGCTATTTCTACATTTTTTGTCTGTTCAAAATCTCGTGTTTTCCCCTCAAACGCATTAGTATCCCTCGCCTAGAGCTATGTTCTGCTTTGTTACTTTCTCACCTCGTGGAATTCGTTCAGGCAACTTACTCTTCACTAAAGTTTTCTCGCATCTTGCTTAGAAGGACTCTACCATATCGTTGAGTTGGATAAAATCATCCCCTCATAGATGGTCTA
Source organism: Chrysolina americana (assembly GCA_958502065.1). NCBI lineage: Eukaryota > Metazoa > Arthropoda > Insecta > Coleoptera > Chrysomelidae > Chrysolina > Chrysolina americana. Next base: position 32,693,395 of record OY293421.1, on the reverse strand, counting down.
CGTTTGTGAGCAATGGGACCACTTCCTCCCACTTGCTGGCGAAACATAGAATCGCACAATAATCTCGCTGACCTTGCAGCTCGGGGTTTGTTCCCTTCAGAGTTGTTGCATTGTGATCTATGGTGGAACGGTCCAGAATTTGTGAAACTTTCCGAACACTCACAGAAAATGAAAGTGGACCTAGTATCAAACACCACCTGTGATTAACGAAAAAATAATTGTTACAAGGCAATTTTCATGATCCCAATCAGAGGGTATAGATTTTTCAACAACCCACATTCCTTTACAAGATCAATTAGTGATCATCAATTGATTTTCATGGGCACAATCAACAAATTGATTATAAACTCTCATAATTCAATTGCTAGTGTCCTTAGTATCATCAACATTAGTATCGTTCTGAATAATTAATTTCATTGTTGAAATTTTTCAACGCAATCATGCGAAATCTTCACATAAACCCAACCTATTCTCAGATCACTGCACAACTGCATCAATTTACTGATGTAAATCTAATATCCCGTCTACATTGGCACAATATAATATGAATACAAATATTAAACACAGTTGTTTTCGAAACTGATCACGAAAACATCAAGCCAATCCCAAATGTACAACCATAGTTCTCGGTTCCTTGATTCGCATTGCAAATTACCACTTCCAGACAAGGTATGAATGGGACCGGCTTGTCCTGACGCTGTGATTTTTTAGGAAGTTGAATGGTTGCGCTGTTTTATGGGCATATCTCTTTTTTTCTCAAATAGCAATCAGTTTTCTGGCTTCAATACAATTAAGTATTTTGAATCTCAAAAATCTTGAGTGTAATCATTATTCATTGAGAATGAAAAACTTTTAAGTACCTATTTGAAAAAGAATACCTTTGAGTAAAGGAGGGTATGCTTTTCTGGGCCATCTGCTCCCGGTCATAGAATTTTGCACACTTTTAGGTCTATAAAAAAGAAACATTTAACCCAAAGTTTAGCTTTCAAAACATTCCGGAACAACTTCAAATAAGCTCTTCTTCATCAAAATTTTGAAGGCAATAAAATAATGAAATAGACATTTTGGCATCGTCGCTTGTGTGCGTATTATGGGCTTCGATGTAATACATAGGCAGAGACCGATTATTTGAATAATCAATGAAAACCAATGTTGCCACTTTGTATTTTTTGAAAAAAATTGATAAGTTATTATTTTTTTATGCATAAGATAAAAATTATTCTAGAGTGAAAGAAATAGAAAATTTTTTTTTTCAGAAAAGGCCCAAATTTGCGTATCAAAAGCATACCCTCCTTTATTCTCATTAATGTTTATTACAGTTTTGTAAGATTTGTACAATTTTGGGAAGTGCTCTGACGATTATGTCTTGACACAAAAAATTAAATGATTGAATGAGTTCATAAAAATCAATAAATGTTACCATTCATTTTATTTCTGAAAAAGAAGAATATAATCAACACCAGAAGAAATAAAGTAATTTGTTGTCAGAGTCATTCATATCATTCTATGTTAAGAACTGATTGAAAAATAAAGCAGAAAAATCAACATTTGTGTTTTACTAATTTTCTCCCCAATCAATTAACTATCAAGTATTTTTTATGACTGTTATAGTCATTGAAAAATATTCACCTGAAGACGATTGCAGATTCAAGCAATTATTGAAACGTAGTGAAAAATTAAAAGAAGTAGAAATCTTTCAACCATTAAGACGACGGAAGTCCTAAGTACAAGTAATCAAGTTACTTCATCGTCTACAACCTTCAATAAATCATTGAAATATTCACATTTCAATAGTTGAAAAAACTTATAGAAATAAAATGCCCAATGATGTTTCCAAAACGGCTGGTATGTTGGTTTGAAATCCACTTCATATTTATGATCATATTTATTATTACTATATCAATGATAGATTTGAGAAAATATAAACCCTTCACCTCTGTTACTCTATAATACGTATATATGCGTTTCGATAACTGAGTTATCATCATCAGTGAACACCTTAGTTTACCTACTGATGATGAACTTGGTAATTGGAATGCGTATATATTAGATGTTGAAGTGTGGTTAGGGTAATACTCGTGCACGTTATCAAAGTATAATCAATAATAATTTTATAATATCGTCTTCATAATGATGTAACAATACATCGTAATGATGTCTACATTCAATGAACCCATGGTTAATATTAATATCAGCATGATAGAATTGATATACAGAAGAGATTGGGACAGAAAAAAACCTTGGTCATGAGTTAATGCATCAGCTATTATCATTTCAATATCAAACACCTTGTATTGATCATCACATTTGTTCGATATTTCAGGATATTCAATGTTATACTATTTATCAATGGTACGATGGACTAATTCGATCATTAGCGTTGATTGGCTCCGACATATTATTTATTGTAGCAATCTAGAGTAAAAGAGTAAATATATCATACAGTTTAAATTAAAACAATGTCCCTCTAAACTCTCCACGACTTGATCACCAGTGCTACATTGAACTGATCAGAAGAAGCATCGGTTGAAAATGAATCATAGAAAACGTTGAATCAATCACTTTTTTCTTTCTGTGCTTATGGCCATTCTCCACTTCGCAGGATGTTTCGAGTACAGAAATATACCAGGAGAGAAAAACTGTTTGTGTCGCTGTCCAGGAAGTTAATCCCTTTTTATCTCTCATTGAACGTTTCTCTTCCCTCGGTAAAATTCTCCGCGTAACTTCTTATGCTATCAGATTCATCCATAATACTCGCTTCCAAAACGATAAACGTTCAAATAATTTTTCCCCATTAGAATTCGATTTTGCACTTACTATTCTCATTAAGATTGTTCAAAGTGTATCCTTTTCTCGAGAAATACATGACTTGCAATCACGGAAGCCTCTTCCCAAAGTTTTGAGGAAGCTGAATCCTTTCCTAGATGAAGATAACGTTCTCAGAGTGGGTGGACGATTGGCCAACTCTAACCTCCCTTATCGACAGAAACACTGAATTTAATTTTTTATTACCTGGCTATCATCGACTCACGAAGCTCATCATTGAATATTTCCACAAACTTTATTTTCATCCCGGAGCATAGTCACTTCAGTACCTCTTAGCTCAAAGATTCTGTATCCTTTCATTCAGGAAAATCGTTAGAAAAGTATTGTCAGGTTGCTTCAAACTGGACCCAAAATTATCACAACCCATAATGGGTAATCTCCCAAAGTGTCGTATCTCACAGATAAAACCATTTTCAGAGGTGGGAGTAGATTTTGGTGGTCTCTTTCTTGTCACTCAAGGGAAGTATCGAGGCGCAAAATCTCATAAAGCCTATCTGACCTAACCTCTGATACCTTTTTAGCTGCTTTGCGGGGCTTCATTGCTCGAAATGGTCGATGTAGTCATATTTACAGTGACCGAGGTACCAATTTTGTGAGTGCTGCTAAGCAAATCAGTACTCTTTTGCAATCAGCTGCTTCAGCCGAGCATATTGAGTGACATTTCAACCCTCCCAATGCTCTCAATTTTGGAGTCCTCGGGAAAGCAGGCATCAAGTCTGTTAAAGTTCATCTTCGCAGAGTTGTGGGAGATCAAATTCTGACCTTCGAAGAATTTTATACTGTCATTGTGCAGATAGAGTCTATTGATGATCCCTCTGACTGTAGCTCAGTTCTTTGTCCAGGTATGTTTTTAAACCTTGAACCCCTTTCTTCTCTCCCTGATCCAAATCTGGGTCATATTCCGTTAGGACATTTTTCAATGTGGCAGTTGGTACAGCGTCTCCAACAAGATTTTTGGCACAGGTGGCGTAATGAATATTTGCATACACTGATGCAAAGAGGTAAATGGACCTCAGACTCCGTACCGATAAAAATTGGTAAAATGGTTCTCCTTAGAGACGAACAGCTGCATAGTCTCAAATGGCCTCTAGGCCGTCACAACTTTTTCCTGGACAGGATGGGGTAGTAAGAGTAGTATCAGTAAGAACTGCTAAGGGTGAGTTCACACGACCCGTAAACAAAGTATGTCCGCTTCCCACTGGGGAATAAATTAGTTTATTATAGTTTCTCATATTTTATGATTACAATTTTCATTTTATATATAGATTTCGATGATTTGCTACAGTCATTGACGACAGTAATGTTGGTTAGTTAATTGAGTAATGTTTTTCCTTTTGATTTTTTTAAAGTTTGCTAAACTATCTATGAAAATGTGCCCATTGTGGTGGCCGGTATATTGCGGAATCGCAAATTAATTAAGTACGGTCCTTCAAATATCCCCACATGGGTCTATAGAGTGCCATAACAATTTGTGTCGCCGCAACCTTGGATTAGGCAAAAAACAGAGTATGAAAAAAGGAGACGAGCGTCGTCGACCAGATAGATATATGAACTCAACGGACTTGCAGTGCAATTCAATTGGTTTTTCATTAATGCCATTTTTCATCTCATCATAATATACTTACAGTAAAGGTGTGTGTTGTGCAATAGTAACGTAATCATAATCAGCTATCCCAAGTTTGGAGTCGTCCAGGGGCCCCAAGGACATAGGCAGGTATGTGCCCTTCATGAATTTTTGTGGGAGTCTTATTACCAATTTGAAATCGACCAACTATTGTAATAAAGTACATTTGCGATCTCGCCCATTCAATAGTACTTTTTCAACTTCTGATTTTTGGTTGAACTAGGAACGTCTACAGGTTACGATGGTAGAACTTCGTATAGGAATGTTCTATGTGTTTATTATGTGTATATTATTTGAATGGCTCGCCACCTTTTTTAAATGTACATTTTTTTCATACAGGGTCAGTCAAAAGACCATGAATTTTGAAATTGGTCATCATGCAACAAACACCCTATGCAGGGTGCCCACTAATTTTGTAAAATTAAATTCCCTGACTTTTCCAGGTATTCCAGGTTTTACTTTCACGTTTTCCACGCCACTGTCCAAACAGACTCTGAGCCTAATTATGTGGATAATTATGGTTAATTATCAGTGAATTATATATAGATTTATTGATTGATAAAATATCTTGTTTTAAAGAAAATTTCAATTTCCCAATGGGTATGTTTAGGAAGGGAATTGTAGGTTAATTATCGATGATGAAGTATCAAAATCATACGTTATGCTATTTGGAAGGCCAGCAGCAAGAAATCGTTGCAAGAATTTATTACATATACTTGTCGACGGAGTCTGCCTACCCTTTGTAGAAACAATAAAAATCTGGGATTGTACCTTGATAATGCATTACGCTCCACTATACATGTATGTCATATTTTGGAAAAGGGTTATATGAATCTTAGAATGATCTATTTAGACAGAAATATTATGAACAAAAAGAGTAAAATCTTACTCTGTGATCAAATCGTTCGCCTTTACAACCGGTTACCCAGTGATTTCAAATTAATTCTAGTAAAAAGTATCAAGAAAAAATCAAGCAATATTTATTTGATACTAGCTTTTCAAAACAAACTTGAATCGTCAAATAGCTTTATCTTCGCCAATTTTGATTATTTTTTCTCTAGAAATTGTTTTCGTAAAATAGTATTTTTTTTCTTGTATTTCTATGGTGAATCTTCAATTTTTTCTTCAAGCAGTTGAATTATGTATTGTGTCATTAATTATGAAACCTATTATGATAAGTTAACATTACTGGTTGAATGGAAGAGCAATCCCTACCATGAGTAATCATGTGCAGGAAATGAATCCTGCCTTTCGTTCGCTCTTTGCTGTACCTGACAATATAAGCATTTATTCTTATTATTATTATTATTATTATTATTTTTTTTCGTTAGGAATTACCCAGTCAGGCCCTGTCTCCGGAGCTCCGACACTTCCGGACGGCGCGCTGGCGTGTCATTAACCCCAGTAAACACTCCCCACGTCCATGGGGTAAGTGATTACTGGGTCCGAGAATCATGTGCCCTGAGTAGGCGGAGTGAACCAAGAATTATGGCCTTCTGCATTCGCCCGGCTAGGATTTCTGCCATGTCACGGCAAGCCGGTATGATTTTTAAGTTTGAGAGCAGTGTGTCCATCATTCCACCAAGGACCCCTATTATCAGAACCACTATCTTGACAGAATGGTTTGGGTAAAGCCTGCGGAGTTCAAAGAGAAGATCTCGATATTTAGTCCGTTTTTCCTCCTCTTTTCGGACGATGTTCGTTTCGCCAGGAGCTGAAAACTCAATGACGAAAATCGTCCTACTTTGATGGTCGAGGAGTACTACATCAGGCTTATTGGCTTGTATTTGCCTGAGGGTGGGGAATGAATAGTTCCAATAGATTCGGCACTTCTCATTCACCACCACGGACTCAATATCCCCCGGAGCATAAGGCAACACTGGTGTCTCGTCTACACCGTACGAGTGTCGTAGATGGTAGTACAACACTCGTAGGGCCGCGTTATGTCTGTGGATATAGGCTGAGACCGCATAAGCTGGACAAGCTGACAGCAAATGCATTATGGTCTCAGCTGCCCCACGACACGCTCTACATCTAGTGTCAGGGACCTCTATACCCATCACGCGACTGCGGTAGACGAGAGTGTTGAAGACACCATCCTGGCAGGCCATTATGAATCCCTCGGTCTCCGACTTCAGCCCACTTGACCTGAGAAACGAGAAGGTCAGGTCTCTGGATAAGCCTAGGTCTTCAATGTTCTTGAAGAAGACCCCATGCATCGGCTTATCCTTATGTAGCTGCAGGTGCCTCTCACACTCCGCAGCTTTTACGTGGGCTTTTTGCTGAACGGGTTCCAACTCGGTGATAGAGTTTGGGTTTGTCCGTTCAGTGTCGAATACGAGACCGAGTTCATCGGCTGCACGGGTTGCTGCCTTGAAAAGAAATACTCCAATCCCTGGATAATTATTATTATTATTATTATTATTATTATTATTATTATTATTATTATTATTATTATTATTATTATTATTATTATTATTATTATTATTATTATTATTATTATTATTATTATTATTATTATTATTAAGTCTTGGGGCATTGATGTCAAGATTTATATTTTAATTCCCTATATGGCCGGAAATAGAATACCCTGACTTTCCCTGACTATGGGCATTTTTTAACCTTTTTTCCTGACTTCCAGGACACATAAATCAATTCCCTGACTTTTCCACGTTTTCCATGTTTTCCAGGTTGGTGGGCACCCTGCAGTCTGTAAGATATTGAGCTGAAACTTGGTATATAGGTATTCAAAATATTCCCTTTTCGAAAACAAATGCCTAATGGTCCTCCTCGAAATTTCGACTCATTCAACAGTGGGAATTAACAGTAAGAATAATTCATATTTGTCAACAGCTTTGCATAGAGCTCGTAACTTGAAATTTTCAGTTTTCATAACCGGTCCATGGGTTCCAAAATAACAGGATGTTGAGGATTTAATTCGCACACACTGCTAAGTCTGATGTATAGTTCAGTTCCTAAATTGTAGATAGTGACTCATCGTACATTTTCTAGTTTTTACGGGATTTGAAAGTGCGGAGGGGATGTACGAAAGTGGCAAAGTAAAAATATGTTTCGAAGCCGAAGTACCCAGCTTATTTCTGTTCTATTTTTTGACCTGCTTCATATAAATTATGAATCGTATAACCGATGAGTCACCATCTACAATTCAGGAACTAGACTGTAGTTCAGTATCCGTACGGAGTTGTTTTCTATCAGATACTTGCCACTTTGTGGGAGTGTGCGGAGAGAAGAGTATTTCGACCACATCAAAATTACCCCCCCTGTTAACTTTTGAACGGTTTGACGTACGAACATTAGAAAAAAATGTTTGGGGGTATCACCGACACTACTTTTTGAAATAAAACACGTTGTGATTGCTCGATAGATGGCGCGAGGGGCACATCAACTTAAATTTTTTTAATGACATGAGTCAAGTGTTTCATCGTTGAAAAGATAATTCAATTCTTTATTCAATTTCTTAAATTTTTTTGGCCCCCTGCGCCATCCATGAAACAATTACAATATGTTTTATTTCAAAATGTAGTATCGGTTATACCCTCGAAACGTTTTTTTTTTTTTAGTTTGTCTAACTGTTTAAAAATTAACAAGGGGGACTACTAACAGCCGTACTGAATACAACATTCGCAGAAACTGTCTAGTAATGAAGTTCCTTTTTTTTGCCCTCCGCGTATGAGAACTTCATTGCATTGCGACCCAGTTGTGCATTCGATCACCTTTCATGGAATGCTCATCGGAAAATATGCCTCCATATCGGTTATTGGAATTTGAAATGGAAAACTCTGAACAGTAAATGTAATCCGGACCCGACAGAAATCCAAATAATTTCAGTTCGCCATTTCCAATATGTCATACCGCATGATCGCGTTGAGATCGTAATCCGTTCATGATGAAACTTCCACGCCATTTGAGTCAATCGTATGTTACAATGTATTGTTTAGAAATATCCGAGTTTCCAACTGAATGATACGATTCCATCAGCATCTGATTTCAAATTCGGAATTACTATTCACCCTTCTATAAAAACTATACGTTTCATATTTTGCAATCTGGAAAAAATACCCTTAAATCATCATTTTTATAGACACTTATATATCTTGTGTCTTTCCTTCGAATCATTCAGAAGATTTTAGATTTTTTTAGATTTTGTATGGAGCTTGTGGGGCTGAGGAGCCCCTGTACCGCGACCTAGAAAGATCCTATTGTGTATGCCCTCGGGTTGTTTAGAGTTCTTTATATAAACCTGTCCTTGTCAATAGACTCCAGAGATTAGACTTTAGTTCTCCCATGTACTTGCGAGGTTGTGGTTTTTCATCATGATATTGAAATCCTTAGCCTTGTCAGACATAAGGCTGTTTCTCTTAATCCGATGTTGTTCATATGTTTATTTAGTCTACAGTGCCCTGTCAGAAGCCCAACCATAATCCTTTTTTTTCATATTCTGACTCAGTTGGTACTCAGTAAAAGAAGGCAATTGTTTTTTAATGAAAATTTTTGCCTGTCTCATTCCTGGCGCCTTGTTCCATCGTTCTTGAAATTGAATCTTCATCTACGCATCTTGTGAGTTTTTATCAGAGCTTTCGCTGAATCAAAAGCAGGTTTCGGGCCTCTGGCAGCATTTCGTGCTCCTTCTCGTGCTAGTAAGTCAGCCTCTTCATTGCCCTTATACCCTTTATGTCTTGGTACTCAAGCTATGGACTGTTATTCATGACTGTCAGCTTTTGTAGGGCTGCTTTAATAGCTGCTTGGCTGTCAGAGTAAATAATAGCAATGGTCCTTTTATTGAACTTTTGCCTTAGTAACTCCTCTGCACAATGATGTATTGCTACAACTTTTGCCTGGAATATCTTAACGTAATTGTACCTATCATGGTCCTTACACCTGTTATGAACCACCTCATTTCCCTCCTAAAATACAAATAAACCTGAACCTATATACAGTGTGATTCACTTCTCATGGAAACACCCCCGTATCTTCCGTAATTTTCAACGTAGAACCATGAAATTTTCATGACTAATAGATACACTCAAATGAACCTACTGCACTAAAGATGTCATCCTACGTGATATACACTGCACGCCAACAGCGATGGAACCACCCATTTTTCCGGAAAGTTATATTAGGGGGCAAAATTGGCTCGAAATTCCTTCGGATGAATATTTGGAGCCTTTGGTGTGTGATGTGGACGTTGTTTTGGTGTTTTGGGTAGTTTCCATTTCTTGAATAATTTTTTCTTATTATTTAGAGGTAGAAGTAGTTCACAAATTTGGGTCGTACGGTCCAAATTAGGTTATCCACATCAAAATCCAAGTGTAATGTTAATTGATTCATCAGGAAAAAAGAATTCCATTGATCTAAGTGAGAGGGGAATTCTGTGATAACAACCTATTTTCGACCATGTGGTCCATAATTGGCACATATGGTTGCCTGTAATAGGCGCATTTCAAAAATTATTATTTTTTATTCAGAATAGAAAAATCAGAACGTTGTCTGTCACCCTTATGCGAAAATTCAAGAGGGTATCATAGAAAAGAGAATGAAAACCATGATCACAGCTGATTTTCCGTCAAGAGAAACAAAAAGAGCAAACACTACCTTGGTAAAACGGGAAAAGGTTTAACGCCTACAGTTTTTGTTCAAGAAAATGTTTTTCTTTAGTGAATAACCCAATGTTTTTGTGTAAATTCAGGAACTTCAGAGATATTTGTTATGATAATTAAATAAAAAGAACTGAAATGACTTCATGAATCAGAAATGTTGAGATTCCCGAATTCTTACGGGACCACCGAGCTCATACAAAAAATACGTCTCTCAAGAAATCAATGGTTTTTGCAAAAAAACGATTCTACAATCGTGATATTTGTACCTGATGAGCGCTTCCCCCTACATATTATATTAGCATTGAATTAAACTTTTACGAACTTAATTCCTACACTATAGTGAATTCATATTTCAAATACGCTTGATGTAAAAAGTGATCAATGCATGCTTGCAGCGTGTTCACCTCGTGATCGCCAATTCTCGCAACGCTATTGGTCAATAGAACATCAACCTGACACAACACCAAACGAAATGTTTTGGCTGCGTTACAATAATTGAAACTGCTATTTGTTCGAAGTTGCAGCGTTGATTTATTTTTGTGTTTTCAATTGCATTATAGATTATTTATTTCGAATATTCGTTTTGGCGAAAAGTTCTGGATTGGTTTTGGATGATGTTACAATTTCAAATTAATTTCATTGGGTTAACAATGACATCGTCCGTATTTTAAATATGAATGCACTTATAACATGCTTCATGAATATAAGACTACAAACCTTTGTCATCCGTCATCAAACGACGTTATGCAATTCTTTATTCTCGACTATCAGTCAAAGATATCAAGATAATAAACAATGTTGAATGCATCTCTCTTCTGTTTGAGAGCGGACTGCACGAATATCCAGTTCACCGCTATCTTTCCCCCGCTACGATCATAATTGATGAATTTCAAGATAATGAATATATCGAAATATCCCATCCTACTCGCTCTACAGCGCGGGTTTTGCATCAGATAATTTCAATAAATTATGGTCGTAAATTCGTCTCGCTAAGTGCTATAAATAACAATAAAAGTGTCAGCCGGACGCTATTAAAAACATGATTAATGTATGCAAATGTCGTATTTTATTGCACGTGTCCGAACGAATATTAGTATAAATATCGAGAATTTATCAGATCAGATCAGTTCGGTTTTGACCAGTGCCACGATTATCTTCTAAGTATAAGTTATGCAAGTGCGTTACCAGTTCGTCTTCATGTACTAGTGCAGTATGTAGTCTAGTCTATCGCGAATACCGGAGTGCCTCTTAGTTTAGTCAAGGGGTGAAATCACTTCGTCAGCAAAAAACCGTAAGAGGAAACTATCGTACTATTGAATATTATCGAGAAACGATCATGAATATAATGCCTGAACAGATATAATGAGTGCGGAAAATTATGTGCCTTCTCGTGGAAATAAGCCGCCTTAAAAGACATCTGCAACCCTGTTTAATTTATGAGCATGAACGGAACCTAATATTTTAACCCTGATACAAAAGCTATGGCTCATATACTGGTTACTGAAAGTGAAATTATTATATTATTTTCACCTGTCGAGTGGATAATATGTTTGGTTATAAGAGCTGTCCTTTATTTAGATTAATGTGTATACCGGGAACCATGAATGGTACAGCTATCGTTTATATTGTACTAAAGGTTTATGTCTACTAGTACAGTGAAAGTAATAACTGTTATTTCGGATTTTGGTGTACTCTTATAGGTATCATGTAATAGTGTTTTGTATATTTTGCTTGATTTGTGTTTATTACTGGTTGAACTAATTACCCGTTATGTTTATGTCTTGTATATCTGATGAATATTTCATTGATTTATTTGCCTGATTTTATCGCATGTTACCTGTATAATGTAGTGAAATATGTATATACTGTTAGAACACGTTTTGCTTGATATATTTTATATATTCTGATATTTGATTACTAGGTGTGTTATTGTTATATAACAAAGGTATTTAGTAATGACTATGAGGTTGCTATCTTTGAAAGTATGTTTTTATGTATGTGAACTGTTATCCAGAAACATTTATGCGCTTACTAGCATTATGTATTTAACTGTATTCAATATGCCTCCGTCAGTAGCAATTACGGCTAGTAATTTAAGAAATGTCTCGTTGAATATGCGTTTAGGAAGCTTGCCTGTTTTCAACGGTAATTTAGGTATTCAAGGTGTTGTTTACTATGCATTATATTATTATATTGTATGTTCGATACATGTTAAAGAGGTCTGACTTGCGGGATAGCAAGTAGATTTACAACTGAACCACTTGTACTTAATTCGGAACTAATGTTTATTTAATATACTCTTCAAATTAATCCATCTTGTTTTCTTTCTATACTCGAATTTCACTTATAACAGGACGTCACGTACTTTCTAGGACCGTCAGGGGTATAGCGTAGCCGCTCACGTTATATTCCTTATTTTTGTGAGGTTTCCCGACGTTTCGATACGCCTGATCCATCACCGAAAAAAGCGCTGATGGCGAATGAGACATTGTATTAGAAAACTCTAGGATATTCTAAACGGAGTAGAAACTAAGGTCAATACCCGCTTTATGACACCTTCGCTGCACGAGGTGAGAAATAAATTCGACTCTTAGATGATGTGATACGCTGATGTTTATTACTGAGAAGTTGGCCCGGGAATATAAAATAAACTTTTCGAACGGAAGTATCAATTGGTAATCTTCATCAAATAATTTGATTGCTCTCAGAACTTGATGTGACGATGAAGGATAGGAAGCTCAAATTATGTTTTTAATAAACAGCTTTGAGTGAAGGAAACGTGATATATTATCTCAAAATACTCGGTTAGCTAGTATAACATGTTTATTTGTGTTGTAAATAAATAATGCGCCATCAATACATTAATTTAATTATTATTCTGTTTAATGTATTCATTGTCAGTTGTCCATAAATGGGGTGTTCATAACTGAACTATTACGTAATTTATATGTTCATTATCGGTGTGTAGAGATTTACTGAAGATTCAGGTCATAATATTTTTTGTATTTGATATTAGTGAAAATTTCCTTTTCAGTCATAATAATGTAAACTCAGTTCATAAACAAAATAGATTTTGCATAAATATGGACATAAATGTAGATTTACATTAGGTAGTTTACGTAAGTTCAACGAGACTTTCGTTTTGGGCTTGGTAATATATATCCCTGCTTCCGTTTCGTTCTTCTGAATCAATTGGACGACCTACCGTCCAGGCCTCTTTGCCTGGTATAATTGTTTTAATTTTCACGAAATAATTCTTCGTAAGCATCTCGTTCATTGGCATTCCCATTATCACGTCTTTTTTCATCATATGATTAATGACCTTGTTATATAGCCAGATAATCTAGTTTTTTTATAACCCTCAGTTTTTTCCGCGCAATCTTCTGCATAGGTTGGATGCTATTATGCTTTTTTGATGTACTTTCTGGAGGCGTTGGTACCTTGTTGACTTATGATTGAAAATTACTCCCAAATATTTTGCCTCTTGTGCAATTGGAATTTCAACATCGTTTAGAACATGTGGCATCAGTCCTTTAAGTATCATGTTTTTTGTGAATAAAACTATTCAGGTTTTGTGAGGGTTTGCAGATAGTTTCTCCTCGTGGCATCACTTAGTTACTATGTACATTTTGTGTTTGCAACGAGATTGTTCCTGCAAAATAGCCTTTCACAATGATCACAAGATCATCAGCATATCCTAAGCAATTCATGCCTTCAGATGTTAGTCTTTCATCAGTACGTCCATCAGGATAGCCCACAGAAGAAGAAATATAACTCCACCAGCTCTGGTTACAATAATTTACAAATTGACTTTTATCCACCGACATAGAAGAGAAGGAACTCATGTTCTTTCTAGATCTTTGGTGTTTGATTTCGTAGATGCATTGTTAAATGCTACCTCAATGTCGAGAAATGGCGTCATGGCTATCTCTCTACCTTCCAAGGATTTTGTGAATAGCTGTTAAGATCGTCCAGTGCCAAGCCTGTGGACTTGCCTGGCTGATCCGCATTTCGTCGTTCGTCGAGAGGACTTAAGAGGAAGTCAAATATGTTATGAAATACCCTCTGGACTCTTTAATTATCTTGAAGAAAGCGAAATCTATTAATAATAACACTCTATCAATGCTGTGCAAGAATCCCTCTCCTCCCCAGTGCCATCTAGAAAATTTAAAGTGGTACGTCCCCTTCTCTATAAACTCATCTCTTCAACGGTGAGTCCACAACGGGAGGAAATATGTAAATCGTGAATTGCTGAGCATGCCTGGACTGAGCACCATCGAATTCTTTGGGCGAAGCTTGTATTCTTCATACAGAGGAAAGTCCTAGTAGCATCGGAACTTGCAGATACAACCAATCGAAACTTTGTGAAAAAGTGAAAAAAGTTATACATATTTCAACCCATCAAGACGATGAACGTCCGAAACCCAAGTAATGTAACTCATGGTGGTCAATTTCAAAATAAAAGGGCAAAATAACATACATCAAATAGGGAGAGTTGGAACAAAAAGTCGTTCTAGGAGCTGTTGAAAATGAAATATCAACATACAGGCCTACCAAGAACTAACTTTAGGCGGATTTTGAAAAGCACAAATTCAAGCCATACAGTACCAGAGTAGTTTATGAAGTCAGACTAGGAGATTTTGATCGCCGCATCGATTTCTGTTAGTGGTTCCTGGACAATTGTAATATAGTGCTTAATTTTTCGTTAAATTATATCTGGACAGACGAAGCTTATGCAAACAGTACCGGCATTTGTTTATATCCCTTGTGTAGCATCATTTTTTGAATATTCCAGCATGCGGTGTTGGATAATAATAATAATAATAAATATACTTTATTGTCAAAAAATTATCAATTTTGTAGACAAAGAATAGTAGGGATACAATAAATAATGTGATAAGACGATATTCACGTCAGTCAAAACTGAACAAAAATATTGAAATATGTTCAAATAAACACTGGCTAGCACTGTTCATGACCAAGTATTTTGACCGTACTATATACTAGTGGCCTAATGTAGTTTATACTGAGTTCACTATTGATAATTTCTTCTGAGTGGTCTCTGAAACAGTGGTTGCCAGTTAATAAAGCAGTGGAGCAAATACAGTTGAAAATGCTGTATTTTGAATTGGAAGGAAAATTGAACGATTTTGCAAAATTGGTACCAGAACTAGATTTCAAAAAGAGTTCATCAAGGGATCTATTAACAGGAAAATATCCAAAGAATGAAGCTGCATAGCCTCCTTGAAAGTTGTTGCTCTGTTTATTTCTGGGAAAACTTTTTTACCAATGTCTGTAATGATTTTTTTTTGTTCGGGGTTGAAAAGAATCAAAAGTTCCAATTCCAATAGGAATGAAAAAATAGTTATTTCTGCGGCTGCAACAACTGAACCAGAAAAAATTTAAATGGATGGGACATGTGAAGGCGCCAAAGTGTCCACACAGGTGAAATCCCAAACTTGCCTCGCTGCAGGGGAATAAGAGTCATGCCATGTGGATTTTTTTCATTATCACAAGAAGTTCCAATCGGTTCTAAAATTGTAGGAATTCTACCTGAAGATAAAGCACGTTCAGTCACATCGTTCACTGCTCGATGACGAGAAAATCGACCAAATCTGAATTTACAACACAACCCATTTGTACCCTTGACGCTAACCTCAGCTCCACAAACACATTTGTGTTGAACACAAACTGCTTAACTCAAACGAAATCCAACTACAACCCAAAGAGAATCATTATACAATAATTTGCCAAGATATGATACAGGTAATGCACTTAACCAAGCGCGAGTATCTTTTGGTACAATCACTTTTTGATGAGCCTTTTCTGTTGAAGATGTAAAAGTCTCTAAGAATTTGTCAGATGCAATTGCAATTATTGGGAGATCCCATCAATCACGTTGCGATGACTTCTCTTCACAAATTGAATTAGTTTGATCCATCCAAAGTTACTCACATTCTTGTACAGAAACTTCAACTGGAAAGAATGGTGGTGGAACCCATTTTATGACGTTTGCGATGCTGTAGAAGGACGAAAAAAAGCAGATAATTCAAGAGAGGTTGACAGACGAATGCCCAAACCTTCATAGGATACAAAGAGATGGTTGAAACCAAGAAACTTCATCTAAAGATCCATCATCAAAATACCAACTGTTGAACCCGGTATTGATGTTCTGCAACATGAAGCATTGAGGGATGAACACAAAAAATTGCCGGAGGTATTGAATCTCCTTGTTGAACTCCTCTCTCTGATGAAATCACCGAATGTTGAGTGAGACGAATGGCGATAGCATTGAGCAATAAAGGGAAATTATGTAACGAAGAATATTTTTCAATTAATCATGGTTAATCGTGTTGAATGCATTTTTGAAATCAAGCTTGAGGAAGAATTTTCCATTTTTTTCTTTATGTTGATTTGAGAAACGTGAAGCTGGAGCTTCTCGGAAGTACTTTGGAAAACGACGTTGTCGAACGTTCAAACTTATTGGTAATTCCTATGCGTTTCAGATATTTCACGGGCTCGATATTGATGGTTTTCCCATGAACGTGAGACTTGTTTTTGAACTCCTCACTACCCTGAGTATATGAGTTCTCTCAGTTGACGAACATGTTGAATCAGTAATAGGAAATAATTGAAATCGTGCTCATTCATGATTCCTACCGCTCTTATTTTTTTTATCATATTATTACCACAACTTACAACTGATGTTTTGACTTCCGAAAGCAGTTTTTCACAAGAACACAGGATACCTATCAACAATCAGTGCAAAAGAAAAAAAAACGATTAAACAATAGGATATATATAAGACGAAGTTAACAATTATTATTTGAAAGATTTTATTCAGGGTGGTCTTAATGTAACGAGATTAGTTGTATCAGGCGACTTGGCGCCAAGCATCTCATCGTCTGATACAACTTTCAAAATTTATTTAAATTGCATAATAATCTTGTTACATTAAAAGCTTTATTGTATCATTGACAACGATGATGTTAAATTAAAATCAACAACTTTGGTTATTGTCATTTTAGCGTGCCTTAAAATTTAATATAGTCTTAATTAAAACGTATTTAAAACTGTGGCAAAAATCGTGACAGATATTGATATTCCTGAAAATTTACTTGCGGCTGCTAACACTGTACGATTATGTTCGCTTCCGGATAAATAAAAAATGCAATACGAAAAAGAATATTTTCAGTTTTGTGAACGGCGAAATACAAAACAGGTTCAAGGTGCTGGAGAAACGGTATGACTTCCTTATTTTGTGAAACTCTTGATACGACTTATTAAATAAAAATGGGACGAGACATTTCTGATGATGAAAGTAGCTTTTTAAATTGGAATTGGTGGATCTTGTAGAACCGATTAATTAACGAAAATGTCCATGAAAAATGTTGACATTCCAGAGAGTAAAATAGTAATGACAATTCCTGATTAAAAACCCTCAAGGAAAGGTTTTTTGCGGTGATATCTGACGGAGACGTTAATCCTGTGACATTTAAAACTACATAGCATTACGTCCAGCTCATACTCCACATAGAATATTGTGTTCGTATCATACAGAAACGGAAAATGCACCGTTCGGCCTTGCGGTATTCATTTCTTTTCTAAAATATCTGAGGAAATTGCTGCATACCTCAAACTCGAATATCCAAGTATGGATACTGGTCATTGTATTAGAAGATCATCAGCATCTTTTGTTGTTAATGCGGGTGGAGACATATTA
Source organism: Chrysolina americana (assembly GCA_958502065.1). Classification (NCBI taxonomy): domain Eukaryota; kingdom Metazoa; phylum Arthropoda; class Insecta; order Coleoptera; family Chrysomelidae; genus Chrysolina; species Chrysolina americana. Next base: position 32,675,604 of record OY293421.1, on the reverse strand, counting down.
GATTTACAAAAACTTGGTGGCTGGGAATCGAACAATGTTGCAAGAGGGTAATATCCAGTAGATAACTTGAGTAAGATTTTCATTGCATGAATAATTCAAGTTGTAGACGTTTTTTTAATCAAGGGACTCATGTACGAAAGAGACTTGTTGCTGGCCAAGATTCAGCGGACATACCTATCATTTTGGACAAGAATAGTGTAGATGTATCTATCAATTTTGAAAATTGTCAAAATATTCATGTCAATTTTCATAAATAGATTTTGAAATAAAAATGATATCCAGGGTATTATAATAGATATTTATGATAAAAGGATCATAATCACGATCATTATGGTACTAACTGTGAAGATTATCAGCCGAGTCTGATAACACAGCTCCATAATGATTGTTTATGATCCGAATTTCCTATAAAATTTTATATTCCGACGATTTCTTCAAAAATAGATTTCTTGTTGCATTACAGTGTGTAATGTGAACGTAGCTTAGTTTCAGTAATGTGCGTAAAGCCGCGTCCTCACTGAGTCGACATTGTCGATCGACTCTGTCGACCAACGAATCGAAAAGACTTCACCTGTCCACACCAGGTAGACAGAAAGTTGGTCGATCAGTCGAAACGAAAAGGTTTGATGAACAAGAAGTCATTATTCAATACTATACTTATTTTTTTTATTCTTCTGATAGTGTAGGTACATTGAACATTTTTTTTTTGTTCTAACACTTGCTCCTCTATAGTAAATTCTTTGGCAATGTCCATCAGGGCATAGTGCCTCATATTTCGGTCTTTATAATATCTGCTTTTACTGTTCTATAGATTTGTTTCTGCTTTGTATGCTTCAATAAACGCTATCAACTTTTTTTCCCATTCCATTCTTCCCAAGTAATCACAAACAACGTGATATGATAAGCTCACATTGATTACTGATCTGTTTGCCGATATCGAACGCCGAATAGCACGTCCACACTCTAGATTCGACTCGACTACCCTTTGATTTCACAGACAGTTTATGGAAAACCAATCGATAGGTCAATCGACATATTTTGTCGATCAACGGAGTCAATTGACGCGTACACACTGTGTCGATATTGTCGATCGACAATGTCAACTCAGTGAGGACGCGGCTTAAGGTAACAATGTAATTGTTTGTTTGTATTCTCATGTCATTGTCTAAGTTACATTTATTGAACAGTTCGCCAAGCATTTTTTTTTAATTCATAATTTTAACGTTTCAATATGGATATTTTACCATCTGATATCGAAGAATTAGCCAATAAAGCAGTTGTTGGTTTTTTTGCCCGAAAAGTCTAAAGGCATATAAAAAAAAACTTATGCTAATTACGAAACTTGGTGTCCCCAGAAAAAAGTTATCAATATCGTACACAAAAAGGTACTTTTGTCATATTTCAAGGAAGAATCAATGAAGAAAAAGTCTTTGAGTTTATGTTATGTTAAGGAGTACACTAATAATTTAAAAAAACGTGAACATGAGTAAGTTTCCTCAACTGGTAGCTATTCCAAACGAAAATCTCATTCTTGCACACCCAAAAAATCCAGGATTTTGACTAAAGAAAATGTTGCAATGTTTTTACAAGATGCAGACAACGAAACATACTTGCTATTAAAAGTGTCAATTATAATATGTATAAGTGGAGCATGCCGAAGAGATGAGTTAAAAAACTTAAGGAATGAAGTGGCTGTTTTTAGAATGTTCGTACCTAGTACAGAGACCAACGTTTCCCGAAAATTTTTGGGACCTATCATTCAGAAACAACAAATGTACAAAGCAACCAGTGGGTATCCATACTTTCGGAAATATGTGCAAAACTATCGCTGCTTTTTTAAATTTACCCCATTCCGCCGAATACATGGGTCACTGTTTCTGGAGGTCTTCAGCTTCACTGTTGGCTGATTCTGGAGTCGATCTTCGCACTATTAAACGCCATGGTGGCTGGAAAAGTGATTCAATTGCTGAAGGATATATAAAGAATTCTGGCGAAAATGAAAAAAGAATTTCAGCAGCCATTTTCGGAAATAAATCATTATCGAGTGTTTCATCGACTGTCGTTTCCTCAGAAGAAACAAAAACCATACTTAACAATCACAACAATGCAACAACAATTTAGACTTCTATGGCCAACATCAACTTAACAAATTGTAATAATTTTACTTTTAATTTTAATCGTTGAATTTTGTTTCAAGTAAATTTTTGATTTTTTGTGTCTATATTTTTTTCATTATAGTCCTAGTACTCTAATGTATATAATATAGTACTCAGTACTATAAAGCGAGGTTTCATCGAGACGATAAATCTCGTCTCGAAGGCACTTTCTCGTCTCGTCTCGATCATCGAGACGAGAAATAATCAAACTCTCGTCTCGATGTTTTTCTCTAAGAAGATTTCTCGATCTCGATTCGAGACTCTCGAAATTTTGAGTCTCGAAAACAAAAACTGAATGTTTTTAAAAAATGCTATGTATAGGTTATAACGTATAACACAGAGTATTAAATTTTTTCCTTAAAAAATACGTTAAAATACAGAGGCTATATGCTGTAAACTGAAAGCCACGTATAACAAAACAACCGCCGAGTATCAGCACAAAAATGAACAATATTTTTCCAAAAAATTAAAATCAAACGAATCCTTGTTGTTTCAATTTAATCTTTTATCCATAAATTTAAAATTTACCTAGGTACAAAAGGTGAAAGTTCAAAATTGTTTCTTCGTTCGTGAAGAGAAGAATGTACCAGCACCAGCAACAAACTAATTTTTTATAATCGAAACAGTCGTCTGTTGAAAAAAAATATACTACTCAAATTATTTTATCTCAATAGTAGGGGTCGCAGTACTGCATAGTGAAATTCATGCAAAATAAGTCTTTTTTTTCACTTTTTTTCTCTTTTCTTGCGTATTTAGAGCAGTGAGTTATTGCAGCACATATATTTTTTCGAGATCGAGAAAAAACCATTAGTCTCGTCTCGAAATCGAGACGAGACAAGACGAGAAATCTCGAATTTCGAGAGTCTTGTGAATGACTGCTATAAAGTATGTCATTGATGAATGAAACTCATAATAATGTCATTATGACACGTCGGAATATAAAGTAACCAACGTATAATATTTTATATCTAATGTGTTGTTGTGATGTTATGATGTTAATAATTTGTAATAGAGATTCAACTTGAAGGAAGCTTCATTTTCAATGATACAATAAAAACACTAATGCAACCACACACATCGAATGCATGCAGCATCAACAGCATTGCGCCTGTTCGTTGTTTCTGTTTCTGCGAATGTCCTAAAAGCGTCTTATTCGTCTCATGTTTCTCTAATTCCTACCTCAATGTGTGTAGCGAAAACAAACAAAAACAGAAATAAATCCGTGCTAAGAACAGAGGCAGGGCCACCTTTGTGCCATTCGAATACAAAGGAGCTTTTGTTGGTTGCTGGCCGACGACGGGGAAGTTTTGCAGATGTTGCTCGTGAATAGTTAGTTCTATACTCCGACTAAGTTTAGGAACTCTGATGCTGTGCGGTTTCAATGTTGAATGAATAAGGGAGTGGTTGCATTTACTACTGAATCATACATTAATTTATTTGAAACTCTGCTCGTCTTTTGGTTTATTATGTCTTTCTTCAAACTTGCGGTAGCTTTGAGAAAGATGAAAAATTAAAGATATAAAGACTTCGATATTTTGAAGTTGAAGAAGTGAGTTGTTTGAATATGTGAAAAAGTTGGAAATGTCAAACGACTGAAAAATATTAATAAATGTTCAAAAGGTTTCATATTCTTGGGAATTTTGACTCTGAAGGGGGATAGGACATGACAATGAATACATGTATTCCTGAGGCTCGTCAGATATTTTTTATTTTTGAATATGTCATTCTTAAATCCTGAAGATCATTAGAATGTTCTTTTCTAACCCTACAGAGTGAGCTACAAAAATGTGTCGAATGCCAATTATGGAAAATACGGATTGGGAGTGGATTTTTGTAAATTATTGATCATAATATGATGTTAAAAATATCGTTAAATTTGAATATATCAATTATTCACTATTCTCACAGGATGAAGCAGAAAACCATTTTTTTCTGAAAAATGTCAACTGAGTACATGGTGCATTTTCGGGTTGTAAGACCGACGTTCATTGCGAGATTGACTCGACGTTTCGCCAACACAAGAGAGAGAAAGATTTTTTGTATTTGACATTTACTCAGTTTACAGTCGATTGCTTGAAATTTGTTGTATGAGAAATAGGTATCTGTGAGTTGACGCTCTTACCTCTGATTGGTCTATAGCGTGAGGTAACATTAACGAGTCATTTAAACCGTTTTTATGTGGGTAAGGAGCTAAATCAGTATTTTGAGAAATGGTTGCCAAACTCTGTTTAGTTGTAGTCCTTCTTCGGTTCTGTTGAAGTTGTTGTGGTGTTTCTGGATTTGACTTGCTTCCCGGGAGAGTCTTGGGAATAAATAGGTGTTGTAGCGATAACTTGGGTTTCTTCAATATTTACTCTGTGACTATCGTTGTTGAGAGTAGGTCCTGAGACAGCAAATTTTTCCGTGGGTCCCAACTGACCTGGTGCTCTCTGATTATTTTAACGGAACGGCTTTTATTCGTGGTTCCGATATAAACGCTGTCACAAGAACATGGAATGCGGTATACCCCATAAGAGCTTGGCACGTCTCGTTTGTCCTTCGCTGATTTCAAATGGTCTTTCGGTTTTTTCTAAGTTAGAAAGAAGAGCGTTTTTATGAGTTTCGGTTCTGCTTCCAGGTGTTCGGTTTCGCAGATTCTCAAAGCTCAATTTATTATTAATGTTTTAATTATACCTTATTTTTGGCATGGATAATGGTTTGATGCATTGTGGAGGCCGATCAATGTGTGTTGATTTGTTCTCATTCTCAATTTCCATGGTGAATTGAATAGTCGGATGTATATTATCGATATGGTTAAGGATTTCGTTGAGTTTTTCTAGTCCATGCCTACAAATGAACATATGAACGTATCATCCACATATCTCAACCATACCTTGGGTTTGCAGTTTTCCTAACAAGTACTCCCGCATGTGACTGCCGTTACCCGAACGACAAAAAGCGGAGGTCGGGTAAGCAGTCGAGTGCGGGAGAGTATCTCACCGTATGAGTAAAGATTTGTTCATTACCTCGCGAATTTTGCAATTTTTTTGCGAATAAAATTGCTGTCGACATCTTTCTGCATCAACGATTGGTCCGACATGACAAAGACATTTTATTCTCAGAAAAATTGCGAAATTTGCGAAATTTGCGAGGGTATGAACAAGACTTAAGGAACAAGATTTTTTCAACAAGCGCATTGAAACATCTTATGTAGCGCTCTTGAACAAACTTTCGCGTGCGGGAATAGTTATTATCCTAACAAGTACGGAAAGAGTACTATTCCCGCATGAGACTGCCGTTACCCGAACGACGCAAAGCGGAGTTCGGGTAAGCAGTCGAGTGCGGGATAGTACCTTTCCGTATGAGTAAGGATAAAGATTTTTTCTACAAGAGCATTGAAACATCTTATGTGATGCTCTTGAACAAACTTTCACGTGCGGGAAAAATCATTACCGCACTAGTGCGGGAAAAACTCACTTGAAGTGACATTAGCGTGCGGGAAAATGTTTCCCGCACTAGTGCGGGAATATGACACCTCTCAAACTAAATTGCGTGCGGGAATAGGGCGGAACACGCACGCTTGTAGAAAATAGTTATTTTTGTATCTAGTATGCAAAATGCTACTTTGGTGATCGAGAACTGATTTTTTTTTAAAGAAGCGTAGCCAAGTTAAAAAAAATAGTCGAGATCACCAAAGTATTTCGCGCATGAGATGCAAACAAAATTTCTTCTACAAACGCCAAAAATATTGTTCTAAAATAAGTAATATTGTATTGAACTGGCTTGAACTGTTTTTCCAAATCAAGTGTCATGGTAACGAAGGAAAATGAAAAAAAAGGGTCAATTCGCATATTGTTGTCAACGCGCGAACCTTGTCATTTTTTGACGTTTGTAGAAAAAAATTATTCCCGCACTAGTGCGGGAAAAACTCATTTAGTGACATTAGCGTGCGGGAAATTTTTTCCAGCACTAGTGCGTGCGAGAATAGGGCGAAACACGCACGCTTGTAGGAAAATAACTATACTATTTCATCATATAAAACGAATGGTCGAATAATAAAACCCCAAATGAGCTTGATGATATGCAAAATGAATGGATTTCAGTAGGATTGGTGATATTTTTACTTTATTACGGACTTCGCAACTTATAATTATTCAAAGAACCAGTATGGTATAACAACGTAACCAGATGATTGAATCGATTTGAAAAAATGTTTGCCGTGAAATATTGTCAATTAGATCATGGCGAGTTTAAAAATAAAATGTAAGTTTCAAATTGATTTCAAGTGGTACTAACTTTTGGTAAGATAGATATAAATGAATTATTGTGTTAATCTTTCTAGATCTTGTCCACGCATAAACGGAATATGATCAAATTATTTAGGAAAATGATATGAAATGAAGGAAAATAATAGTCAATAGTATTGCACTAGGAAATTTTTGATTCTTCCACAACTATTTAGACTCTCAAACAGTATTTAGGTTATTTTGGAAAAATAACACAATCTATGTGGAATGATATTTAAAAAGTTTTTTGACATACAATTACCAACAATCACTATGTCCCTGGAATATTGACACGAGGACGAGGCGCCATCTCTGGGTCCGATTACAGAAGCAGACCGCGATTTAATTTATTTTGTCTTCAAAAAAATACAATCAAAATCGACCATCCGATCATAACACAAGTGACTTGATTTTTTTTTTCATTACTTCCTCATTAACTACTCCAGCTGTACCCTTTACTTACATTCTACACTGTTCCTTGGTATCTAGCCATAGGAGGGGGTGCACGCGCCTTGTGTGCCTTTTCCCCTTTCACCTCTGAATTCACCAGTGCAATCCACAAGTGATAATAGTGATTCAAATCGTCGCTTTCATTCATAAACTTTTGCTTGCAAACGCTATGTAATGTTTCCTGGTGATCTCCGCTAAAAATCAGGCATTGACAAAAATTTCTTTATTGCTTGTTGCTACGGGTCAATGAACAGTGTATTCCGCCACATTATAATTTGAACAATGAGTGAATCTATCGGAAACGTACCTGAGAGGGGTCGCATTCAAAATTTGGGTGTCTGAAGCTGGAGTGTTGTAGTACGAATGGTGACATTGAAGCGATACGTCACAGTTTAGTTATAATACATATAAACATGGTAAATAGTTTGGGTGAAATACTTGAAATATGATTTTTATGTGTGAGTGTGTGTTGAAGTGAATATCGGTTATTACATTTTAATGAAATTGCGAGTTTTCTAATATAAATGTTAATACCTTTATTTGAAAGTGTTGGGGGTTTCGCGAGGGTAATTGACATTTGGCATCGTTCATGTCATTTTCAATAGCAAAAGGAGCCATCAGGAATATTTTCTTTCGATTTTGCCTATATACAAAGTGAGTGAAATGAGATAATACTGACATGTCGAATTTTTAACCACCCAAAGAACGTTTTTTACCGACAAATCTGCGGGGATTAGGTAGGAATAGTAGTATTGTTCGAATATCAATTGTGGATTGTGCAAATTTCCAGGATATACTTACGAAACATACCTATACCGGGTGCACATGTGATGTGTAGCAGGCTTTAGGTTTTTAATTTGAAGACATAAAAATTTGAAATCTGCTGGTGGTACATAATCTATAATATCGCTTTTTCAAACCTGACGTCATTTTTATCAACCGCCTGTTTGACCGGAAGTCACCTCAAGTTTTTTTTTTAACGTCAATCTGTATATTTGTCCAGCGAATCTTATTTGCCTTAAAGTTCTCTTTTCATCCATGTGTTTCGTTATTCGTTTCTTTATTAGCTGTTGAATTGCTTTTTATTGAAAATCAACTCAAGTTGGCCGTCACCCGAGTTCGACGATAGATAGTACGATGTTTGGTAGCCTTTGAAATTCAGAGATTCTTGGTTAACCGATATTATTACAAATGTGTCCAAAGTCAGATCAGCCCCTCCAGGTTGTGATCAACCCCTTTGATATAAGAAAAACATTCGAAAATATATCATGGTCTTGAAAAAACTGAGTTAGGGAATGTTTTCTTAAATTTGACTACTTGTGAAGAAACTATGTCTTCTATATTTGCCACGAAAAAGGTGATTCCCAAATGTTTTATGGAAATAAAGACTCACTTAAGGTTTTTTATTCAAATTTACAATGGATGGTTGACAAAATAGACCAAATAAATATCTTATTGGATGAAAGAAATATCAATATTCCATATTCTACTAATCATTTAATCTGAATCCAATTTAAAAAGCATAAATATACAGGATTATTATTTGGCCAACTGTTATTGTCGATGTATTAACAAGCATGGTGAAATGAAATATCAAATGCAGAACCATATCAACTTCAACTTAAAATGAATAATTCCATTCTGAATGTTGTGCCCTAGAGATACCAAGTTTGATAGTTGTTATCACTTCTTACAGATCGTGTGTGAGCAACTTCCATATTTACCATTTATTTGTGAAAACTGAAAAAAATAAGATTATTTAGACCGGTGATTTCAACATGAAGTTCAAATACAGATAATCCGAAATGATACAGTTCACTTCAATCCTAGAATCCTATTGCCTTGAAATTGCTATTCTTGAATTCAAAAGAATCACTTCAGTGTCAGCGTCCTATATCGACAATTTATATCATTACAGACATAACTCCTGAACATCGAACAGTAGGAGTTTTGTATCCTTGCCTATCTGACCACATGGGCAATTTATTATCACTCACTTGAATATACTGGAGTTTTATCCCAACACCAAACCACTATTTTCAACACCTCGACACTCGTTTTGGTCACCAAGTGACCATCTTCAAGAGGAAGATTAAACTGAACTTGAACATACTTGAACATACTTAAATAGATACTGCTACAAATTGGTTTGCTGCTAATTTCTTGCAACTCAATGCTGATGAAACTCAAGAGCTGATAATATCCAGTAATAACTAATATACTTCAGAGGCACATCTCAAACTTCTTAGAATAACTGTTAGCTGGTGTCGGCTACCCTGAACATTGTCGTCAGCTTTTTATCGAAATGAAAATAATGCCACTACCATGCATTATCAAACATTTTGTGGAATTCACTCATAAAAAAATAATCATATCCTGTTCACATATATTCATGAATATGGGACAAGATCAGCTCACTAACTAGCTCTACCGCGTTTTAGACTGACCAAATCAAAATTGAATTCTGTTGATTTGAATCTGTAGTAGTAGTGAAGTTGAGTTCATCAGGGTTGCGTTCTATGAATGTAATAAATTTCAAAATCAGTGTTGAACAATTTGTCACAAATAACTGTTTTATAGTGTTGAAGAATTTTTAAATAAATGTTTGTATTTATGTTAACTAGCTTACATTTCAAGAAATTTTCGATATGTGTTATACATTTTACAAATATTTTTATATATTATCTTGGTAGGATAATTTTGTTCTCAACGTACTTGAACTATTGTGTAAAAAAGGTTTAATAAATCTACTTATCTATCTAGCCATAGCATGGTTTCCCCCTTGAAGACCATGAAAAAAAAATAGATTTTATATGTAACTGAATGTTCGTAGGGGGAAAGTAATTTTTTGACAGATATTTGCCTCAAATTTTGACTTTGTGGAATATGATATTGAGAGAATATATTACCTGCTCTTCTCTAACCATATTAATATAACAACTATAATTATATTACAGAACAAATATAAAAAATTTTTTAGGTTCGTTTAATTTGGATTTTGGTAGTAAGTATTCTTAAATTATGAGTAATTCCTATTTTGACCAATCAGTACACAGTGAACTATAACCACAAAATGAAATTGGGTACTAGTATATCAAGTAGTGGAAACACCTGTGAATTTTTATTGAAATTCATTCAGCCCAAAAGTGTTATAGGACGTTGAAATTACCTCAGATAAATTCCAAAATTAAAAAAATACTGGTTGATCCATTTTTAAAAAACACCTTTTTGTGTATAGTACCTATACAAAAGAGTCATCCTGTAAATTTCAATTGTATTTCAAGTAACTAAAAATTTAAAAGAGAATTGACCTTCCGTTCATTTCTCATGATTTTTTCCGATATCTCTGGTAATAATTCATTCCATAAGTGGTTTCCTCACTGTCGTGCTAGGAATCTCGTTAAAAGGTAAGACACCGTTAATCCTTAGCTCGCACAAGTTTCGACTTCTGAGGGCTGTCGTTCGTAGGGGGATGACAGCTGGTTAACGGAAAAAACAATTCTAAACAATTTTAAAAAATTTTTTTTCAATTCTTACTCCTATTAATATTATACATATTGTTCAAAAGAGTTATAACTTATTTTTTCTTCCTGTTCAACATTTGTGGTAGGTTATAGGCATACATTTCTGGAGAAATTTATTCTTAGCTATGGCGATATACTCATTCTCTTCATTTGAAGACATTTCAATTAAAAAGCCTTCGATAATCAAGAAGAGGCTTTTATTCAGTTCGACTACCTTTAGATCCATCCTTGTTTCACTCCAACATGACCATTATCTGACACAAATCATCTATACCTTCCTGACATCAGACAAATTTCCGTGAATTTTTTTCTGAACATTTTCCTCTCTCTTAGCCAATGTTTTAATAGCACGTCTAATAGTGACATGATTTTGGTGAAGACACGAGGAAATAAAAGAAGTTAACATTCACCTATCAGCGACCGTATCTAATGATTCATATAAGTGCAGTTAATCAGTTTAGGATGACGTTCGTGTCGATGACTAATTCATTAGTTGTTCTCATTTTCTTGAAAGCAATTGTTATTGTTTACATTGTTATATCCGTCAACCGGTTGCACCCCTACGTGCAACCCTCAAAAGTCAGAGACTTGTGCGAGCTAGGAGAAGATGTGAAAGCAATAACTGATAGAAGTTGGTTTATCACAAACCGAAAGGTCTCAGGTCGTGACCAAGCAGTCACTGAATAAAATCTTTTTGAACTAACCAGAAATGGGAAAAATTCTGATGCAAATTTCAAATAACTTATTGAAAAAAATTCTTGGAGAAATGATGTTATCCATTATTCTATCCTAAAAATGTATTTGTGGTAAATTAACATCTGCACTTGTTATCCCTAACCTCTGACTACCAATTCAATATTTTGCAAAGATCAATTAAAAAAAAAACTGCGATTATACAGATTAAAATAATTGTGATGTCACAACTCGTGCTAATTTTGATGTCAGTGGTTGGAATTGTAGTACAAGTAGAAAAATCTAAATATTTTTTATATACTAAGTAGGGAATGCAGAACCCTCGCAGAACCTCTTCTTTTGCAAAATTCTCTACTTCGGTGAGATTTTCTACGGTCAGTATCGAGAGTGCCCCCCCTCTCTGCCAACGGTTTGACGTTCAAACTTAAAAAAAAGCGTTTGAAGGGGTTTCACCGATACTTCTTTTTGACATAAAACATATTGTGATTGCTTGATAAAGTGGGGGGCACATCAAAAAAAAAAATTTTAAATGGCATGGGGGGTCATGTATCACACGTTGAAAAGATAATGCAATTCTCTTTTTAACCATCAAAATTTTTTAGATTTTAGTTAATACGTTATTTCACAATATGCATTTGAAATGTCAGGATAAGTGCGGGTCTGGCAGTCTGAATCCCTTTTCTTACCTGACCACGATAACTTTTGAATGGTTTGATGATTCAAAATACTTTTAGATGGTTGCAAAGAGAATTGAATTATCTTTTCAACGATGTGACACATTACCCCCTTATGCCATTTAAGTTTATTTAGTTGATGTGCCCCCCGCGCCATGTATCGAGCAATCACAATGTGTTTTATTTCAAGAAGTAGTATCGGTGAAACACTCCAAAAGTTTTTTTATTTATGTTTGTACGTCAAACCGTTCAAAAGGTAACAGGGGGGGGGATTATTAAAAACCGCACTGTATGAATGATCGTATGTACCTACTTGAGTAAATAAATCATTTTCGAATACAACCAAAGATATGAAAATGTCTGACAACTCTGTATAGATTTCTAACCCCATAGATTGTCCTGAAAATTCGTAATTATTGTAAATTTTTAATAGCATTAAAAATATGAATTCATGATAGCTATGAAAATACTTCATTAATTCACGATCATAAATTTTCAGAACAATCTGTATACAGTTATAGATGTGTATGTGTTTGGCGGTTTAACCCTGGGTCACCCTGTATATAAAATATTTGTTAACAAAAAGATAAATTCCAAACTTATTGAATTATAGAATAAAAACTTAAAATGAACATGTAACAATTATCATAAAATATAGTATAGTATCTTTCATTTTCTATAACTATATAGCCGAGTTTTTGATGTCGAAATTTCTTGAATCTGAAATAGTGTCTGAGTGCGACATAAAATGTTTTAATTTCACTAGCTGAAGCACAGCCGTAATCAATTTGACGACCGACCAATTTATTCGATAATGTCAATTTCTAGCCTTTTTTGAATAACTAAGAAAAAAATAGAGGAGAGAGAATTTTTAGAGCAAAGAACAGCGATTAATAAAATTGTTTCAGTTTCTTCATCGCAAACGGGAATCCCAATCTATTCAATATCTTAGAAACGAAAAAACTGTCAAGTTTGGTTTTTCCATGTCCTAAAATTTACATTTCAATAGTTTTTTTTTCAAATTTTTTTCTGATGAGTATCCGACTCACAAAGATGGTCCCTGATTCTTTTCAGAAATTTCATTTAATATGTGACTAATGAAAAAAATATGTTTTTAGGAGGTACATATACCAAATCTGCCAAAATCAGGTAAATTGTTTCAAATGAATATATGGTAGGTTTCCACGTTACCCATGTACACTACTGTGTTGCGTTACTTTTTAGTTTTGTGGGTATTTCATCAGTAGCCGTATTTTTCTACGAAAAAATATATGATATTCTAAAATAAAATAATATAAAAAACAACAAAATATAAAACACATACCCATAAATGGAAAAAAAAACAAAAAAATAAAAAGATAATGATGGTGTACTTCCTGAATGAAAAGGAAACTGATGATAATAATAATATTAACAATCTCCCCTACATTTTTCTCAAAAGGCAATGAATGAATGTTTGAGTGAGTGTGAATGTTGGTCGTTATTCTCACAAGATAGTGTAAGGGCTTCTTCCAAATATAACAGACTTTTACCCATCAAATTATCAATCATATTTGCATAGGTCTGATCTGAGTTGCTTCGAACCTTACCAGAATATTTTCAAGTTTTGACCACCTACTCAATTTCAAATCAAATTGAGAATCCATTTTAACTCATTGAATCCCAAGTTATTATTACCAAGGTAAACTTGGACCTGCATCAAATTCAGTATTACAATTTCCGAAATTATTCTCAGTTCATTCTCATTATCAGATAATAAAATATCTGATTGCAAACCTAATAGATAGAAATAAAGATTACTATCACTATTATCAGTATGATGATTGATGAACTTTCCAATTATCAAATTTTAGTTTTTCGGCATATTCACTAACTAATTGATCGTAACTGTGGATAAAATCTGATTTTTCAAACTCTTCTACTAAACTATTGTGAAAATCCAAACATTTCTGACATCTGTCATCTGGGTTAGTTCTCAATAATGTTGCAGGTTTCGAAAAATATTTAAGTAAATTCGAAAACATTGAAGTAACTCTAGTTTTTATCAAATTTGGACGTTTGGAATTTTTTTTTATTGATCCATCTGGTAAAGGAAATGTTTCATATCTGATGATATCAATATCATGAAAATGAATCGCACATACAACAGACTTTTGATAGAGGCTCCAATTTGCATGAGGTATTGCATCAGAAATCCATCTCTTCCGCAATTCCTCTTTTTTCGGGAAATAAAATAATGAGATATTCTTTTATTGAGAATCGTAATTCGACTACACCTTGTCACACAGCAACAAGTAGGTATATTGACATAAATAAAGTAGAAATTCCATTCAAAAGCAAAACTTGGTATACGTAAATGACCTCACAATCACATTTGAGTAAACAATATTTTTGATTGGCTTTGACACACTTTCACTAGATTTTTAACAATATTTCGTAAACCATTTCACATGAATCGTACGTTCATTAATCAATTAAGACACAAATAATTCACCCTATAATGACTTCTTTAGCAACCACCATTCCACAATACAATGACTAATATGACTAATGTTGTCGGATGAAAGGGCGCTTCCACCGTGTTGTCAAATTTCTTCACCATGGGTCGTGGTTGAAAGAAAGTATTGTGAGAAATACTGGCGCAATGATATGCAATACTCCATTGTAAGCACCAAACCAATTGCATAGACAACCATGTCCATCATGAGAGCTTTTGATGTTGGGAACTTGTCGAAATTTCTCCGTTTCCGTTAAATAACTGAATGATAATACCCTTTCAATTATATTTAGAAAATTTTTTGGTGTTCAAAGTTGAAATCTGTCAACTTGCCCTCAAATAAGCACCATTTGGAAATTGTAATGTTATCTTTACATTTTTTAATATAAATCAGTTCATTCTGTCGGTGCTAATCCTATTGCCTTTCATTTCAAAAAGCCAAAGAGGGGAAGATTTTGTGATAATCATTATTTCTCACCTTCCTTCAACGAGTGGAATTTTTCTTGATAGTTTACTTTTAACCCCAGTACAACTGAAATCTTTCAGACCTAAATCACTGCACACAGAAATCAAGTTGGTCATGTCTAAAACTCCATCTAATGCTGTTGTTTTTTATCAGCTACGTTCTTACAAATATTCAAAGAAGTTTGATCTTCTTCTGTGTCGCAAGTTCTTCGTTAATGTTTTTATCATCACTCTTCTCTACTGTCAATTCTTCATCATCAATATCAGAACTCGCAGAGTCATCTACATCATCCAATTTTTTCTCAAATTTGTCCTTGGATTTGTTATAATTTTGAATTTTCTTGCGTTTTCTTGTATACATAAAGCCGTAGGCTATGAATCGCACGTTAAAAGGTAAGACCTCGTTAATCCTTGGCTTGCACAAGTTTCGACTTCTGAGGGCTGTCGTTCGTATGGGGACGACAGCTAGTAAAGTAGTATTTTTGAATACAGGATGCAAAACAGGATTGAACGATAAAGGTTTAATCCTACAAACAAGGTTGTTGTAAAATTATAAAAATTAAAACTTAAAACATGAAACTTCCAGTGTGTTTCAGCCTTCACCCTAGAATTGAGGATATATTTGTCAGGTTTTCGTTTTTTGTTCTCACGTGGGAAATTTGCCATCTAGATAATGCATCACCCAATTGTTGTTTAAAATTGATTTCTGTTTTTTAAAATTGTTTTTTCCGTTAACCAGCTGTAATCCCCGTATAAACGACAGCCCTCAGAAGTCGAAACTTGTGCGAGCTAAGGATTAACGAGGTATTACCTTTTAACGTGCGATTCCTAGCACTAGCATTATCTATTCGATCTAAAATGTCTTTTTTGCAGTTCCGGGACTAAAGTGCCAACCATTTAAGCGAGAAAAAAACCAATTATGCATCCTAATAGCACATTGGAAATATGCTTTCATAGGAAATGTAGATGACAGGGTTCTGAATGTCTCAACACACAAAATGATTGTATGTTTCATTTATAAACGGACTCGTGCCTTTTAAATTTCATTTATACTTTTTAGTACCTTCTTTAATGATGTCCTACATGTACCTATAAGTGGTCACTAATCTTATATTTATTTGTACTAACTTTGTTAATAAGAATTTTGTTCTTTGGACAATAAAGTATATTTGATCAGGGATACGATGATGAGATTCATCAACTATCAATCTTTAAAAACTTCACATGATAACCATTGTGCACTTGCGACACTGTTGAAACACGTGTCACATACGATTGAATAATTTCCGGAATCTGTTTCATTTCGCAAAATTCATTTTGTGTCCATAACTTCCACGACTTCCGTTCCTAGTTTGTTATTTGCATCCATAATCCTCTGTTATAACCGGAACAGTGATAATACGCGGACATCTGATCCACGTGGGGATTAAATGATCAAAAGCTTTCGAATGGCGATGCATATACGTGCGATTCAATCCATTCCTTCGGGATGCCGTCAACGTAATTCCTCTGATGCTTTAATCCAACTCGAAACTGTTGGTACACTAGAAAATGGAATTGACGTGCGCCGATAGATTATTCCAGGTTGTATGCAGTACTCTTTGGTATTATGAGGCGCGGTCCAAATCCAATATTCCGAAGGCAAACTGGCGAATTCATGAAATTTCTCCCATCAACCAAACAAATAGGTCGCCACACTTCAATCTTGTTCATGTGTTTGAATCTTTTCAGTAGTTACATCCAATCCGCGTCAAACTTGAACTTGGCACAAGCTTCTCAATTATAGTTTGGGGGGAGTCATGACCCCCCCCTTAGTATTATTCTATAGTGTAGATGTATAATATGAAAAATGTAGAACTAGTGAATGAATGGTGCTTAAAACAGAATTATTACTAGAGGCATTCATTAAAACGGGGTGTTGGGTGATTGGAATTGTCGAGGGGATTGAATGGAATTCGCGGTAGGCGGTAACAAAATAACAATAAATAATAATTTTAAATGAAGCAGAAATAAAAGAAGAGGTACTTTACCAGATGGCGCCGTAGAACTGGCTTAATTTGAGTAGTTTTTTTGATCGGTACAGCTCTGGCTCCCACTTTCATTTGGCAGAACCATCAAATATTTTGGACAATATTAGTATATTACATAATGAGTGTGGAAAGTGACATATTTCGCAAGAGTACATGTCAAGTACCTACGTGTCGGATAGTGAACATGATGTTTCGAGCTTGATAGAAATCTCCTAGCTACGCCGCTGAGCCGACTTCGCAAGCGTTTAAATTCCCACGATTGACGAATGATGACAACAAATACCATCCTCGTTGCCATGGATTACTTTAGCAAATGGGTTGAAGCTTATGCCTTGCCTAATCAAGAAGCATCCACAGTTGCAAGAGCTCTGGGGTGCTATTCTTGACCATTCGTATTGATAACGTGTACTTGTATCGTCACATTCTGATGTCCTGTGCCTGTCGTTGACATTCAATCAGTAACTTAGAATGTAAAGAAACGAGTACTCGCTGATATTGCGAACGGTCAAGAATAGCACCCCTGGTGAATATCATATTTTCAAGGTTTGGAGTGCCAATGGAGCTACATTCCGATTAAGGAAGGAATGTTGAATCAAATTCATTCAAGGAAGTTTGTGAATTGATGGGAATTAGCAAGACCAGAACAACGGCCCTCCACCCACAGTCTGATGGCATGGTTGAAAGGTTCAACAGGACTATGGAAGAACATCTTTCCAAAGTACTAGAAAAGCACTCAAATAACTAGGATCTTCCGCTATTTTTGATGGCCTACAGGGCATCTGTGCACGATTTTACAAAGCTCACCCCAGCTAGCAATATCTTTGGAAGAGATTTTCGATTGCCCTGTGATTTGAATTTAGATGTTTTTCTGTACTGAATAGTCTGGATAATGGAACTATCGCAAAATATCTGGCCTGAACAAATTGAGTGTATAAGGCGACATATTTCACTCGGAAAGGAAGTTTATGAATAAGAATGTTATGACGAAGTGATATGAAATTGAAGAAGTTTTTGAAGAAGTTAATAATTGTTTGGAATATTTAGCTAGTTGAAGAGATCTAAGTGTTTTGTTTGTCAGTGAAGTAGTTATATGTTTATAGCGAAGGTAATAAAAACAGTTTAGTAGTGTGCTCGGCGTATTATTTAGTAAATATCGTAACGTTCTTGAATATTCAGAATATGTGAATTGAGTGTTTAAAGATCAATTCTGAACAGGTATTTATTATCATGTTTCTGGTCATATTCAGTCTCAATAAAGATATATACCAAACACAAAATAGATAACTATAATGATTATTAGGTAATAGTAGTAGTAGTGGTTTCGCATGGAGGCTGCTACTGCAGCTAGGCAAGTAGGCTGGTTTCCTTATGACATGGTCTAAAACAGCCTAGCTGAGTTTGCAAGTGGTCTGTTTAAAATAAATCCTTGAAATATGTGTGTCTGTGTGGGTACATGTCAAGGGAGCGCGTTCATTCAATCTGCTTTTTCGTGAAGCCATGGTAGGATGGGTTTTCAGTCGGGCGGTGCGGCGGCACGAAAGATTTCATCACCGGCTACCAGTTCCGCACTATCCGGTCTGAGGCCTCTCCTTGGCACTCTATAGACGGCTTTTCCAGTTCCTGCAGTGAGTTCTTTTCATCCATATCCTTGTGAAAGCCCTGGTAGGGCTGGTTCTCAGTTGGGCACTACGGCGGCTACGTGCGATTCATTTCCGATAGCCGGTTCCGCACTACCCGATTTGAGGCCCTTCCTCGGCTTCCTCCGAAGACAGGTTCTCCAGTTCTCGCTGCTAGTTCATTCAGTCCACCTCTTCGTGAAAGACCTGGTTGGCTTGTTCCCAGCTAGGCCAGTCTTTCACCGGCTACCAGGCCCGCAGCACCCGATCCGAGGCCCCTCCTCGGCTTTCAAAACAGGTTTTCTAGTTCGCGCATCCCTCTGTTGTGTATAAATATGTATGGAGTATCGGGCGAACTTCTGTGTTTTTGACGTCGGTGTACGTGGCCCACGGGTCCTGTTGGCTGTGGCTTCTTAGCTGAGAGTAGCGATGAGAGGACCGGACTCTACCCCCTTTTATTCGGTAAGTATGTCAAAATTTGACAGAGTGAGTTGGTTGTCGTTGAATAAACGGACACATACAGTGCGGTCCATAGGTATGGAATAAATTAATTTTTAGCGTTATGTATTATATCAAAAATCCTGAAAAAAGTCAATTTTTATTGTCAATTTGACAATTTACAGTACGAGAATATTACTCCCTTCTTGCAGCCCTTCTGAATTATGAGCACCCCCTCAAAAATTTTAAATCTGAAGTGGGGTCGTGTTGCATCTTGTTCGAAAAGGAATTTTATTGTCTGTTCAGCAATACTAAGATTTTCATATTTGGTGCAACCATAACTGAGAAAATTTGTTATTAAAATTTAAAAATATTGACTGTAAAGTATGTATCCGTTGAAAAGACCTGAAACAATTCGATTTCTATTATCAATTTGACAAATTACAGTATGAAAATATTGCACCCCCTCTGAATAATGAGCATCATCTCAAAAATTTTAAATGAGATTGGGGGTTGTGTGGCACCTTATTCGAGAGGGATTTTCATTCTCTGTTCAGCAATACTGAAAAATTTTTTTCTGAATTTGTGAAATATTGATACTTTAAGTAGAATGAAGGAAACAATGTAACATAATGTTTAGGAAGTATATTTCAATTTGTTTTACAGTTACACTTCTTGACAATAAGCAAGGCGATCTTGGAATTCTCGCAGAACATTTTGTACCTCAGAGGTTATGTTATGTTGTTAATTTCTTTCGTTATCCTAGTTTTTGAATCTGAAATATTGTATTGTCTATTGAAATATACTTTTGATTTTATATGACCCCATAAAAAGTAATAGAGAGGAGTCAAATCGAAGGATCTAGGCGGCAATGCAATCGTTCCACGTCTTCCAATCCACCTATTGGGAAAAACTTCTGTCAAATAATCTCCAACAATACGTGTGTAATGCGGTGGAGCTCCGTCTTGTTGCTACCAAATTGATCCATCTATTGCATTTGGATCATTAACATATCGATTTTTTTTAATGAAAGCAGTAAAAAGTTTATCAAAAAACCTAGCTAAATGTCACCATTAATTGTGCCTTCAAATTAATAGGGACCAATAATTTTGTTTTTAATGATATCAACCCAAACGTTCACTTTTTTGGGATATTGTGTATAAGCCTACACATCCAATGTGGATTTTCTCTGCTCCAATATCTACAGTTTATTTTATTAACCGTTCCATTTAAAAGTAGCTTCACTAGAAAACACAATTTTGTTTATGAACTGCAAATCTGCTTCTATTCTCAATGAAAAAAAGGAATAAATTTTTCAATTTATTCAAAAAAAATAAAGACACGAACTCATATAATGAATATAAAATCTATAGAAACAAAATAGTTAAACTGATCATAGAACTGAAACAAAATTACTACAAGAATATAATTATAGAAAATTCAAATAATAGCAAAAAAAATATGACAGACAGTCAATGAGTATAGTAACAGAAATGTAAAAAAAGTAGATAATGATATAAACGAAATCCTAAATAAAAACAATGAAATTGAAAGTGACCTTACTAATATTGTCGAAATATTCAATAACCACTATGCAACTGTAGGGGAGAAAATGGCAAATGATATCAAGCTCGCAAACAACGTTCTAGAAACAAAACCACTACATTGGATTCGATCTTTCTACAACCCGTTACGGACACAGAAATAAAAAACATCATTAATTCATTGAAAAACAACTTGACACCAGGCTTTGACAATATCACAACCTTAGCCCTAAAACAAATAAGTATCTTTATCGCGAAACCATTGTCACTTGATTAATCTCATGTTTAGTGAAGGAAAATGCCCAACTCAATTCAAAATCGCTGTTATGAAACCAATTTTTAAACATGGTAATCGAACTGAACCAAAAAATTATCGCTCTATAAGTGTCATATCAATTCTAAGTGAAATTTTTGAAAAGGCCCTGAAAGAACGGTTGGTGAACTTCCTAGATAACAATAAACTGCTATCTAAATTTCAATATGGATTTAGAACCGGAAAATCCACTAGTGACGCAATAGCTTTACTTGTGAATAAAATTTACTCTAGTCTGGATAACAGCAGGCCATGTGCAGGAATATTCATCGACTTCGATACCGTAAGTCACAGCAGGCTGTTATCCAAACTAAATGACATAGGTATTCGTGGCCCCGCCCTCTCACTCTTTAAAAGCTACCTTGAAAAAAGAAAACAAGAAGTTTAGATCAGGAACACAATGAGCACTCCAAGAGAAATAACATTTTGAATACCACAAGGAACAGTGCTTGGTCCCATATTATTTATAATTTATTTAAATGAACTGCTATCGTTGCACTGTCATGGAACAATAATATCATATGCCGATGATACCGTACTTTTTTTGGATGGAACCACATAGGAGGAAGTAGAAAGCAAACTTAAAATCGATTTAGAAATAATGATAAAATGGTTCGACGAAACTCTTCCCACCATCAACATGGATAAAACTGTATTTCTATCTTTTTCAAATTATAGAAATGGCCTTCCAAACACTGAACAACTAGACCTACATATATCTTCAAGAAACGATACATATAAAATTCAAACTACGACTAGTACAAAATATCTGGGGATAATTATTGATAATAACCTAAAATGGGATCTTCAAATTCAGAGCTTGACTAAAAATATAAGATCGTTATTGTATTTATTCAAGCAAATGACTTTTATATTAGACGAAAAAAATTTAAAAATCATGTATTTCAGTCTGGTTCAATCACTCCTACACTATGGCATAATCGGATGGTGTGGCGCATACTCTAATAATATAAAACCCCTAGAAATAGCACAGAAGAAGATAATCAAAATAATGTACAACCTCAATAGACAGTATTCATCGGAGTTGCTTTTTCAAAATTCTAAATTATTAAATATTAGAAATCTAATCTACAAAACCGCGTTACTCTATGTGGTGAAAAATAATTTGATAGACATGAATAAAACACACACTTATCCAACAAGATTTCGAGAAAATTCCAATGTAGTTCTTCCTAAGTCTCAGAAGTCCATTGGACAGCGAAGTTTCTTATACGTTGGACACAAATTTTACAATTATTTACCAATAAATTCAAAAAAAGAAATTCATATTAAAAATTTCAAAAACAAATTAACATATTGGTTAGTCATATCAATAGTTAAAATACTATCATAGACATACCAAAGATTGAACAAAAACATACATGTACATCTTATTCTCAATTTGAAATTTTACCGAATAATTACAACTGATATAAATATTCATACAAATTCTATATCTTTATAACTCAACGGAGCATATTTGTTGCAACATTATACAATTATTTTTTTTTAGTTTTTAACATTTTAGAAAATCGTCTAGAAACATAGAATAGCTGTAAATATTACTATTACTGTTATTGTGTCGGTATATATATATAAAAAAAAATTATTCAACTTTCATGTTAGTGAGTGTGGATGTGTGTATGTAAGTGTATATAATAGGTTTGTGTAGATGTGTATTGATATAGGTATGAATTTGAATGAAAAGAAAAACGAACAAAAATAACCCCATTCAAGTCGAACCAACTAGTCAACTCTTATATCTGCATGTCAATTGACCACTGTTGTAGCATTTATACTAATTTCCGATTTATATAATTTTAAGCAATATAAAATTTATTACCAAACATTTTTCCACTAGGTATCAAGTTGATAATATTTCAAAAAGACCAAAGTTCTCATTATGTCTAGGATCACAGTCTAGCTCTGGCTAAAGTGGCCCTGAACATAACCCAATACTTATACGTAACGTGAATAAATATTATTATTATTATTATTTTAATTATTATTATTATTCTGTCCATCATCAGTTCAC
Source organism: Chrysolina americana (assembly GCA_958502065.1). NCBI lineage: Eukaryota > Metazoa > Arthropoda > Insecta > Coleoptera > Chrysomelidae > Chrysolina > Chrysolina americana. The sequence goes on along the minus strand of OY293421.1, from coordinate 32,652,904 downwards.
AGAATTGTTGCCTTCTATCAGGGTCATCCTCATTTAACTCATGAACCAACTGAACTTTATAACGATGGTATTTTTCTTTATGTAAAGCTCTTAATATCGATGATTTACTCACATCATTGTCGGTGGCAAGTTGTCTATTTATCATATGCGGATTTTCCTCAATCGCTAACAGTACATCGAACTTTTTCTCCTCATCCAATTAAGCATTTCGACCTGGTTTTTGACAAGTTTTTACATGGCCAGTTTCACGTTTTTTTTTTTTATTTTGCTAACTGTAGGTTGTGAGACGTGTTGACCAGGGTATTTATTATTGAACATTTCACTTACTTCTTTTTGAGTCCGTGTTTTATTACCGCATCCAATCATAACTAAAATGTCTATTCTTTGAGTTTCGGATAAATGAGCCATAGTTGAATCGAATACACACAAAAATATTTTTCAATACACCGTCGTCTGCCAGCAACTCACAAATATAAAAATAACAGTAGTCTACTAGATTGACATTATATTATTTATGGGTTTTGTGAATAATTTTTTGATGTCTTAACGACTTTTTCCTGACGTTTAGCAAGACAGATAAAAAACTACCTGATTACTTCTTATGGGTTTATTTGAAAACAAAAATATATTTCAATAGACCATCAGACAATCAGCCCTATGCTGTATCACTTCCATTAAAAATTACGTCAACGTTATTCGCCATTTCCGTTATTTTGCTATGATTGGTAATAGCTGATTATTGCAGATTTAAAAACTAGGATAACGAAAGAAATTAACAACATAACCCCTGAGGTCCTACAAAATGTTCGACGAAAACTCCAAGATCACCTTGATTATTGTCAAGAAGTGAATGGTGGTCATTTTGAACATTTTATTTAACTGTAATGCAAATTGAAATATACTTCCCAAACATTAAGTTACATTATTTCCTTCATACTATTTGAAGTATCAACATTTTACATATTAAGAATGAATTTTTTCGTTATTGCTGAACAGATAATGAAAATCCCTCGCGAACAAGGTGCCACACGAACCCACTTCTCATTTAAAATTTTTGAAGGGCGCTCATTATTCAGAGTGGGTGCAATAAGGGGTAATATTTTCATAATGTAAATTGTCAAATTGACAATAAAAATGGACCTGTTTCAGGATTTTTTGATAAAATACATAATAACGCTCAAAATGAATTTATTCCATACCTATGGACCGCACTGTATGTTAACAAACATAATAATACTTTATTCGCAACTTCCTCGCAGCACTGTTACAATAGTGAACACTAATTTGCCAGAGCTGATAACTGACAACTGAAAACTGATCACTGATACTAAGAACTCAGAACTAAAGCAGTCGAACCATTGATTGCTGGCTCTATGCTCCCTAACCGAAAGGCTTGCAAGGTTCTTGGGGTCTACCTGCTCGAAAAAGATTCAATAATCAAGGTGGATATATTACGGGATACGCTATTGAATGTCTGGAGGAATGAATTTCAGAATCAAACATGTCACTTTTCAAATTTCCAGTATTAATAACCTTATTAAATTCAAGTTCGACCAAACTGACGGAAGATTCTTTTTACTTCTTGTATGCTTTCAACTGCCTTCAATAACTTAGAATCCATAACTCGGTAAGTCAATTCGTTTTTGGGCTACTTCAGGTACTCTGTCAGTTATTGTTTCCAGCAGTCGGCTGGGCGGCGATAAGAGTTTCGAGATTAGCAATGTGATATTCAGGTTATCCTTGCAGATTCTGAATGATTTTTTATCATTTGATTTTCTTCGTTATTGGATTGTATGATATATGTATATTGCTCTAGCTACTGTCTTATAAATAATTGCTACTTCAAACGTACCTATATTTGGAGGTTTGATGTCGACTCTGCACTATAATCTTGTCACTAAAGCAAACCATACACCATCACCTATATTACTATATGATGCTTGGTGGTACGGTGGATTCCTTTGGGAATTCCTTCTGGACAAGTCATATTAGAAAACTCGTTAATAAGCTGTGGCATGGAGTAGTACCTCTGAGAGTATTTATTGAGGGTGTATTACACTGTGTTCCCTCTCCTGCGGAAATAAGCGTATAGTGAAAGAATCAACCTGGCGAATTAATAATTTTATATTTAATAAAGTCGCGTCGTATTTCGACTATGCGACCGTTAAGTTATTCAAATTTCACCATAGCGACACATAAACAGATTGTATCCAACACATGACAGTTATGACTGTCATAATTATGTCATTTCAGGCAAGTAAACTACTACATACTCACTAGTGAGTCTTGAATTATAACTCTCGTTCATATTTGAAGCAGTATTTTATTTATTTATGACTATTACAAGCAGAATTCACATTGATATTGAAATTAAAGGAAAATGCTAACGGTTTATTCGAATTTGAAGTCATTGTAAAATTCGTTGGTTCAATGAAACCAGACGCTTCCATATCGGTACAGCTACTGATAGTGCTGGAAGACTCCGACACATTAGAACCTTGTATTTTTTCTGCAATTTGTATTTTGATATGCGCCGATTCGTCTTGGTATCCTTCTGCTACCGTCGACGACTTCCATCCTCAAATTATGCAATGGAGTTCAATGTATTGGGCAAATCATTGAATTGGACGAAACCTTTAAAAAATATAGTGCTCATTCAACTTCTGGAGTTTATTCGAATTATATGAAGATTGTTTCTGTTTCGGGTCGAATAATTATTCCTATTTTAATTCAATAAATTATTATATTATATGAATTCTTCAAAATGTTGACTGTAACTCCCCAGCTTTTGATCAGTACTCCACATTTGGAATGGTCTGGATGTTCGGAAACATCTGATGGTTAACCTGAAAATATATTTATCCTCACATATTTAGATGATAAATAAAGAGCAAAATTTACAAAAAAGACACGTATTCTTATGCAAACTAGCTCTGTTTGTCCCCCAATCAGCTGTTTGACAACTGACAGATCACGTCACTGACAATGCTCTATTTTGACGTAACTTAATTATTGTTCGTTGCATTCTTTAATTCAATTGAAATTTTTGATCGTGGAGAAAGTATGGTCTGGTACTCGGTGTTATGTATTTGTAGAATACTTATATTATGTTCTGTGTTTTGTATCTTGTAGATGTACCATATGACTCATATTTCCTACCAAAAAAAGTTATTCCAATGGAATCATTTAAATTCAATAATCTCAGTCAAACTGAAGATCAATCCATCGAACAGTATTTAACAGTTTTACGCAAGCAATCAAAATTATGTGACTTCACATGCAAAGCTGAAAACTGTCATGAAAGTTATGAAGAAAAAATGATTAGGGACCGATTAATAGTAGGAATCAAACAGATTCAAGCAAGATTAATAAGAGAGGAATATATTGATGTAGACAAAATTGTGGACTACTGCAAAAATGTAACCTTGAGTAAAGAACATTTCAAACCTTAAACTCAGAATGTGAAGTAAATTCAGTCAAGAATATATACAATAAACAGTGAGAAGAAGCTCTTCAACTGTAGGTGTTGTTTACAGCAACATCTACCAAATCATTGTCCTGCTTACTGAAAGACTTGTGCCGTGAGTCACTTCGCGGTAGCGTCTTTCAAAAACAAGAACAATGGAAATCAAGAGGACTCAAAAACAAGGGAAATCAGAGCTTCGCATTCAAGACAAAAACAACATTAAAGAAAAGAAGAACAGACAGTTAGATCAGTAGAATATGAGAGTGCAGAAGAAATATTTATTAATGACTGTAGAACTGATAAGAGCAATGAAGCATGGTATGAAATATTAAAAATAAAAGGTAAAGATGTTAAATTCACATTAGATTCAAGTGCTGATATCAGTATATTACCTATGAATGTTCAGATTGCATTGAATTTGAATCAAGAAATCAAAAAATTTTCAGCAAACTTAATCTCTTATGGAAACTTTAAATTTCAAACACTAGGTCAAGTAAAACTTGAGTGTTACTATAAGAATGTTAAAGATTATGTCAACTTTGTTTTTTTTTGTTAAAAATTTCAGAGCAGATTGTTTAAAATTCAATATGATTAAAAAACTTGACTCTGAACATTCATCCTTATACAAGGGAAGATATATATGAAACATATAAACAAGTTTTTGTAGGGCTAGGAAAAATACCAGGTTGTGTAAAAATAGAGCTACAGGATAATGCAAAGCCGGTTATTCAGTGTAACAGAAAAATCCCTTTTAGTTTATATGAACCTTTAAAACAATCATTAGATAATTTAGAAAATAAAGGTGTAGTCAAAAAGGTTGATCATCCAACAGATTGGGTGAACAGTTGACCCAAAGCCTTTAAACAAGTAAATCAAAAGAGAAATTTATATAACATTCCTACAAGTAATGATATTATAAGTCGACTTACTGGAAAAAAATATATTTTCAGTAATTGATATGAAGGATGGCTTTTGGCAATTACAGTTAGATGAGAATAGTTCAGAGTTAACAACATTCCATACACCCTTTGGTCGATATCGTTTCACCAGATTACCATTTGGAGTCTTAAATGTACTGGAAATATTCCAGAAATAGAAACATGGAATTTTTGGGGATATTGAAGGGGTTGACATATATTTTCATGACATAATTATTTCTGGAGATGATGAAAACTCACATGATATTTCACTAAAAAAGGTATTGGAAAGAGCCCTCGAAAACAATGTTAAGTTCAACTTTAATAAATTTCAATATAAGTAGAAGGAAGTTCACTTCATGGGCCAAATAATATGTGAAAAAGGTGTAAAACCAGATAAAAAAAAATATTGAAGCTGTAGAAAATATAGAAAACCCAAAAAACAAAGTTGAGGTTTCTTCTCAAATATGAGAGAACTTACAAAAAAACATGTTCCTTTTACTTGGTCTAAAACGCATGAAGACGAATTGAATTTGCTTAAAACTTTAGTTTCAAATACACCTTGTTTGCGGATATTTAATCCCAAGGAGCCATTAATTATACAATGTGGTGCAAGTAGTGAAGGTATAGGTGCTTGTTCGTTGCAGTCAGGACAGCCTGTTGCATTTGCAAGTAAATTTCAATTTTATTGTTACGGCTATCCAGTAACTGTACACAGATCGATCATAAACCCCTTATTCCAATTTATGAAAAAAATTTTGAAAAGGTATCTGCTAGATTACAACGTATGCTTTTAAACTTATTGAAATTGTTTACCTACCTGGAAAAGAAATGTTTGTTGCTGACTTGCTCTCTAGATCATTTGATAAAAATGATATTCCTGAAGATGATCCAGAAATGAACTTTGTTGTTCATACAGTTTACAATAATTTACCAATGTGAGATAGAAGAAAAACTGAATTTAAAAGTGCTATAAATAATGATGAAATATTGTCAAAAACAAAGTACTATTGTGAATATGAATGGCCTAAAAATTATAAAAATTTACCTGAAGCGATCAAGTTCTATTTTAAACTTAAAGAACAAATTTATCTTTCACGATATTTTATTTTTAGACTACAAAACAATTGTACCAACAGTTTTAAGGAAAGGAATGCATGCATTAATGCATAGTTCTCATTTTGGCATAGTAAAAACAAAACTTAGAGCTAGACAGTTATTTTTCTGGCCAAGATTGAACAGAGACATTGAAAATTATATTGCTAAATGTGAAAATTGTCAAATTATTCAAAAATATAACCAAAAAGAACCATTGATTAATCACACCATACCTTCTCGTCCTTGGCAATATATCTACTCAGATTTTTTTGAATTCAGTAATAAAAACTTTCTGTTGTTAGTTGACTCATACTCGAACTGGATAGAATGTACTCAAACCAACACAAAAACAGCAAATGATGTCATCAAATCTTGTAAGGAAAAATTTTGTCAATTTGGAGTACCAGAAATATTCTACGCAGATAACGTACCATGTAATTCTGCAAATTTCAAAAATTTTGCAATAGAATGGAATTTTGATCTGGTATTCAGTAGTCCTCATCACCACCAATCAAACTCATATGCTGAAAAAGCTGTTCATATTCTCAAAAGCATGTTAAAAAAATGTAATAATCATGTTAATTTATTACCCGAACTTATTTTAAAGTGTAACAATACTCCTTTATTATCAACAGGCTTTTCCCCACTTAAAATTTTTCTCAGTTGATCGGCAAAGACAAAAATTCCTGAAATCCTAACAAAGTTCATTCGAAAATAAAACGAAAACTTGAAGTTCAGAAATACTTTTATGACAGAACAGCTAAAAGTCTGAACACACTAGATGTTGATGATGTCCTGATTTTTAAAGCAAATAAGTGGGTAAAAGGAAGAGTTAAATAGATTATTAATGATAAGTCTTATTAGGTTAAAGATTTATTTGGAAACACAGTAAAATTATGCAAAACAAATAAAACACTATCAGAAAAGGAACCACTCATCTCTAGTAGCTATAGCACCTTGATATATGAATATAATTTTGGACCCATTGAAAAAGATTCTTCTACACCAGTTGTTGAAACTGAACTATTGCCTGAAACAGAAAATAATGTTGACAATAGTTTCGAGTCCGCTGAAAGTAATTCATTAGTCGAATCACAACCTGAAAACAATCTATATCTCGAACCATCTGTTAATTCAGGATTAGTAGTCAATGAAAAAAGAATTAAAAAATTATGTTTGTGATTTTGAATTTGAAAGTTCTGCAAGTGATTAAGTTTGTATATCGTCGGCATTCTGGCAAAAGTCATTAAGTCCATATTTGTCAATTTTTAGTTAAGTACATAAACCGTGTAAACATTTTTGTATTTTTGAACTGGCAAAATTCATTAAGTCCAGCACTAATTGTATACCTGGTTGCAGAATGTAAAAACTACCTAAGTCGCAAACAGTTATTTTGTTGCCAGACAGAAATCACCTTTTTTCTCAAAACTTCAAATTTGGACTTAACGACTTTTGCCAGAACGCCGACGACATCATACATTTACCGGCATTACCCTTTATTTATTATTTATGCTATACTCGGCTATTATCAAAGCTATTATCGTGTATTATTGAAACAAAAAAAAAGAGCGTGTTATGTATTTGTAGAATACTTATATTATTCTGTGTTTGTTATCTTGTAGATGTACCATTAGTTACTGACAATTGACATAGCTGGTTGTTATGGACAATCTTTTGTTGAGATATAAACAACACGACTTGTAATTGTGTTGATGAAAGCAGTTTCATAATAAAATACTCAATTACTCAGTTATATTCTATTATTCATATGAAGAATAACAAAACACTCGGTTAGAATTAAATTTCGTTATGCTCGTGGCTTCTCGCGCTCTCTTAAGGCTCGCGCTCGTAACTTCCCACTCGCATCGAAGTTTCATTTTAACATTGTTACAATATATACTAATCTTATTTCTTGAATGTAAAGTAAAATACACTATATGGACACTCTGAGGACATGCCGAACATTTTTTGATAAAGACATTTTTCGCAAAAATTATGATCGAAATTAAAAAGTATTTTTGTTCTATTGTACAGTTCGTTCGTCGATTGTACCTACCCAATTTTCAATTTTGTTGATCAATAAACTCAAATTTTGAACTTTTTCACTCCGACTAACTGGAACACCGTGATAAGAATCAGTCATGCATACGCGCAGTTTATTCGGTTTCTCTGGGATATTGACGTCGTTTCTAAGAATGTGATTGATCCATATGCCCCAGAATAGGGTGTAGTATGGCCGTTTTTGAGCTGAAAAGTTCAAATAAATATTCAGATGGCTTTTTTATCAAATCGCGTTGACATAGTGGCTTATTGTCGAAAATATGTTGACAATTCCGACCATGCTATTCGGAACGTACAGTGAAAATTCTAGATCTTCAAAAGTGAAAGTGCTGAAAATAGTTTTCGAATTATTTGAACTTCAAGTTTCAATTCTTCTCACATCTCATATTATAGGCTCAAGATCGCTGGATAAATATATAGTTCATGAAGTTGGTGTTCAAAATAGTTTTACCTCCGATCAAGTAACACAACCCAGATGAGTAATACTCAAATAGTAGACACTGCAGGTAACATCTTTTCATAATGTAATCTCTCAAATCATGACATTGTGGCATTGTCGCAATTTCTTAAGGATACAATAAGCATGTCAGCTAGATTTTGATTTTTGTCGGGTATATTCATGGCAACGAAAGCCCAAAAATACTGTCTTGTCTTTAGTTAAGTTACCTCGTATAATTTCGATAATACCTGATTATACATAGAGTAGCTCCACCAATCGAAAATTTTAAAATAATTTCGTTTTCATAGTAACCACATCGACATCAATATACATCAAACAGAACTGTCAAATTGTGACGTTTATCAAAAATTGTTCAAAAATGAGTCGATTCGGAGATTTATCATCAAATGCAATAGACGAAAGTATACAAAATACTGAGCCTCATAATACAGTGAAAACAAAAAAGTACGTATGGAAACAATTTCTTTGCAGTGAAAGAAACTATGTGCTAAATGAATCAATTTCCACTGAAATGATAGCGTCCATTTTGAAAGATTGGGCTATCAATATGCGAAAATGTAATGAAGACAATGATAAAGAAAATGTGGTTAAAACGATGTGGAACATTACGGCAAAACAAGTACAAGAAAAATATATGAAGGAGTTTAATAGAGTAATTGATACATTCTCTAGTCCCATATTTTTAGCCGCACGAAACGCAAGAAATTCAAAAAGAAGGGAACTTCAAATGTTACCGGACAAGAGAAAGGTTAGTGCATCAGCATTTAAAGATAACGAGTACATAGCAATGATAGAAGCGTGGGATGAAAATACACCGGAAGGATTACAAATAAAAATTTTCTTAATTGCTTCTATAGAACTTGCGTGGAGAGGAATTGAAGGAGCGTCATGCTTGACTCATTATTTTCAAAAAGAAACTGGAAATGATGATACTCCAACTGGTAGAATACAATATAATCCTATTTTTTCCAAAACCACACAGGAAGGAGCAAAACCATGTGCTAATAATAAATGGCTTGTACCTAACCATAATGAAGTGAGTCGTTGTCCAGTGAGACTTCTAGATAAGCTAATGATGAAAAGAAGCGAAAACGTCAATATTAAAACAGATAGGTTATTTCTGACAGTAAATCCCAACTGGAGAAAAGAAAAAACTCTTGGCTGGTACAAAAATATGCCAATTGGAGTGCATGAATGGACCAAAATGTCTGCAGAATTGTCAAATTTGAATATGACAAACAAAAAATTTTCAAATCATTCTCACCGAGCCACTGCTGTTTCACAATTGGCAAAAGCAGGTGTATCGGAACAAGAAGTTATTAAACTAACAGGACATGGTAATAGCAATTCTATCAAACCCTACCTACAGACAGGTTGTGTTATTTGATAGGAGCGTTTTACATTGATCAACATATACTGGGTAATCAGTTCGAAATTCAAAAAGAAGGGAACTTCAAATGTTACCGGACAAGAGAAAGGTTAGTGCATCAGCATTTAAAGATAACGAATACATAGCAATGATAGAAGCGTGGGATGAAAATACACCGGAAGGATTACAAATAAAAAATTTCTTAATTGCTTCTATAGGACATGGTAATAGCAATTCTATCAAACCCTACCTACAGATAGATGAACAACATCACCAAAACATAATAAATAAGATGAGATCCAATTTTAAAAACGCTGCAGGTTCAAGTAATGCAGTGGCCACGTTTCCTGCGCCGAAAATATCTCAGTTAAAAAAAAACGTAGTATATAATAATTGTAACTTTCATTGCACCAATTTGTATTTAAATTAATAAATTGTTTATATATTTACTTAATTTACTCAAAAAATAATCGTATCAAATACAATACGTACTTCAAAATAAATACGGTTATACATCTCAAACTTCCTGCATAATTACAAATCGTGTCAGTTTGACAGAATAATCCTCCCGCTTCGCGGTCGGATTATTTAAACTGTCAAACTGGCACTCTTTATAATTATGCAACAAGTTATCGATGTATAACCTGATTATTTTGAAGTACTTATAGTATTACTACTGAGAAGGCAATCTTTAGTTCTTATTATTACGCAATGGTGAATGAAGCATTGTGAAATGTGTAAAAGACCATTTGAAGCTGAAAATCAGAATATATTATTTCATAGGTAAGCTACCAGTGTCGTAACTATTGAGAAAGGAAAACCGAATTGGAAAAGAGTAAAATTATTGAATTATGAAAAAACATGTCAATTCTAGCATCGGCTGTTCTCAAAATCATGTGGAGATTCTTCCGTCATAATTTCAGGTTTCTATTCCATATTGGGTTTCCATTATTTCTATTTTATTAAAACTTAAAATTTATTTGAGCAACGCACGACACTGATGGTGAGGGAAGATGTCCTTTACAAAAAAATTTAAAGATGTGAGCGGTGAGATACTCATCTATAGTCAAGTTCCTAAATTGTAGATAGTGACTCATCGGTTGTACGATTCATAATTCATATGAAGCAGGTCAAAAAATAGAACAGAAATAAGCTAGGTACTTTGGCTTCAAATCAAGTTTTACTTTGCCACTTTCGTATATCCCCTCCGCACTTTCAGATTCCGTAAAAACCAGAAAATGTACAATGAGTCACTATCTACAATTTAGGAACTAGACAGGTTGTGTTATTTGATAGGAGCGTTTTACATTGATCAACATATACTGGGTAATCAGTTCGAAATTCAAAAAGAAGGGAACTTCAAATGTTACCGGACAAGAGAAAGGTTAGTGCATCAGCATTTAAAGATAACGAGTACATAGCAATGATAGAAGCGTGGGATGAAAATACACCGGAAGGATTACAAATAAAAAATTTCTTAATTGCTTCTATAGGACATGGTAATAGCAATTCTATCAAACCCTACCTACAGATAGATGAACAACATCACCAATACATAATAAATAAGATGAGATCCAATTTTAAAAACGCTGCAGGTTCAAGTAATGCAGTGGCCACGTTTCCTGCGCCGAAAATAACTCAGTTAAAAAAAACGTAGTATATAATAATTGTAACTTTCATTGCACCAATTTGTATTTAAATTAATAAATTGTTTATATATTCACTTAATTTACTCAAAAAATAATCGTATCAAATACAATACGTACTTCAAAATAAATACAGTTATACATCTCAAAGTTCCTGCATAATTACAAATCGTGTCAGTTTGATAGAATAATCCTCCCGCTTCGCTGTCGGATTATTTAAACTGTCAAACTAGCACTCTTTATAATTATGCAACAAGTTATCGATGATTATTTTGAAGTACTTATACTACTGAGAAGGCAATCTTTGGTTCTTATTATTAGGCAATGGTGAATGAAGCATTGTGAAATGTGTAAAAGACCATTTGAAGCTGAAAATCAGAATACATTATTTCATAGGTAGGCTACCAGTGTCGTAACTATTGAGAAAGGAAAACCGAATTGGAAGAGAGTAAAATTATTGAATTATGAAAAAACATGTCAATTCTAGCATCGGCTGTTCTCAAAATCATGTGGAGATTCTTCCATCATAATTTCAGGTTTCTATTCCATATTGGGTTTCCATTATTTCTATTTTATTAAACCTTAAAATTTCTGTGAGCAACGCACGACACTGATGGTGAGGGAAGATGTCCTTTACAAAAAAATTTAAAGATGTGAGCGGTGAGATACTCATCTATAGTCAAGTTCCTAAATTGTAGATAGTGACTCATCGGTTGTACGATTCATAATTCATATGAAGCAGGTCAAAAAATAGAACAGAAATAAGCTAGGTACTTTGGCTTCAAATCAAGTTTTACTTTGCCACTTTCGTATATCCCCTCCGCACTTTCAGATTCCGTAAAAACCAGAAAATGTACAATGAGTCACTATCTACAATTTAGGAACTAGACAGGTTGTGTTATTTGATAGGAGCGTTTTACATTGATCAACATATACTGGGTAATCAGTTCGAAATTCATTCAATAACTTCAAAAATAAACTGAAAAAACTCGGAAGGATTCGAAGGAAGTCCGAGGAGTAACAAATGAATGAAGTGCATAATTCCGACAATGCAATTATCTGACCGAAAACAAGAACTTTCCTAGCTAAAACCACAACTGACATTGAAATACATGATGTCGCCGTGAAAAACATTGTACAAAAATCTGTCAATTTGGTCATGTGTGAAGAAAGGGTCAAATTGGACACTTTTAAAGTCCTGTTTTTTAACTAGAAAGATGAAAACTGATGGCTATGTTTGAGGGTAAAATTGTATGACAAATTTAATGGTGGAAACCGCTTATCGATATCTATCATTGTTTCTGAGTTACAGCATGTTTTTCGAAAATGTACATTTTTTGTTTCTATAAAAACATTTCCAAGAACACTTTTTCATGAAGAATTAAATGATGTAACGTATTTTTTCAAATAAGATATCCATAGTTTTTGGAGTGGTCGGTGGATCAGCAGTCTAACGCACAGGCCGTCCGAAACTCTAGCATAGCGATAGTCGGTTCGAGCCCGATGTAGGTACAAGAGAATTTTTCTCATCTACTTTATATCGATCGATAGGCGACCCCATGCCTTGTTGAAAAGCAAGTGTATTGTGGGTTGTCTAGATGCCAATCTCGGCTGGTGCTAGCTTGAAGTGCACACCGACCACCCGAGGTGGTGCAAAAATCAGTAAGTCGCCCCAGAGCGTTATGGTAAATAATAATAATAGCCGTCCTCTACCTGCACAGGCTATGTCTTTGGGTACAGTCAACGAGTGTTTATGAGGGAGTATTATTATATATATTTTTTTTTCGATAGGAATCTCCTAGACAGGCCCTGTCTCTGGAGCCCTGATTTTTTTGGAGGGCGCGCTGAATCATTTATCCCAATAACCACTCCCTACGCCGTGGGGTAAGTGACTATTGGGTCCGAGAATCATGTGCCCTGAGCAGGCGGAGTGAATCAAGGATTACGGCCTTCTGCATTCGTCCGGCTTAGATTTATGCCATATCACGGCAAGCCAGTACGATTTTTAAGTTTAAGAGCAGTGTGTCCATCATTCCACCAAGGACCCCTATTATCAGAACCACCATTTTGACAGAATGGTTTGGATAAAGCCTGCGGAGTTCAAAGAGTAGATCTCGATATTTAGTCCGATTTTCCTCCTCTTTTCGGACGATGTTCGTTTCGCCAGGACCTGAAAACTCAATGACAAAAATCGTCCTATTTTGATGGTTGAGGAGGACTACATCAGGCTTATTGACTTGTATTTGCCTGAAGGTGGGGAATGAGTAGTTCCAATAGATTCGGCACTTCTCATTCTCCACAACGGACTCAATATCCCCCGGAGCATAAGGCAACACCGGTGTCTCGTCTACGTACGAGTGTCGTAGGTGGTAGTACAACACTCGTAGGGCCGCGTTATGCCTGTGGATATAGGCTGAGACCGCATGAACTGGACAAGCTGACAGCAAATGCAAATTATGGTCTCAGCTGCCGACACGCTCTGCATCTAGTGTCAGGGACCTCTATACCCATCACGCGACTACGGTAGACGAGGGTGTCGAAGACACCATTCTGGCAGGCCATTATGAATCCCTCGGTTTCCGACTTCAGCCCACTTGACCTGAGAAAAGCGGAAGTCAGGTTTCTGGATAAGCCAAGGTCTTCAATGTTCTTGAAGAAGTCCCCATGCATTGGCTTATCCTTTTGTAGCTGTAGAGCCTGTCACACTCCGCAGCTTTCACGTGGGCTTTTTGCTGAACGGGTTCCAAATCGGTGACAGAGTTTGGGTTCGTCCGTTCAGTGTCGAATACGAGACCGAGTTCATCGGCTGCACGGGTTGCTGCCTTGAAGAGAAATGCTGCAATCCCTGCTTTTTCGTGATCGCATACCAAGCAGAGAAGGGGATCTGAACTCCTGATGAATTTACAGGCTCCATCCAGTACCATTCTGTTATGTAGACACTCCAAACCTATTGGCCTATTGGCCGCCACGTAGTCCGCCACACACTGGATACGAGACGCGTTTCGTCTCGCCGACTTCGCTTCCATTTTGTGTATGCGTTGCTCATGCCTGCTAATCAGAGGGGTGGTTTGCCTCCTCCCCGCTTGGGACAGGCTCTGAGCGGCGTCATACACGGCAGAGTCGATCTGCCAAATATCAGCCTCTTCCGAAAGGATATTGTGAATTTCTGCATACACCCGTGCCAGTTGTTGTGGCTTCAGGGGCTTGGTGTGATGAAGCGCCCTGCGGGTTCTGATGCCTTCCGTAGGTAGTATGATGCGGGCGTCCTCTACAGACAGATCGACATGTGGCATATCTGCCACTTCAACCGGCTGAGGAAGAGCTCTGACATAGCCTCGTGCCCGAAGATGAGATACATAATCCCTCAGATTTTGGGCGGAAAAAGCGGCATGCTCTGGGTGTATCTCACACCACAGAGCATGCATTCTTGCCATGTATCCTCTTCGGGCGGGCTCACTGCTCTAATAACAATGCAGAAGAACTTCCCTTAATTCATCCGTCGACTCGAAGCGTCCGTTGTCATTGCGATTGTCGTCATGTGGCAATCCAGGAGTATTATTATTATTATTATTATAGTTTTCGATGGAAAAATAGGTTGTCTGGACGACGCGGCGATAAAACAGAATGCAAATGTCGACTGGTAGCTGTCAAATTTTTATTTGAGCAGTAAAAAGTTCTTCAATTCGTGATTTCAAACACATTCGCAATGAAGTAAGAGAATTATGAAAAATGGGATATGATAGTCTGTTTTATACAAAATGAGGAAAATGCAGAAGCAGCAAGCAATTTGTATAACGACATCAGGATTCCAGAAAGAAGACTTTTATTGACATTTTCGCAAGATTGATGGTGGTCAGTTTGAAAAGAGAATGCCAAAATTATATGAATTAAATAGGGATAAGGAGTTGGAAGAAATAGTCGTTTTAGGAGCTGTTGAAAATAATCCCAACATGTCAACACGAAATGTGAAAATATCAACAGGCCTACTAAGAAGTAACGTTAGGCGGATTTTGAGAAAGCACAAATACAAGCCATACAGGACCAGAACTTAGACCAGGAGATTTTGAACGCCGCATGGATTTTTGCCAGTGCATGATTCCTGGAAAATTTTAACCAAGAACGTGATTTTTCGTTAAATTGTATTTGGACAAACGAAGCTTATGTGAGCAGTGCCGGCATTTTCAACCGCTACAATTCTTATACTTGGGCACAACAAAATCCTCGCATTCTATTGTGACACAGAAAAATCAAGGAAATTTGGATTTAGTGTGTGGGCAGGTGTTTTCAGGGATAGAATTATCGGCCCGTGCATTTATAATGATACTCTCACAACTCAGAGGTATGTACAAATTTTAAGGCCTTGTTGATGAATTGCCACTAATGGAGCACAGAAAAATATATTTTTGCCTCACAACACTGTAATTGTCACCAACTTTTTGGCTGCAAATTCTGGTAATAATTCGATAGCCATCCAAGGACCCAACCGTTGGCCGGCCTATGAACTTTTACCTATGCGGAAGGTTGAAGATATTATTTTTGAATTGCCGACCAGTTCTAGATACGAATTGGAAGCGGCAGTGATGCTAAGTTTCGCTTCTCTCACTCCTATTTCATTATTTATTTTTTATCATTATTATTATTGTTGTTACAGTTTCATTTATGAGTAGTTAATATAGTTTGAATTATTGTTATCAGTTTTATTGAATCAATGAGTTTTAATTACTGATGTAAAAAGCTTTCTCAACATTTCATAGCTACTACTGAACAGTTTTATCGCCGCAGCGTCCAAAGCCGACTTGTTCAAGGTATACGTTTTAAATTCCATATGAAAAAACCTAAAATCTCTGTATTTTAAAGATGACTAGCAAAACACCAAGTGTACTACAGTTTTGGAAAAATAACTTTTAGTTCTATCGGAATATGCAGGAATATACAGGGTGTTTCGTTAAAAGAAATTATCCATCAATAACTATGGATATCTACGTAAAATGTGCTCTGGAAATGTAGTCATGGAAACAAGGAATTTTTGACAGGAAACAAGTTGCAGAAACTTTTCGAAAATGCACATTTTCGAATCACATGCTGTAGCTCCGAAACGACGATAGATATATCGATATGCGGTTTTCACCATCAAGTTTGTCATAGAATTTGATCCTCAGAAAATGTCATCAGTTTTCATCTATCTAGTTGGAAAACAGGACTTTCCCTTGGCCTACTCTGTACTTTACTGCAGTCTTGGTATGTTCCACGAAAATTGCTGTTTTCTGTCGATTATTCATATTGTTACGATATTTGCTGAATAATACGCCGAGCACACTACTAAACTGTTTTTATTAACCTTGCTATAAACATACAACCACTTCACTGACTAATGAAACACTTACATTTCTTCTAGCTAAATTTTCCAAAAACTTCTTGAATTCCTCATCACTTCTTCATAAAACTTTTCAACTTCCTTATCAATTCTTCATAAAACTTCGTATTCCCAGATATTTCCGTCATAGTTTATAGCTAAAAGAATCAGTTCGCTCACTTGGCGTCGGCACTTTGATCTTTTTGTGCACGTTTGTGCACTGCGCAACCTGCAACCTTATCCCTAGCGCATACAGGAGCTTACAATTCATACAATGCTTGCTCAACATAAAAATGGATACACTGCTGGAACTAAAAATAGATACCTAAACTGTGGATATTTTGACCGTGTAGAGGTCTGTTTTTTTATTGCACTTATTGTTTTTTAACATCATTCAGTTGATAAAATGTATGGGCTCCCTATTGAAAAATTGCTGAAAATCTAGAAGATTTGAGGAAGAAACCAAATTTTGTGACAGAAACTTAAAAGGGCAACTAAGTTTTGTGGTTATTGTACTGACTTCTTTCAAAATTGGGTAGGAGTTTGTGATGGAAATATTACTTATTTTTTGTTGGAAAAGTTTTGCGATCAGTGTGTTTTCTAGCTGACGATGACGTATCGAAATTAAATATTCAGAAGCTAATTTTGAGAACATATATAAGTACATATATAAGTTAATGAATTTAAGCAAGATGAGAAATTTCTTATGACACGATTTATTACAATATTAGTGATTACCACACTCTCGTAATTGTAATTTTATAGGAGAAAGTATTTCAATTTTCCATTCACAATTATTTCAATTTCTTCGAAACACTGAAGAAGATATCTACATTTTTTCAATGTCAGGATCTTGATCTTGAATAAAAATTATAGAGTCCTATTGAATGTAGTAAACCAAATGGTACTTTTACGGATCCAGAAAGATAAACAAGCAGTTCGTAAATATTGGGGTAAATGCAATATTCGTAAACATTAAAAATAACTGAATGTAGATTAATGAGTTTTCATATACATAAACTAATTATATTTTAAAATAGTCAGTTAATGATTGTTTTTATTTATTACCTGTGGACTTTATTCTAATATAGAAATTTAATAGTACAAGAAATACGAACTCTTGTTAACAGTGACAATGAGTAATATTTTGAGAAGTCTTGACAAGGCTTACAGAAATCAATTTTTAAAGGACAATTTTCAATATTCTATCCAATACATTCTTATGTGGACAAATTTTCAAAAAGTTCACAAAAACAGTTTTCAAGGGCATGTATATATTACAAAAAAAAAATAGTATCAAGCATTTTTAAGTTGCAAAATGAATTATTATTGGCATTTGGATAAGCCCTGAAAATTGTAAATTGTTTGAGTCAGCTTGTTCATGTCATACTTCGATTCGAATATGTTTTTCACTTGTGTTTTTTTTTTAACGAAACGAAATCATTCTTTATGTTATATTGAGGTTGATGTAGTCGTTTACTTCTATTTTGAGAGAATTCAATTGACGTGGTTGTTGAATCACAATCAAGGCAATAGCTAATTTCAAACATTTTTTTAAATGTCCTTATAAATTGTATGGGTGCAGAATTTCCGCAATTTCCACTTTACTGCCTGATTTTACCGAAAAAAAATTCTAAACAGGCCTGATTCATTCTTCTTGTATGAATTTTGTTTTCCTTTATAACATCCCACATTTGCAAAAAGTTCGAGATTGACAATTCCCACCCAAAAATAAATTTCATCCCTTTGATTATATTTTTGTTTCGTTAGACAACTAAGTGATTCATAGAACGCCAACATATCTTTAAGAAATTGAATTTGTGTATCTGTTCCCATGAAAGTCCTATTGAATGATTATGCCTTGTGGACTTTTGATGAATTGGATAGATCAAAGAAATTATCAATTTTTCCTATGAATTCAACTGTCTTGAAGTCTGCTAATGGGAATTTTTTGAAAGATAAACAAGCATTTGTTTCTGCAGAAACATTGGTACTGAACACTTGTGCTGCATATGTTGCTCTCATTTTCTGAAAATTGACTGGAAAAATGATGGTATTTCATGAATAAAGAAGTACTCAAACATGTTTGCAGTTTCCTATAGGAGCCCAGAAATCGTTTCAATGAAAAATAAAACAAGCGAAAATTGTATACTTCTGGAAACTGAATACTTTTAGTACACTTGACAACTATGTAAGTTTGTGTGCAAATCTATTGCGCAACCCAAATTTGTTTCCCATGCGCTTATTCTATCTTGTACACAAGATGGCGGCGAGTGAGCGAACTGATTCTTTTAGCTATAAACTGTGGTTCCGTTAACCAGAATATTCAGTATAGAAAAACATCTGAATTCCAGGAACTAATCGAGGAACTTAAAACGATTGCGACGTCGCCGTCGGCTTATTTGTTATGCAAATGAGTTAGTTACGTTTATATGGTTCAGCCTCGACAGCGGCGTAGCTAGGGAATTTGTTATCAATCCCTTAACAATATGTTTCTCTACAATAAATTATTAATAAAAAAAATTATTATTATTATACATTCGTGTTTGAGGCAATGTTCGAAGAAAAGAGTATACTGAATGACACTGGAATATTATTGCAGTTAGAATATCGACTATAGTAAATAAATATGTTTAGTAAAAGTGGTAATACGAGATAATTTCGTTATTGGAGTGGCAAACCCAAAATGGAAAATGAATTGAAAAGATTAGTTGATAATGATATTTTAGTGCCAGTTGAATTTTCTGGATGTGTCACACCTATTTTTGTCCCAATTCAGAAAGTAACTGGGGGATGTAAGACTTGCGAAGGCTTCAAAATAACTCTAATCCTCACTGGAGGTACAGTGGTAGTCCCATCCACGAATTGACTACTTTTTTACGAATTGAAATAATTTCTTGGAATGTCAAATTATTATTGCAATTTGACAAAAATTATCCAAATACTCCATTAAAATTGATGGCATCCAATTTTGCCATTGTATATCATGATGATTAAAAAATTACCAAATTTCCACTCTATTGGGGGTGACTGATATAGTAATGTTATACTAGAAAGTCGTAGTCAGTTCCACCCTCCTGACAGATTATTTGTAATTTTTGTCACACTTTGATATGCTCAGGTACATTGTGAAAAACATATTTTCCTTATAAATGGTAGTTTTATGAAATGGTAGGATGTTAGATATCTGAATGTCTGCAAAAAATTTCATTTACTGCCTTTTTGCACGCATTCCCATGGTACAACTGATGGACACCTGAGCACTGAGGCAGTTTGAATATCGACGTTTGAAAATAAACATATTTATGCACATCAGTAGTGTTTCATTTCATACGGAACGTGTATACATAACATAGTCAAATAGTCAGAATCATGTTGGGTATGAAGAAGAAGAATTGATAAGCAGTAGTAGTATTTATATTAGGTACTTCAGTTGAAAGTAAACCGTGCCCTGTTGTTTTTATAGATGTATTGCAAAATGGTTGGACATTGTAAGTCATACTTAAATTATTTTTGACGAAACTTATAAATATGAAATATTGCAGTGTGTGTTAATTGCAATACTGAAATAAAAAATAATTTCAGTGATAATGAAACAGTAGAATAAGGTTCAGTGCTCTTCTCAATTTGTGTAAGCGATTTATTTTCAATTCAGTGTGAAGGAAAGATCACTTATTTTTCAGATGATAACGCCATAGAGGGGGAAACTGAAATGCATCGAAAAATTATGTTGAAACTGATTTCTCTCTTATCCATGACTTTCTTGATTACAAACTGCTAATCATACTTATATATTGGAAAAAACATGCTGTCCAATTATTCCAATTACCATTTATGATTACCATTGACATTGAAAAAACAAGTTCGCAATTTATGAAAACACTTTCGGATTTTCAGTATCCCTCACTACCTAGCATCATATGAGAAAAACTTTTAATAATTATTCATTTTGGAGGTTGAGTTCTGGTTCAAAAAACATTTTTTTCTTAATCATTTGATGTGTGAAAACTCCCAAAATTTGGTTGGTTACATACCTACGTGAAGTACTTCGATGCTTTTTCTATTAATGCATCATCATCAAGTATTAAGAAATATCTAATAAAAAGTATTCGTATTCCAAATGTTTACCGATACGTCAAATTTGCATCAAACACAACAGGCATTTTAAAAGGTTTTCTCATTTTTTCAAAGATAATCGTATTTTTATCAATATTCAGTTTTGTCAAATTTACTATTTTGATTTAATATATCAGAAATTTTGTAGATATTGAAAATGGCAAAAACTAAAAAGTTCCAACAGAACTTTCAAATTTGAGATATGTGTGTAAAATCAGAATAGAAACAACTTCTCGATCATGTAATTACAATATGTAATGTAAACAACTAAGCCAAGTAGCTTGACTTCAGACATAAAAGTTTGGACTTGGCTTCAATTTCACGAATGTAAGCCTGGCTTGGTTTCAAGCTTTTCAAGCCTTTTAAGCTTTTTCAAGCCCAGCCGAGCTTGTCTTGCTCCACCCACATACTCAAAACGTGTTGCAACTTGACGGATTATATGATATGCAGAAAATCGACGGTTGATCTTCAACACAACAAATAAGTTTTACAGCCGATTTTATCGTTAAAAACTAGAAATCTAGAAATTATATTCAATCCTATAAGATTTTGTTTTGCAAAGGGAACATAAAAGGGAAATTAAATTGCTCAAATATTCAATGACACTTTGAAATTCTATCATGTATAAGGTAAAATTCAAGGTGTTACAACAGATAGTACTAACTAACAGAAACTACACTTTTGCTGTGAAGCATTCAAAAGACGTGCATTTCGTTTGTTTTGTACTACACATTTTAAGTGTAGGGCCTCGTGATTTCATGAAAGTTGTTGATTCCCATGTTTCCGATGAGGAATAGTCTGATTCCGAATCTGATGATGAAACTAAGTCAAATTCAGAGATGTTTGCGGGACTCCAGTGGATGAAATCAAACTACTTATGCGAAAAAAAATTAAAAAATCTGAGAAGCCAAAATTAGTTTGGAATCATTTTGTGCCACTTCGCTACAAGATGGAATTCTTCTTTACAAATGCTAGAAAAATTTGAGGGTCGTGGATACAGAAAGATCTCTAATTCAGAGCCTCTGTAATCATCTAATAAGTTTCAGTAAACTCTCAACAACTCTGGAGGCAGAAAAAAAATCGCTTCACCAATGGAAGTTATTGAAATCATTTTATTGATGAACAAGTTGAAAAAAAGCTTGAATCTTGGTATGATGAGGCTTGAGAGTGGTAATAAAAAGCTTGAAATGTCAACCTTTTTCTGTAAAAGCTTTGCTTGGTTGGATAAAAGTATAGTTGGACTTCAAGCCACGCTTTCGAAAACTAAGCCAAGCCCGTGAATATCTGCCTTGCACTGATAAATTACAGCAACTTGTATTTGTGTTGGTTACCTCTTCCAAATTTGTAATTACTTCTTCCTTGCGCAAGTAGCTATCTGTTAAATAAAATTCATTGACCGTCGCATTATTAGTTAGGATTGTTTTCGTTTTTCTCAGTCTTTTGTGTCATGAACTGTACCTAGTAGTTATAATGGAGAAAAGGATATTTGGCTGTTGTCAAAATTGTTAGTCGAATTTTTTTATTTTCCATTCTAGGTATTCCTCTAACTTTTTTTCACAGCGGTTTCTCATTCTCCCCCTCATTTCATTTTGCTCGTCTTTGTGAATGAAAACTTGTTATTCTACTGAAATATCCGAACTTATTAGAGGACAATTATCCGAATCTAATCTGGCCAGCCCTTGAATGAGAATGTCTGGCGAGAATTCATAGCCTCAATATGAAATTCCTGCAACGGCCAACATGCCAGGGATTCCTTAATTAATTTTTCGTCTTTCAGTATACTATTACAGAAGACGATCATTGACATTAGTTATGGTATAATTGAATTTTCTTTTTGAAATCGCCTCAGAGACGAAATTTCAGGAAGATGGTGAGTTGGAGCCGAAAAAATAAAAAGTATTTCGTTGTGACCGAGAGATGATGACATATTCATATACCTCTTCAGATAATTTCAGTGCATTTTTCATCCAATAAGTTATATTTATTATAATAATTAAAAAATACAGAATCAAATTAAAAAACATATGAAATGATTACAAAATGAAAATCTGTATAAAACCCGGTGTTTTTTCCCGAGCTCTAGTCGAAGTAATGGAATTCTCTGAATGCGAAACACAGTCAAACCACTACATATACGTTTTCCATTTTATTATATCTTTTACCGTATGACAGAATTGACAGAATACTGGTTTTAAACCAACTATGTTTTACCCATTCTCTCACCCTTTTTGCAACTATTTACACGTTACAATAATCAGTGAGGTCACAAAACATTAAAACATTTAGTAAATCATGCCTTTTTCCGAGTTGAAAATGAAAATAATTTCAGAATAATGAGGTTGAGGATAATAGTATACTAATGACTGCACCCTTACGAGCAACCCTCAGAAGTCAGAGACTTGTGGGCGTTATGGAAGACGTAGCCCTTACCTTTTAACGTGTGATGCCATGCACGAAATCAGTGACCATGCTGGGAATCGAACCCACGGCCCTGTGATTGAGAGGAAAGCCTCTACCATCACGACCACTACGGCCCATGTAAAATAAAATGTTTCCTCGCTGAAACAGTGTTTAACTTCCTTCTTCAATGAGTATGGTTGTCTGTAACATTCCGTATATATAGATTATTAAATTTTCTTAATTTTCAATTTGCTTTGGTAGGTTGAGTCTTTATCTACGCGGCCCTGATCAGCTTTGGGCGGCCCTACATGCACCTGAATAATAACAATACACAAATTAGAATGAATATGATCCAATCAACCAGTATAAAAAGAAATATAGAAATCGATATAATTAATATTCTTGAATGATTAGGTTCCGTGTCTCGTATTATATTGCAAAGTATTGCAAAGTTTCATATCCACTGAGACCGATACTCTTCATTTGTTACCACGATAAAAATCTTTTGTATTTATCTCAATGCTTGGGTTTATTGAAAATGGTAGCGCCGAGGAAAAAAATTGAGAAATAAATGATGTACATGAATATGTTGAACATTTGTTTCATTCACTCGTCTAATTTGCAGAATTTTTTTAAACAAATCACAATGGAAAACTAAAACAAATGAGCCAAAACAATGTTCCGTTTCATTCACAAGGATGCAAACCTAATGCTTGCTTTAAAACATTATTACTATCAGTATTCCTAGTTTGCAGAACTTTTGCAATTTTCAATGCAAAAATACAGCAAAATTGTATAGTTTGTTTTTATCGATGCACTAACATACCACAGGAGATTGAAAACTTTTGGAATTAATGTGAATTGATTGTCTATACCTACTGATTTATTTTGCATAAGGAGTGTGCGTTGTATTTTATGTAGTTGTCAACATTTTATTTCAAATAGTTTAGAAGAAAGGTACCAAGTTAACTATATCTGTCGACTTCTCATTTGATAGAGTCAATCGTGACCTACTTGCCATACTGTCTGAGTTAAGGCCGGTCCAGACACAACGTCTTATCGAACGACTTGTCGAACTCGACAAGTCGTATCAATAAAACGGAGCGTGTGGACCACAAAACGTACATCTTGCATGATCGAAATCAGGTTGAACGATAAGTCGAAAATCTGAAATTGATGCGACAAGTTGGAGCATGTGGACGAGCGTTCGTTTTGTCGGAACCATATATATGTATAGGGAGTATCAGTACCTAAATTCCGTTGTTTGTTGACCGTTGACATTTGTGCCAGTTGAGTTGAATTGTTGCAAATTAATATGTCAGATCTTCGGCAGTGCACTCGACAGTTTTTAAGAGAGATTATTAAACTCTACAAGACTTTCCCGTGCTTGTGGCAAGTCAAAAGTGCAGAGTATAGTGACCGCAATAAGAAGTCACAGGCATATGAAATCCTGATTGAAAAATACAGGGAAATTGATGAAGCGGCAAATAAGGAGACAGTACAAAAAAAATTAACTCATTACGTAACGTTTACAAAAAAGAACGGGTCAAAATAATCAAATCTACCAAAAGTGGGGCTGGTGAAGACGATATTTATAAGCCGTCATTATGGTACTTTTCTCTGCTTGAATTTTTAAGTGATCAAGATCAAATTAGAAAATCTACAAACACCATCGATGATGAGACATATGAGGAAAGTGAAAAGGAGGTAAGCGACGGTTGAGAAGGTATTTATAAAAGAAGGTTAAGTCTACAGGTTTGTGATATAATTTATTATCCAACATTTCGAACAACGAATTTTTGAAATCTTTGGTGTGAATACAATTCAAGAAAAAAACTACCCAAACACCACAACTACGTCAATTTTACTTGGGTAGTTTCTTTTTCTTGAATTGTATCCAACAGTTTGTTTCTAATATTATGAAGTGTGATTTACGGAAAAACTACTTTATCTTACCAAGGGACTGAGCCCTCATTATTGAAATAGTGACAGAACTTATCTCTAACTATTTTTGCATCATTGAAAATTTGGCCTCTCCTTCTTTGAAGGTTATGCATCAATTGTGGGTCACACCTGTCTCCTACTGCAAGAGAACATTCCACAGTATTGTCCCTGTCCATACTGTCTGGGGGTGTGTAATATTATGGAGATTTCTGACGGAGAAAATTATGTAATACACAATATGTTAAAACGACCTTCTATCTTTAAATTGATAGCAGTGTGGAAAATGCGAAATCGTGACGCTAAGATGCCGAAAATATTTTCAATGGTTCGTCGGGCTCTGGATAGGAGATAATTAAATATTCTGCGATCTCTGTTCAGTGCTTCACTACTATATGGCTTGATAAGATAGGGACGCATGGCAAAGGCTTCATCACCAACAAACGTATATTCAACGATTTCGTTGGAATTGTGCATACCTGCTGGTTTTGGAACACTACCCAAACAGTGCGGAAATTGCCATTTTCTTTCAAAATCGGCTGCTATTACTAACCATTCCTGTTCGCTTTCTGGAAACTGAAACAAAACAAATATACGAACACTAATTCTTAATTTGAGCATCTAACGGCATGTCCACATCAAACCAATAAAAGAAACATTCATTTTGTCACCCCAACGGTATAGTTTGAGTGAACAAATTAAAAGTTGAAATTTGCCCTGGTAACAAGTTTGTATTTCGTTTTTTATGAAACATAATATAAAAAGATCTTCAATGTTGTGTTATTAATCTTCTCTAATCTTACAACAATTCATGGTTTCAGTATAACTCAGAATATCAGAATTTTCCTGCGACACCATCTCCCGGTCCATCAGCATCCAATCCGACTAGTGATACGACTTCCAGTCTTACTACCCATTTGGGAACTTTGAATCGCAAGAAGAAAGTGTCTTCAAATAACAATGAAATGGCCGAAGTTATGACGAAAATTAGTAAACGATTAGACTCATTCGGAAAACATGTCGCCGATAGGCTTCGAGCAGTCCATCCTGATCAAGTCAAGTTTGCTATGAAACTTATTTTTGATGTTTTATTTGAGGCGGATCTATTATCGTTGGATAGACATTCCAAAATTGTTGCCGGTGAATGCCAACAAAATCCTAACCAGCTTCAACCAGTACCCACACAGCACTACATCTCCCAACATAGTAGAACACAAAATATTCCCAATTTCGGACTAAGAGGACAAATTCCAAGGCAGGGATGTGAACAAGGGTATTATTCACTACCGGGAATGAGCCAACAACCATATGCACCACAGCTACAATTACCCAATCAAACAACCACAGCGGACCATGCTACCACCCATGTTATTCCGTCCACTTGTCAACAGTATTCAAACAGCATGCCCTTGCAAGCAACATCATCTATTTCCAATATTTCACCAACTAGGCAAGTTTCACAGCAGCTGAGCAAAGCAGCTATCAGCCGCCCGTAACATCCTATTTCCCAACGATGACCCAGATTCTACTCCTTCAAATGTTCATGAGTATCTTTCAAACTTCAATCCCAATTAGGATATGACATGTTTTGACTTACATTATGCAGTTTTTATTTTTAAAGAACTCGTATTAAGTTTCATAGTTTCATTTTTCTGTATGTACAATGCCAGACTTTGTTTATATCCAATAAAATTATTTTCTAATACTTCCCTTCAAGCATTTTTTTTTCAACACCTTGTAGATGGCGACGCAAGTCTCCGGTATTATTTCACTCAGTGATTGTTTGGAAATGAAGGTCGTGAACTCCAAATCTTTGTAGCTTCTTACTGTCGCAAGAAACCTTAGCGTAGCGCTGAGTCTCTCATGAACTGAAATAGCGTTTCTCATGCAGGTGTTTTGCTTCTGAATGTAGGGAGTAACCAAATTCAACAAATAGGTGTATGTTTCAGTGTCCATCCTCAGGTAATTACGCCAATCCTCTGATTCGTTCTGAAGTTCACGTAATAATTTGACATGAGAAAATTCATTTCTTTTCAACAACCATTGCCTCGACCATCTTCTTCGATTTTTTCGTTTGGTACTTTGAATTGCAATGCAAACACCATAGAGTGACCAAAGTAATGCTTCGTCCATGACAAACACGTCGCGAAACTGACTTTTGTCCGACGAAATGGAATCGTGTGGAACTGTGGACGCGCTGATATTTATTGAGTAAACAAACAGACCTCAGCATAGAACCACTGTGTACGTTTCGTCGAACGACTTGCATCATCATTTTATCGTTCGATAAAACTGATCGACAAAATGGAATCGTGTGGACGCGCTGATATCTGTACGTTTTATCGAACGATAAAATGATCATTTTTAATTTGTTCACTCAAACTATACCGTTGGGGTGACAAAATGAATGTTTCTTTTATTGGTTTGATGTGGACATGCCGTTAGATGCTCAAATTAAGAATTAGTGTTCGTATATTTGTTTTGTTTCAGTTTCCAGAAAGCGAACAGGAATGGTTAGTAATAGCAGCCGATTTTGAAAGAAAATGGCAATTTCCGCACTGTTTGGGTAGTGTTCCAAAACCAGCAGGTATGCACAATTCCAACGAAATCGTTGAATATACGTTTGTTGGTGATGAAGCCTTTGCCATGCGTCCCTATCTTATCAAGCCATATAGTAGTGAAGCACTGAACAGAGATCGCAGAATATTTAATTATCTCCTATCCAGTGCCCGACGAACCATTGAAAATATTTTCGGCATCTTAGCGTCACGATTTCGCATTTTCCACACTGCTATCAATTTAAAGATAGAAGGTCGTTTTAACATATTGTGTATTACATAATTTTCTCCGTCAGAAATCTCCATAATATTACACACCCCCAGACAGTATGGACAGGGACAATACTGTGGAATGTTCTCTTGCAGTAGGAGACAGGTGTGACCCACAATTGATGCATAACCTTCAAAGAAGGAGAGGCCAAATTTTCAATGATGCAAAAATAGTTAGAGATAAGTTCTGTCACTATTTCAATAATGAGGGCTCAGTCCCTTGGTAAGATAAAGTAGTTTTTCCGTAAATCACACTTCATAATATTAGAAACAAACTGTTGGATACAATTCAAGAAAAAGAAACTACCCAAGTAAAATTGACGTAGTTGTGGTGTTTGGGTAGTTTTTTTCTTGAATTGTATTCACACCAAAGATTTCAAAAATTCGTTGTTCGAAATGTTGGATAATAAATTATATCACAAACCTGTAGACTTAACCTTCTTTTATAAATACCTTCTCAACCGTCGCTTACCTCCTTTTCACTTTCCTCATATGTCTCATCATCGATGGTGTTTGTAGATTTTCTAATTTGATCTTGATCACTTAAAAATTCAAGCAGAGAAAAGTACCATAATGACGGCTTATAAATATCGTCTTCACCAGCCCCACTTTTGGTAGATTTGATTATTTTGACCCGTTCTTTTTTGTAAACGTTACGTAATGAGTTAATTTTTTTTGTACTGTCTCCTTATTTGCCGCTTCATCAATTTCCCTGTATTTTTCAATCAGGATTTCATATGCCTGTGACTTCTTATTGCGGTCACTATACTCTGCACTTTTGACTTGCCACAAGCACGGGAAAGTCTTGTAGAGTTTAATAATCTCTCTTAAAAACTGTCGAGTGCACTGCCGAAGATCTGACATATTAATTTGCAACAATTCAACTCAACTGGCACAAATGTCAACGGTCAACAAACAACGGAATTTAGGTACTGATACTCCCTATACATATATATGGTTCCGACAAAACGAACGCTCGTCCACATGCTCCAACTTGTCGCATCAATTTCAGATTTTCGACTTATCGTTCAACCTGATTTCGATCATGCAAGATGTACGTTTTGTGGTCCACACGCTCCGTTTTATTGATACGACTTGTCGAGTTCGACAAGTCGTTCGATAAGACGTTGTGTCTGGACCGGCCTTAACTCAGACAGTATGGCAAGTAGGTCACGATTGACTCTATCAAATGAGAAGTCGACAGATATAGTTAACTTGGTACCTTTCTTCTAAACTATTTGAAATAAAATGTTGACAACTACATAAAATACAACGCACACTCCTTATGCAAAATAAATCAGTAGGTATAGACAATCAATTCACATTAATTCCAAAAGTTTTCAATCTCCTGTGGTATGTTAGTGCATCGATAAAAACAAACTATACAATTTTGCTGTATTTTTGCATTGAAAATTGCAAAAGTTCTGCAAACTAGGAATACTGATAGTAATAATGTTTTAAAGCAAGCATTAGGTTTGCATCCTTGTGAATGAAACGGAACATTGTTTTGGCTCATTTGTTTTAGTTTTCCATTGTGATTTGTTTAAAAAAATTCTGCAAATTAGACGAGTGAATGAAACAAATGTTCAACATATTGATCATTTTATCGTTCGATAAAACGTTGTGTCTGGACCAACCTTAAGACGTTTACAGTAACGTTTTGAACTGGATTGGATATTATTTGCGAGGTAGAGCGTTTTCACACACACCGGCCAAACCAGTACCGGCGATGGTGCCGGCATCGAATGCAATGTAATCATATTGTAATTTTCACACATAGCCCGGTCCGACCTATTTGCCGGTACGGCCGCCGGGCCGATTCCGATTTATGCAGCCGGCGGACATCTCGACAATCAGAAGACAGAACGGTCTCCGATTTGTCGGTTTCTGTGATTTCTTATATACGTTAATATGATTGTCCACACCCACACAGGTTCTGACATTTCGGTGACGG
Source organism: Chrysolina americana (assembly GCA_958502065.1). Classification (NCBI taxonomy): domain Eukaryota; kingdom Metazoa; phylum Arthropoda; class Insecta; order Coleoptera; family Chrysomelidae; genus Chrysolina; species Chrysolina americana. Next base: position 32,623,295 of record OY293421.1, on the reverse strand, counting down.
AGAGTAGGTGTTTTGTTTATATCGCTTAGTATCGTTATTGTCCTCATTGCAATTAAGTATTTTGTATTGAATTGTATATTGTTACTAAAAATTAATAAATTGTTCAAATACGATGTTGTAAACCCTTGAAGTCGTAGAAAGTAAGCCATGTTTGTGGGACAAGACTGCAGATTGCTTTAAAGAAAGGAATAAAAAAAAAGCGTGGAAGGAAGTAAATTCGTTCTTAGAGGACACTTTTCTACAATGGGGGTTTCCAGTCATTTTCAGAAAAAAATATATTTCGATATAGTGCATTCATAAGTACCTTCTGTTCAGTTTTCAATTTTTTTTTCCGTAAATTTATCGAGATAAAAATTATTAAAAACGCCAAAATTAACCACCTAATTCAAACGAGCCGAAGAGGCACCTTTAAGATAAACTAAATAATGTGCCTGACAGCGTTGCCATATCGCCACGTCTGCAGTAATATTTTCAGAGTGTGTAATATTAATAACTCCAACCAAGATTACATTCAGATCACTTTGTTTCAATAAATAATAATTATCACATGAAATATATTACGATAACTGAATTTATTTACTATGATGTTACTGAAAATAGCTGCTATATTCTTTGACAGAGTATGTGGTTGTATCTGCTCGACTGGAACAAGACAGCATACCTGTATGATCTTTCCTAATCTTCGAATATTTTCATGTTCACGGTAATTTGAGAATAGCTATTAATAAATTACTAACAATTAAGTTCAATTTATAATTACTTTCTAGATTGTACAAAGACTTGGCAACTGCGGCGTCCGTCAGTCACTCTCGGCCAATCGTATTACATGAAGACAATGTCGTCACAGCTCAGGAGCGTTTGAATTTATGCATACTGAAATCACGTATTCAATATTGAATAATAAATCAGTTTTTCAAAATTTAGTGTGAATAAATGGTTAGAACTGTCCTCTATTACGTCAAGTGATTTTAATAAAATACTAGCTCATAATGATGGATAAATAGCACAGTTATTTTATTTTATCATACTGGCAACGCTCCTTCAGCAGTCACAAAGTAGTCTACAAAGCGATCCCTAATATCTCCTGCAATTCTTGTTGCTCGAGTACATGGCGCTCTATGTTGTAGCCTTTGCTGGCTTACATACATGTCAGATTCTCACTACATTATGTAGAACTACACATGCTTTAACATCCGTAGATGCCTTTTTCAACACATTTAATGCTCTCCGTAGAATTCTCCATTTATTAGACAAAATACCAAAAGCACATTCGACGTATCTTCGTGCCCTAGTTAACCGGTAATTGAATATTTGTTTTCTGTGAGACTATGTCCTGCACAAGGCCGCATCAGGTGTTCTGATAGCCCAAATGATTCATCCCCCACAAGTACGAATGGAACATTTTCTTTACCAGTTGAAAGTAAAGGGCAAGGGAATGGAATGTGTAACTGATTGTTCAACAATAAGTTAAAAAATACTTTTTGTTGGAACACGGCTGAGTCGCAATCTTTACCGTAGACCCCTATATCAATATAGGTAAATTTATAATCAGAATCAGCCACTACTATGAGAACAATAGAAAAATGACCCTTGTAATTTAATTGAGCCACTATGACCGAAGCGGTTTACTCGTATATGTTTCCCATCGACTGCACCTGAGCAGTTGGAAATTGGGCGGATTTTTTGAAGCCATCAGCTATTTGTAGCCATGTTTCTTCTGTAGGTCGGAGAAGGAATTCATCTTTCAATACATCTCACAAAGAGTTGCATACCAAACATACAATTTTACTTATTGTGCTTATTCCCATTCTATAGTAGTAATGTAGATTAGTAAAAGTTGCTCCAGAAGCGAGATACCTGTAATTGAAAAAATGTTTTTAATAAAGTAGATAGATACTAAATTGGTAAGTTGTGTGATGAATGCATTTTGTTAAAATCCTATCTAAAATCCAGTAGCGTGCAAATTTGAGGATTTACATGTCTTATTTCTAGGTGAAATAATTCGTGGGAAATGGCAAAATATCCGAGACTCTTTCATGAAATCGTTGAAGAAAAACTCTAGTCAAGTTACTACAAAGAAATATATATATACCATGATAACCTCTTATTCTTGCTGAAAGTGTAGAGACGAAACGCATCAGTCAAGCATTGATGATTCCCAGAATAACGAGCGGTCGCTGTTAAATGAATCCCAAAATGAAGTGGCAGCAGAGACCGTACAAGACGTGCAAATCCAGAATAATGTTGGTGTTAAACATAGAAGAAATTGCAATATCCCAAAAAACCCTTGCTTTGCAAGAGGCCGTTGACAGAAAAATTTTAAAAGCCTTGGAAAATCTCATTGACGAGGATGAGGCGTTTTTCATTTCAATTACTCCGTCTGTACGAAGAATGTCTAATGAAGATAAATTAGAGTTTCGTATGAATGTATTGCAGATATGAATAGCCGTAAAAATATCCAACCACCAGTATTATCTCTCCACACATCCACATCAGCTTCTCGATGAGCATCACCATTCTCATATCGTTCTTTTGCATTTTCTGATACTTCTAATAATAGCCAAAGAGCCAATTACTTTCATCATAGTCAACAGCACTTTTTTTTACCTTGTGATACAAAAACAACCAAACTATAGTGACTCAGATACAATTTTATTTGTACCACCTACAAATTCCTCTCTGCAGCCTCTGTAAATATGTGACTTTCGTTAAGTTGAGTTACTGTATTATTTTAGTATTTACTTACCTAATTGTTACTGCAATCATTTCCTTTGTAGGAATACATGCTCTCATTAGAGTATCCTGATGCTAAATGTTATTTTTCAGTCGTTCCACCAGAAAATCAAATGTATTTGTTCTCATTCTGAAGTAATTGAAGAAATTGAAGTTATGTTCTCTTAGTTTTTCATAGAGCATGTAAAAAGAACCTTCTGTATCTCACAGTCAACAGGGGATGTACCCAGTGTTGTCCTTCATATTTGCCTTTTCGGTATTTTCTCCTAAGATACAATAACCCTAGCAGATAACGTCTGTTGACATCAGCAACAGCACACATCTTTCTTCCTGCACTGTTCAACAAATACTGAAACAGATAACGGCACCGATATACTAGTCTAGTCAACAAGTGCCATTTAGACCAACTTTTTTCAGCAGTCTCCGAAAATTATGATTGAGGTGTCATTCGATTCGGAATGACATCCAGATGATTTTTGAAAAAAATGAAGTTCCGCATGAAAAAATTGTAAAAGTTATTGACAGTTAACTAAAAAAAAAAGATGGCTTTAGTATTTTGTAAATATCTCAAAAACTAATTAAAATTTTTTAAATCTAAAAAAAGATTCAAAAAGAGGAGGAAATTTCCTAAAAAAAAGCTCAATTCCCGGAATTGTAGCATCAATATTTATAATTTTCCCAGAGGGATGAAAATACGGCCGAAAACGGGTACTCTGGCTCGGGCAAGCCACACCCACTTTGGACACTTTAACAATAAAAATTATTTTAAAATACTAAATATGAAAATAAAAAATTGGAAAAATTCAGGCACTAACTGAATAGATTAATGAACAATAATCCGCTTGAAAAAAATTTTTATCACAATTTTTCAATTAGTTAATCAATAGTTAATTAATAATTTTTTTCTGCTTGAACATGAACATTGCAAGTGTGATAATTGTTAAACTATAAATTTAAGATTTTTTTCCTCTTTTGTAGCAATTCTTGAAAGGCTTCAGAATAGAACCCCGTTGGAAAAATTAACAAGTTTTTATTTTTCAGTTTTTTATTAACAATTTTCGTTGTTGCAAAATTAAATACTTAAATTAATCATTGAAAAAAATTTTTTTTTTTAAATATTATCAATAATCCGTTTTTATGTTATCAGAAACTACACAGAAATAATTTTTTTAAATTTCTATCTCTAATTGTTTAAAAAATTGTTATAAACAAATGCGTTGTTTATAAGATAATTGAAATTTTTTTATGGAATTTCAATCTTTGATACAAATAAAGATTTTTAAAAGAAAAATTGTTCCTTAAAAAAATTTTTTTATTGCTTGAAAACGCATTTGTTAATTAACAATTATTTTCTCCCGCTTCTAATTAATATTAAGGAACCATTTTTTTTTTTAATCATTATTTGTCTTTCTTTCTGATATAAAAAAAAAAAAATTCCATTTTATTTAATTTTTCATTGTTTATGCAATAAACAATTTGTTATAAACAAATAAATTTTTACCTTATATTTTTATTTCTATTCTAATTTCTGTCACAAAAACAGACATGATTTTTTTTCTTTTTTAAATTTTTTTTTATTATTTTTTATTTAATTTTTAAATATAAGTTCTCTCTAACTTCGTCATTCTTACCTGGTCTTCATCCTTAAAATTATTATAATTTACAAACTAATGGAGATACGATGAAAATACTTAAGACTTATTTATTCTCCATTACATAAAAAACAAATTTAGCAGAAAAGTTTAGTTGTTACTTATTTATTTATTGAATTTATAGCAATTGTTGTTGAAAGATACTTAGGGAAAAAATTTTTTTTTTGTTTTAATGCTTAAAAATCTTATCAACTATTAAAAATATGACTACTTCATTCAAGTATCTTATCAATTATTGTTCATTACTCAACATTTTTACCTTTTATATATTAATATCACTTCATTATACTTCAAATTCTGAATATTACCATGTAAACAAAAAATTTTTGCAGAGTTCATTAGTCTAAGTGTTTTTGAAAGGAAGAATGATCTTTAAATTGATTTTCATTTAACAAAATTTATTAATAAGTAGTTATTAACATTTACAAAATTTTTTTTTTGCATTTTATTGTACATTCTGTTTATTTTTTGAAACGTTTCTTTGATGGTGGCTCATAGTCTACAGTTTCTTCTTGTCTCATGTTTTCATCGTTCTCTTCGTTCTCCAGCAAAGTTTCCACAAATTGTCCAATAGAGATGTCATAATCAGCACAGGCACTATCGTCTTCATTATCATTTTGTAATGCGTTTTCTTCATCAACATCGCCGAGTTCGTCATTATCAACTTCCATCGCTATCTTTTTGCAATTATCGCAACTCTCTCCTTTGCAATGCTTGCAGAGAGACGAACATGGAAGACCAGCCTTCCTGCATCCGCATCTTTTTGAACAATTTTTGAGGCAATTACAGTGAACTAATTTTAAGAGTTCATCAGGAGCTAATTTATCGGTTGTTCGAACTGGCAAAAAAATTGTTTCTGTCTTTATCCAGCCCCAATTTTCCGGATTGAGATCGTTGTTACCGAGCCAATATTGAAGCATTAAGCATTAAAACAAAAAAAAAATTTTTTCCCCAAGTATATTTCAACAACAATTGCTATAAATTCAATAAATAAATAAGTAACAACTAAACTTTTCTGCTAAATTTGTTTTTTATGTAATGGAGAATAAATAAGTCTTAAGTATTTTCATCGTATCTCCATTAGTTTGTAAATTATAATAATTTTAAGGATGAAGACCAGGTAAGAATGACGAAGTTAGAGAGAACTTATATTTAAAAATTAAATAAAAAATAATAAAAAAAATTTTAAAAAAGAAAAAAAATCATGTCTGTTTTTGTGACAGAAATTAGAATAGAAAAAAAAATATAAGGTAAAAATTTATTTGTTTATAACAAATTGTTTATTGCATAAACAATGAAAAATTAAATAAAATGGATTTTTTTTTTTTATATATCAGAAAGAAAGACAAATAATGATTTAAAAAAAAAAAAATGGTTCCTTAATATTAATTAGAAGCGGGAGAAAATAATTGTTAATTAACAAATGCGTTTTCAAGCAATAAAAAAATTTTTTTAAGGAACAATTTTTCTTTTAAAAATCATTATTTGTATCAAAGATTGAAATTCCATAAAAAAAATTTCAATTATCTTATAAACAACGCATTTGTTTATAACAATTTTTTAAACAATTAGAGATAAAAATTTTAAAAAATTATTTCTATGTAGTTCCTGATAACATAAAAACGGATTATTGATAATATTTTAAAAAAAAAATTTTTTTTCAATGATTAATTTAAGTATTTAATTTTGCAACAACGAAAATTGTTAATAAAAAACTGAAAAATAAAAACATTTTAATTTTTCCAACGGGGTTCTATTCTGAAGCCTTTCAAGAATTGCTCCAAAAGAGGAAAAAAATCTTAAATTTATAGTTTAACAATTATCACACTTGCAATGTTCATGTTCAAGCAGAAAAAAATTATTAATTAACTATTGATTAACTAATTGAAAAATTGTGATAAAAATTTTTTTCAAGCGGATTATTGTTCATTAATCTATTCAGTTAGTGCCTGAATTTTTCCAATTTTTTATTTTCATATTTAGTATTTTAAAATAATTTTTATTGTTAAAGTGTCCAAAGTGGGTGTGGCTTGCCCGAGCCAGAGTACCCGTTTTCGGCCGTATTTTCATCCCTCTGGGAAAATTATAAATATTGATGCTACAATTCCGGGAATTGAGCTTTTTTTTAGGAAATTTCCTCCTCTTTTTGAATCTTTTTTTAGATTTAAAAAATTTTAATTAGTTTTTGAGATATTTACAAAATACTAAAGCCATCTTTTTTTTTTTAGTTAATTGTTAATAACTTTTACAATTTTTTCATGCGGAACTTAATTTTTTTCAAAAATCATCTGGATGTCATTCCGAATTGAATGACACCTCAATCATAATTTCCGGAGACTGCTGAAAAAAGTTGGTCTAAATGGCACTTGTTGACTAGACTATACGGCCTGTGTGAAATACGCTGTTGTCTGGTCCGGAACCGGTTCCAGCACCGGCACCGTCACCGGCATCGGCTTTGCCGGTGTGTGTGGAAACGCTCGTAGGCCTATGTGTCCAATTTGCTGGTACTGTGTCATCAGAAATTTCTGTAACATTTGGGGTTCCCCAAGGATCTAATAATAATCCATTATTCTTTTTGTTATTTACTAATGATATATCAGAAGTAATACAACACAGCCTCTGTTTGATGTTTGCAGATGATTTTAAACTCTATAGAATCAATAACAAAATCTATGATGCTGAACTATTGCGAATGGATTTGAACAATTTGTCCCGTTGGTACGATATGAATATGCTTTATCTCAGTATAAACAAATGTTATCGAATCACATTCGTACAAAGTGAAAAATGTTGGATTGTCACAAATTGATAATATTGTTATGATTTTACTAAATAATACGCCGAGCACACTACTAAACTGTTTTTATTACCTTCGCTATAAAAATACAACTACTTCACTGACTAATAAAATACTTAGTTATCTTCTAAATATTCCCAACACTTATTAACTTCTTCAAAAACTTCTAAACTTCCTTATCACTTTTTCATAAACTTCGTCTTCCTAGTGAAATGTGTCGCCTAATATACTCAATTCGTCTAGGCCAGAATTTTTGGGATGATTTCGAGAATACCCAATACAGAAAAACATCTACTCACTTCCAGGAACTGAGCGATGAAATAAATGCTGGCGGCCTCAGCTCAATTGTTATGCAAATGAGTTACATTTTTTATGGTTCAGCATATTTTTGATCAATCTCTTAACAATATTGGGTCTGAATCATTTGAATTATTAGGCTTCATTCCATAGGTGTCAGATAAATTTTCCGTTGACACATCCAAAATATTCCACTTCTCTCTCGTTCAGTCAGTTATTGATTATAACTGTATTATGTGGTGTCCGTTTCATCAAACGGATATAATAGAATTGAGAGAGTTCAAATTAAATTATTGAGGTCGTGTTAATTCAAACTAGGATATCAGAGGAGAGGATATAATATTCTGACATTTTGAACATTTGAATATATAAAGTTTGGAACATCGAATAGATGAAATAGATTTTAGATTTCTACACAATGTTATGAATTGAGATATAAGTTGTCCGAATATAATTAAACTCTTTAATCTAAATGTAAATCCAAGAAGTACAAGAATTTTGTAACTGTTCATGGTTCCTCATCACAGTACGAACTATGGCCAAAATAAGTCAATTACGACGGTAATTAAATTAGCAAATAAAAATTGATTTATTCCATACACCCATATTTGCTTTCAAAAATCAAATGAGGCACACTAAATTGTTGTACCTTAGTTTTAGTTCATTACGATTATATTCATCGATAAGGTGAAGTAAGAATTGTCTCTTAATTATTTGTTTTTTGTAAATTGGCATTTCCGTACATAATTTAATGAATAAAAATAGGAATCATGTATATGTATTTTACTAACTTTTTGTACTATTGATATTCGATTCTTTACTCACTGGTATATTCTCTTATATTCAATTTTGAGTAATAATCACAGTCCCTATTGTAGTGTCCTGAAGATGACTTAATGTACTTAAGTCGAATCTTCGGCAACAGATCCACAGTGGTTTCAATTTTCTTGAGCATTTCCCAACTATTCAATAATCAGAGAGGTCACGAAACATCATACAGAATAAGTTCATTGATTACCACAGTCTTTTTAATGATTCCAAAGGATTCAAAAGTTCTGAATCCACATTTGTAATTATTCGCAATACTCAACTTTTTACCTATAGACTCATTCTGGCCATACTTAGTTGGTACAATCAAAGGTTACTTTGAAGATATCTGTATTTCTTGTTTTCTTTGAATTCACAAAATTATGATGATTATTTTGTAGGTTAGTGTAAGATCTGATTCTAATCACCTATGAGCCAGAGTATTCAAGTTGAGAGTGTCCAATATAATTTTATAGTTATATTCTCCAATATGATATACTAGTTTATATGCAGAGTACCTTAGAACCGATGGTTCCAAAACTCTGGAAGGCGTCAGAGCCGGAATATACGGGATGAACCCAGTAGTGAAACGCTCTTCAGTATGGGTAAATTAACTACGGTGTTCCAGGCAGAAGTATATGCCATTGAAATAAAAACAATAAAAATATTATCAGATAGTCAATCAAGCAGCACTGAAAGCGCTTGAATCCAACTGCTTTGAATCCAGAGCAGTATGAAGCTGCAGAGAAACCTTAAACCGACTGGCACAACGCAACAAACAAACAAACAAAACAAACTAGTCTGGATACCAGGTCACACGGGCCTTGAAGGGAACGAAATAGCGGACGCCCTAGCGTGCCGTCTATGCATGGAGAAGGATGAAACAGCTAAACACATTTTATGTACATGCCCCTCAGCGGCCAGAACCAGATTCTCAACATTTGGCAATACAACAGTAACGCCAGAGAACCTGGTAAATTGTTCTCCCAATACACTTTTTAATTTCTTCAAGAGATTGAATATACTGGAAGAAATACAACCATAGGGTGAGCCACAATAGGCCATTGGCCGCCGTGGAGGGCCTGATATGGGCCCATTCACGTTCAAACCTAACCTAACCTAACCTAACCTTAAAAACTTGTTTTGAACAGTCTCAAGCATATCAATATCCACATTATATGAAGGGCACCAAATTGTGGAGTTGTATTCTATTATTCTTCTAACAATCGCACAATATAATATGATCTTCAAGTAAGAAAGAGATAATTTATTTGCAGATCTAACAGTGAAACCTATCATTTTTAGTGCTCTAGAAGTAACATATGCCATATGTGGTTTGAACGACATTTTTTGGTCGAGAATGATTCCTAAATCTATGATTGTATTTGTTGTTTCTATTTATGATTGCTGGATTTCATATGGACAATTTATGAGATTTTTGTTTCAGAAAAAAGTTAATTTATGACATTTATCTATATTCAATTGCAATAAGTTTATATAAAACCAGCGTACAAAGTTACATAAATCGTATCGTAAAAATTCATTTTCAGATGAGTCATGAATAACTTTAAACATCGGCAAATAGAAGAAATTCACTATAGAGAATAACATTATTCAAGTCATTAACAAATAGGTTGAAAAGTAATGGTCCTAAATGAGATCCTTGCGGTACACCAAAAGAGCTGCGATTGAGGAAGATACTGAGTTGCCATATTTTACATATTGAACTCTGCAGGCAAGATAATTTTCAAACCATTCCAGAATGTTTTCCTGAATACCCCAAGCTTCTAGTTTATAAAACAACAAATTATGATATACTCGGTCGAATGCTTTTGAAAAATCTGTGTAAATAGAAGCATTTATGATAAAATGTTGATACATAATCAGATTAGAACTGGTAGATCTACCACGACTGAACAGTGAAAACAATTTGGGTAATTCAGATTGATTGCAAACTGCTCGATAATTTTAATGTCATTATGTGATATACTTTTGTAAATAGGTTTCAAAAAACAATTTTTGGAATAATCTGGAACGATGGAAGATTTGGGAGATGTTGAATATCTCGTGAATGGGTTTTGACTCCATCGAGACCTGTGGACAACTTCCATGGTTCCAGTTCAATTATTTCTTCAATATCAACGCTATAACTACATATATCCACTGTCTTACTGAATTTATATTGTGGGATTTGGTTACAACTATTTCATCACTGTAGACAGATGAGTAATAATGTGTAAAAAGATTTACAATATAATTGTTATTTTCACTAACAGAGTCATCATAATACATTTTAGATGGTAAAGAGTGTGACTTTATATCAATATAATTCCATATACTTGGTTGCAAAATCTAATGTCCTCAACTCAGAACTGAACCTTAGATTAACTTTACTTTTCAATAAATGGTGATACTCGATAAGTAATTTAATATACTTGTTTCGAGAATGAAACATAAAAAGGACAAATTCATCGGGTATATGTGGTTAAAATTAGTTAAAATTAGTTAAAATTAGCTAAAATTAGTTAAAATTAGTTGAAAATAGTTAAAAAAATATGTATATGCAGAGTATAAAAATGGGGACTATTAATATTTACAACGATTTTATAAAAGTAGGTACGTAGGTTGGATCGTGTTCGACGCACGAAAATTATTCGGTTATTCTCAATTAAGTGTTTTATAATTTCTCTGGACGTATTAAATATATATTTTTTCAATCATTTTTTGATCCTAAAGAAAAATATGTCATCACAGACCAAGATAAAATAAAAATCTGCAAACTGTGACAGTCGTACATGCGTTTGTATCTTACTATTTGAACCACGTATAATATGAATCACATGGATTTTGTTTATTGAGGCTGAATCATTCAGTAATCTGGAATTTTTTAAATTTTCATTAGCATGTCACCACTTCCTGTATGATGAAGGGTTATGTACAATCATAATTGTATATGTTCAAAATAAACATTAATTCATTTCACATCGGTTAACCACGTATTTTCAACATTAATGCACCACAAATCATTATCATTATGGTGACTGATATTTGAATATAAATGATTAGTTTGGTGAAAAGCCATTATTTTCCAAGGAAATCTGATTTTACGATATCTGCAACAGTATACCTACATTGTTATCAAATATTCTTCAAAAAAGAAATAATTCGGTTTCTTACAAGTCTTATAACATCCTATTGATTTGATTCCAAACACGGTCTTTTTATGTCACCCGAGTTAAACCATTCGATTCTCACCTCTTTCCTCGGTGAAGATCTGACCGTAAGCTAGTTTTTTATTTAAGAACTCATGTGGTTTATATCCAAATCCCATTTCCTTCCCATTAGATTTGCATCAGCGCTGGCCCTCCAGCCTTCGTTTTGTTCCAGGGGTGGGATACTTTCGATCGAATAAGTGAGATGACTTTATGAATGAATTCTTGGTATGAAATAGATAAATAAAGGTTTATTTTCTAAAATTTACAATAAAATCACTGCAGAGTTGTCTAGTTTATTACATTTCACCAGCGTCTTCTTTGTTTACCCCACGCGGACTTGGATGTCCAACGTTGGCAAATGGATGCACGGAGAGCGCTTGTGCCAAGGGGTGCCTAGGGTCCCAGAGAGGGGGCGCTGACAGCCGCCTCCGCTGGTGTTGGCGGGTGGTCGAACTATACAACTCATGAGGGTTGTAGGTGGCATAATACACGCCTCCTGCGAAGCTTATGCGTGTCATTCATTGCATTCTATCCAGATACTGCTATTGTCTAAGTTCATGTGAGGCTGATTATTGCGAGCTAATCCCGGAAAAGGCTAACAGCAAAAAACCGGGTTATTCTTGGTAGAAACATAGACAAAACTGTCGACTGTAGGATTAAATGGTGGTATCCTACCCCAGACTAACACTCTTACCCGCCAATATAAATGAATGGACTAGGTAAAAATTCTAAAAAGCGGTGGAATTAAGTCAACGCAAATTGAAAATAATTTGACAGATTATTCAAAACATGTTCCTGTGGCCCTATCGGCTCTATTATAATATAATATCAATAATAATGATGTGGCAGTAACCGAAAGAATGCAGAAAGCCATAATTCTTGGTTCACTCCGCCTTCTCAGGGCACATGACTCTGGAACCTAGTAATCACTCACCCCACGGACGTGGGGAGTGTTTACTGGGGTTATTGACACACCAGCGCGCCCTTCGGAAGTATCGGGGCTTCGGAGACAGGGCCTGTCTGGGTAATTCCTAACGAATAAAAAAAATAATAATAATAATACTCCCTCATAAACACTCATAGAGTGTACCCTGTGCCTGTACCGGTAGAGGACAGCTATTCTGCCGTGTGGTATATGCGGTATATGTGCAAAAGTGATTATTTTGAGATACTTATTGCCATTCCGGTATTTTCTGTTCTACACAATTTATTTCAATTTCAAATCAAAGAGCATTTATTGACGTTATTGAATAAGTATTATTTCTCCACGAAAGAAAGAAATCTCTCACTTTGCCCGCCGAGGTCTGCAACATGAATAAGTATCTGGATTATTTCAAAAATGTTACTTACTGCCCTTTACCTTCACAGGGCAGTATTATAATTACCACCAACGCATATTTTTACAGAATTCAATCAATGACGATGAAGTAGACTATAAATAATTTTTGACGTTTCCTAGATTTTTCACGAACAATCTCTTTGTCTCCATTTGTAGTTGTACTGGGTATACCTACCACGATGAACCGAGTCGAACGAAATGTATGATATTTGGAAACAACTGGGGATATTTTTCTGAATATTTGTATACGGGAGTTATCCGAGGAGCTCGGGTATATCGGAAGTGGACCCCAACTATGTGTTTTTTTAAATGTAGGACAGGACACTGTTTCTAATTACATTTTCAGAATCTACTATGAATTTAAATATCACTTTATGAAAGTGTGGAGATGTTATTGCTGTGGAAATTTTTGAAGAATTCATATGGTAAGCAGCAAGTGAATATTATTTTAGCAGTGAACTGAAGTGTTTATTATTTGAAATGAGACGCCATAGAAACAATATACAGGTTTTATTGTTGAATGGATTGATGAAGTCTCGACAATAGCCCAGTTGTATTGTCCGTTGAGAGAAGTAAGACGCCATAGAATCAGCAATATGCAGGTTTTATTGTTGAATGGATTGGTGAAGTATTGACAATGTGCAGGTTGTATTGTCCGTTGAGAGAAATAAGACACCACATAATCAGCAATTTGCAGGTTCCATTGTTAGTAAGTATCGTGAAGTCTTGACAATACGCAGGTTGTATTTTCCATTGAGAGAAGTGAGACTCCATGGCATCAACAAAATACAGGTTTTATTTATGATAGGATTGGTGAAGTCTTGACAATATGCAAGTTGCATTGTCCGTTGAGAGGAGTAAAACTCCACAGAATCAGCATTATGCAGATTTTATTGTTGATTCGATTGTTGAAGTCTTGACGATATTCTCGTTGTATTGTCCTTGGTAGAAGTAAGAGTTCATAGGAATAACTGAATATTAGACTTATTGCTTATCGAATTGGTGAAATCTTGGCAACGAATGAGTAGACTAAAGTTGTCTTTACAAATTATTTCCATTCAAACATTTACAAATTAAATACTGAATCGAATTTTTTCAGAGCACTGAGGATAAGTGCTTGGCAGGATGGCTGGATGTTAGGACCTTCGGAGTATAATATAGATTATGAGTTGTATTCAGAGTATATTATCACCACATTATTTATTCCCATCGGAATGTGAGAGTAGGTGAAGGTTGGTTTCGAAAGAGGTGTAAATGAGCAATAGCGAGACTGATCGAATAGGAACGGATGAAATGATAAGTTAGTAAGAATAACTGAAACGAGTAACATTGTCGGAAGTATTACTTAAATTAAATCAGTTTAGGGACATCAGTGCATTATTCAAACTACCATTTGCAAGTGCCTATTCAACCCGACGTACCTCACAAATAGCAAATAATTGGAAACTCCTGAAAGGGGTGAAAATGTAATTGTCGAATTTGACCTGATTGACAGAAAGCAGTGGAATGTTCACCGCGTTAGCAGGTCTAAATGTAGTAACTGGGTGTTTATGTTGAACATTGATCACTGATCAATTCCAAACTTCAAACTCCATCAACATCATCAGAGTTATCAAACTAACACGCCACCGGAGATTAGATTTCCGCGAAAGGAACAGGACTGACTGTATATTCGGCACCACATGAGATATTTACAGTTAATAATCATTATCTTGGTTGAATTAGCCCGTGCTTTGCACACTAATATTCCCATTAAATCATGCTAATAACCGAATTATTACCCAAGATATGTTCCATTAAATCCGTGATTAATCCCATTTTGATCGTAAATTGTATGAAAATCAATATTACGTGTTAGTAATTCGTAACACATTTACATCAGTAGTTGATTCGATGCATTAAATAACTGCGTTTAAACACACCATCATGCAATTTTGAAGCTGGTGGTTGGTTCGGAATTTTGTTTGGGATCACACGTTGATGAGCAAGATTTCTTCAATCTTCCCTAGCTCGCACGAAATCTCATGAAGGGTCCCTATCCGTTTAGAAGACACTGGTTGATAAAGAAAAAAAAATCCACATATAAGTAATAATTTCAACTGTTACGAGATTTCGCTAGAGGCGATTTAGATTTTGTATGCATTTATTCATCATTCATTCCGGATTAAATTTTAGTTGATTAACCATTGTAATACCCCACAAATATCACCTTGCAGTATCATTCAATTTCTATTCTATTATGTTTATCAAATATCAATGTCTCTAATCTCTGAATAAGCAGGTGAGTAAGTAGGCGTTAAGGTGTTGATTCTTGAAGAACACATTCAACAAATTACGACATTGCATTATTGACGCTGTTCGCTCTTTGTCCTCTTAAATTAGAACTTCTCAAGAAATAATGATAATCGCATTATCCAGATATACAATGTGTCCATTTAGTGCGTAAATCTTCGATATCTCGAAAGCTATGACCAATAGAGAAAAACCTTAAAAAAAGTCTTTTTTCAGTTACCGAATTCATTCATTAATTTTTCAGATATTTCCAACATTACTAGGTGTTTCATACAGTTCGATTATTATATCTTTACCCATGCGTCATCATTACAATACCATAATTCTTAGCTTAGCAGACAAATGTAAACGAATTTTGAATCGCTCATAGCGGTTGTTAGAAAGAGATGTTCGATAGAGGATGTGCGATTTCTTCTATCATAAATTGATGACGCATGGGTAAAGATACAATAATCGAACTGTAAACTCGGAACGACTCAAATTTTTTTTTTTTTCAAATAGTCCCGTATTTTTTATTCGAAATTTATTCCGCAGTAAAAAAAATTAAGTCAATTACGGCGTTGCTAAGTTATAATTGATAAACATATTTTTACTACTATTGGAGAATTGAAATGTAAATGATATATTCATTTATTCAAATTTTGAAAATATTTTTGGCCTACAGGAGTAGTAAGGTCTCAGGTCCAGTAATTTTGCGACATGTTCCCTTAAAGATTGCTCAAATTTGGATGTTGAATATTGTAAAATTCGGATGACATTCATCATCATTTTCAAATGTAACACCCTGTATTTTTATATGAAATGTATTCCGAAATCAGTCGCATTTCCATCGCTGGAAACAAATCAAAATCGGTTAGGGCGTTGTCAAGTTGAGTTATATCCTCAATTTCATCAATATTTCAGGGTAATTTGTAAGTTATAGTTCTTTTATTTATTTCTGTTCTGGACATATGATATCATCAAAGTTCCACATAGACTATTCATGTAATTATACGATAAGAACATATTCTGGCTCTTCAAGTTTCAATTTGAAACAAACAAATAGGTTTTGAATAATTGATCCGAAATACTACTTTCACAGTTTTGTAGACTATCGATTAGTTTTTCGAAATGGCCTGTCAAATTTATTAAAAATTTTGCTAAATTCCCACCACAAACCCGTTTAGAGTAATGGAATATTGTTTGTATTGTGGCAGTTGTTAAATAATGCTTTTTTGTGTTAAGATACTTTTATTCCAAATAATGATATTCGTGGTTGAGATAAAAGAAAAACAAGTAATGGAAATGTGAAAGAATACGGGGTACCCTTCTCTCTAAGCGTTTCCACCAAGAGGAAAATAATAGGCAAACATCTGACAGAAAACAACTACGTACCTGGCTAATACCACGACGGACATTGAACTACATTTGACAGATATTTGTGCAAAAATTAGAAAAAATGAAAAACTGTATTGCCGAAGTTATTCGAAATTACTTCCATTCTAATTGATACAAGCATCCCGAATTATTGTTTCCGTATCATCAATGGTGGTAGCAGGTATGCTTTAAACCATAGATTTTACGCGACCCTATAAAAAGTCCATACTGACCAAATCTTACTGGCAATTTTTTGAGGAATATGTTGTTCTAGATGGCACCAAACTTCTCTATGTTAGGGTGCAGGTGCACTATTCAATTGAAATAACATGTCAAGTCGAGTCACCAGTGAATTAAGTTGGCAGATCACCTTGTAGAAATCGTAATAACCTCACACTGGTTAAATACCGGACCATACCTCCTCTAACACTGAGTCCTCACTCATGATGGAAGTTTTGTTCTGGTTCTGTTCTGGTTCTGAACAATAGTGGTTCTGGGACGTCAGGATTATGCGCAGTTGAATAAAAGTGAACGAATTTGAACCTGATGTCTTCTGATCAACTGCGTATGATTCTGACGTCCCAGAACCACTATTTTACAGAAACAGAACAAAGCTAATAATGAAAATTTTGACGATTGCAAAAAAAATTCAGTGAAATGTTGATTTATCACTCAACAGCAGATTTTTTGAAAAATTAAGTGTTTACTCTTATTTTCGTTCATGCTCATGTAACTTGTCTTCCAAAATCATCTTATGTGAGTTCTTGTAGTTGAAAATGGTATGGATGAAATTTATGCTTGTTGAGGGACTTAATTTCCTAATATATGAATGTTTACTTATTTCTCTTAACTCTTAATGTCGGGTCCTCAGTTACTGATATAGCGATTGCAAGTTCATTTCTTCCGCCAAAGTAATTTTTTTCTCTTGTAGATTATTCATAATATACACTTCCTGTTCGTTCAAATCTTTCTTTCAATCTTGTGGAGCATATATCTTGAGGGTGTCGTCTGAAGAAAGTTTTGGGCATATATTTTAGAGGCTAGGATACAATTACAATGGCTCTTCCTTGAAGTATACGCCATGCTTCATTTCTTTCTGAAAATTATTAATTGTAAAACCTTCACTATCTTTTCATTTTCAACTATAAAGATATGACACGCAGAGATCAATTTTGAAGATTTTTCCGCCACTACGGATGTTGGGACCAGTTTACCAGACAATATAAAATGTATAATCCATGTGTACGTGAATGTTTTAGATATTTTCCAATGTATAATTGTGGTCGGTGTTTTTTAGGAGATGCCATAGTAAAGAGTGGATGTCACTTTGGACTAAAAAATGTAGAAATACTGCATTATGTTCATCTGTTTGAGCAGGGCCATCAGATGAAGTGCCTTCAGACCAATGTTCTGAAGGCCTTCAGACCAGTGCTCTTACAGCAGACATTACTTTTGACGTGTTTGTTTGTTTGTTTCACATATTTGAATCAAAGATAACAATTTGATTCAAAGGTATCAAGATTACGGAATATTTCGAATTTGAAAAATACACATATCGCAAAAATACCTGAATGATGTTCGGCATAGATAATTTTTTATATTTCTGTGATATGCACTATTCCCACAATCGAGGAATCGTGCCTAATAAATATCTTCGAGAAAGTGATAAACATAAGGAAATTACTCATAACTTGACAACTCCGCAACTGATTCCGACTCATTTTCAGCGATGAAAAGGCGTTAGATGTCGGAATAAATTTTTAATAAGAAATACAGGGTGTTCCATTTGAAATGTTCTTATGATTGTCGTCTGATTTTCATACTATTCAAAACGCAAATTTGAGCACTCTCTAAAGGAATAGGTCGCGAAAACACTGAATTCGCGTTCATGAAACCATGCTGCTACAGTATGTCAAAAATATTATGAAAATTAGAACAGATTAATAAACCATACCCATATCAAAAATGGTATAATACTATTCAAAACGCAAATTTGAGCACTCTCTAAAGGAATAGGTCGCGAAAACACTGAATTCGCGTTCATGAAACCATGCTGCTACAGTATGTCAAAAATATTATCAAAATTAGAACAGATTAATAAACCATACCCATATCAAAAATGGTATAATTAGGTTTATCAATTAAAACCGCAACTAATTTTCATTTTAAAAAGCCATGCAAATGCAAAACTTGGCAGAATAAATTTCGAATAAAAAATATAGACTGTTCTTTTAAAAAAACTCGTGTCTGAGTCCTACTTTTACAAAACATTCAGCAATGTTTGGCCCTCAAAGTTTTTCTCAAGTAGTTATGCCTTTCGAAATATCAAAAAAATTACGCAATAAATGGACCCACTGTATAAAATATATGTTAAATCCAATCGAAAGCTATTTACAATGGTGTGCGTCAGCACTGCCAATCAAATCACTGCGCTGTAGATTGAAATCGAAAGGATCTAAAAATAAAATGGAGGTGTTATTCAATGGTTTGAATTGCTGATCACTCAATGCCATCAAAATGTGGAATTCTCCACCTGACGACAATCAAGTATTTTCTGTTAAAGATCTTTAAAACAGTGCATTTAAAACACACCATTTCAATATTTTTCTTTTAAAAAAATTATTCAAGTACCAACTTAAAAATGAAAAATAAAATTGGGCATTTGAAATTTAAAGGAATTTGTTTCTATTTGACCATCTGGCAACATCGTTTACAAATTTCACAGAAAAGAAGGGACAAAAATCTACGTTAATAAGTTAAACAGTGATGACAATGTTCCGAGCACCGACCTATAATAAAATATAGGTCTGCGGTTCCGAGTCATTCTGTGACATTTTGTGTACTGTGTGCCTAACCCAAAGACAGATATATTGACTATGGTACTTCTTTTTCTAGCATACTACCATCCCCTACGTTTTGTAGGCGCTGTTGTAACATGCTAATTAGAAACAAAACCCATTAAAATTTAAAACCCAACATTTGGAAAATTTATTTGAATACTTTTCGCAGTGAAATTGAAAAACTCATGAATGAGACTCAACTTTATTTTGTTCAAAGTTGCATTTGCTCCAATAATCCAGATTGAGAAGAATTCCCCATTGATCGTGTCACAGTGTAAAATATATTGAAACTCGGAAAAGAAGTATTCGATATAAAATTAAAATAATTTCGAAGACGTTGAAATACCTTTGTTTCAGAAAATCCTTCAGGGTAGATTATGAGACATAGCATGTGCTGGTAGAGTACATCTTTTATTATTATTTACCGTGGTGCTCCGAGGCGACTTACTGATGATTGGTGGTGTGTTCACTTTTAAGCTGTAGGAAACCCGGAAAACCTACAGCAACACCCCGGGTGATCTGTGCGCACTCCAAGCAAGCACCAAACGTCGGGATTGGCATCTAGGCATCTCACATCATACTTGCTTCACAACAAGGCACGAGGCTGCCTAAATAAGAAACCGATGCACTTAAGAAATAGATTCTCGCCTACTGAGGCCTCGAAACTCTGTCCGATGCGAGCCAGAAGTTCCAGGCAGAGACTTCTTAGCTACCGGCTTCCCTTCGAGGAAACCACTTCCCTGGGTCTTGCTGCGATGAATATTGAATTATATGTTGTGGATGACTGTACAATGCTCCTCACTAATGACAGTTTTGAGAGAAATTCTTGTAATCGAGTATGAAGATTTTGAATCGAAACCTACAGGTCAGATGATGGAACTGTTGTTTTCTATAGCTAGTAGAATATATTTGTCATAATTGCCCTTCCAAACTAACATAAATACAGGGTATATTGCAATAATCTGAGTCGTTATGTATAGGGGAAACTACTGGGAGTATTTTTCTGTATGTATACGCGAGTTTTCCGAGGAACTTGTTTCACTTTAAATGTTTTTAAGTTATTTCCGACTTCCGGTTATACCGTCAATTAAAATCATCACCCAGGTTACATTGAAAACACTCTCAATAATTTTAGAAAATCCGTATAAAAATTTACTGATGTGTAAGACTCAATATAATTTACAGGAATTTTATGTTGACACACTTTCAGCTATTTGTTATGCTAATTATTTATTTATCTATTCATACTTACACACAAAATTTCAATGAAAACCCCTTATTCTTTCCTTAATTTAGGCTGATATCTTACAGAAAACAACTACTTCCCTGGCTAATACCACGACGGACGTTGAATTAAATCTGACAGATATCTATGCAGCGTTCTCCATAGAATCTGGGAGACAGGTTTTCTAGAGGTGGAAGTATCAGTGTATTGCGTGGAATGACCAAGGTCGTCGACGACTGTAAAAGTTGTCCTTGGTACCTTGCACTGAAGAGAGGCAATACACCTCGAAACTAGTATGTAAGTGGTCAAGTCCTTGATCATGTCGGGCAGGATTCTGCTACTTGATACATACAGAAAGCATTTGTGGCTGTCTCCCAGATTCTAGGGAGAACGCTGCACAGATATCTGCCAAATTCAATTCAACGTTCGTCGTGGTATTAGCCAGGGAAATAGTTGTTTTCTGTAGGATATTTGCCAAAATTAAGGAGAGAATAAGGGGTTTTCATTGAAATTCTGTCTCTCTCCTGAAGCCATCAGACTTTGTCTGATATTTTCACACAATATTTGTTTGTCCGTTTGTGTTATTATATTGTATTTGTGTTTTATTTAGTCATACATTTATTTTTACTTATTGACCAGTATGAATTTGACATAGGTATCTACTTATTTATCTCAGTATGTTTATTTAAATTCCTAACAAATATGAATCAGAAATAATGTAGAAACCTGTAATCAACCTTGAATAAACTTAGTCAACAAGAATGTAATTTCTTCTGATAATGAAGCATATTCTCTCTCATATTGGGAAAATGTGAAGGTCTGACAAGGCAAAGGTTTTCAATATTAGGGGAAAAAACCACAACCTTGCAACTACATGGGACATCTGAAGTCTGATCTCTGGAGTGAAAAGGACGGGATTAGACAAAGAGCTCTAAACTATTCATAGATTTGCTTTGATATAAGATAATTTCAAATGTCTACAAAAAAATTCAAAACAATTCCTCCTATTATCAGAACCACCATTTTCACAGAATGCTTTGGGTAAAGCTTACGGAGTTCAAAGAATGGGTTTCGATATTTAGTCCGTTTTTCCTCCTCTTTTCGGACGATGTTAGTTTCACCAGGGCTGAAAACTCAATGACGAAAATCGTCCTACTTTGATAGTCGAGGAGGACATCAGGCTTACTGGCTTGTATTTGCTTTAGAGTGGGGAATGAGTAGTTCCAAAGCATGGCATCACACGTATCAAATGGTAACGGCTTCGTCTTCCTCTAGCTCGCACAAGTCTCTGACTTCTGAGGGATGCACGTATGCGGCAAATGTTTGGAACTCACTTCCTGCAGAAATTCATGAAGAATATCAATTCGTATCTACTTTTCCTCGGTTCTTACGATATTATCTGTTCCGTGCTGAGTTGAAAAATTGCATTGCCAAAGTTATTAGGAGTGGACAAATTTCTTCTATTTGTCGTTCAAGATTCATAATAGCAATTTTGTTTTGTATTGTTGAGGCATATTAATTTGCCAGTTCAGACAGAAACAATTCACAACTCTTGAAAGTTTCAAATTAACTTTTACTTCCCTCCAAAAGTTATCTCTTTCCAGCCCAGCTATCGAATTAAACTAAACCGAGTGCTTGGATGGTTATTGGTAAACAAGTTTAGCGTTCATAATTTACTTAACGCCTTCCAGTGAGATTATTTGTTCTAACAGGTAGTTATTCGGTGTAATCGGTTACATCCAATTAAGCATTTCTATATATGCACTTCGAAGTATGTGGAATCGAATGGTTTGCGAGTTAATGGAATTAACACCGTTTGATATTTTATTTTTGTACCCAGTCTAACGGTTATTTGAACAATTTCAGAATTTAATCGCCAATTTATTCGAACCCGAGTTCATTTATAGATTTTCTCATTGGCAGTTAGTGAAGTTGCTTAGATGAAATACACCGACTACCAGAAAGATGTTGCAGATTTTTCTGGGATACCCAATATTTGATAGCGAATACACTACTAAAAGTCAGGAAGATTATTTACCATTATCATTATACGGCGGGGCTGGCTATCGGCTGAAATGTACGTAGTTCTGCGTAGCACCTTTCTACTCCCCGCTGTCAGGTCTATCTCCTCTCATCTTCTGGTAAATTTCTGGAGACTTCTCACGAGCTTTTCCTGTGAGATGACATCTTTTGCACTACAGTGTCCAAAGATATTCTTCCTCATTCGAGCCAGGGCTTCTCATGCAAACAGTATGTGTGAGGCTGTTTCTTCCTCATCACAGAACCTGCATAGTGTATCACCAGCATATGCAAGTAATGAGCCCTATGCTGTATCACTTTCGTTAAAAATAACGTCACCGTTATTCGCCATTTCCGTAATTTTACTATTGCTTGGTAATAGCAAAACAACGGAAATGACAAAGAACGGTGACGTTATTTTTGACAGAAGTGATACAGCATAGGGCTGAATGTCTCAGGTGGCAGTGTCCTTTTAGTTAGTTAGTTTCACCACCTTCCTGGGTGAGTTACGGCTCAGTTCAAGAATATCATCATTATTTTCCTGTCAGTATAGCCTTAGGCAGTAGGTAGGTAGGTATTTGAAAATTCCGGAATAAAATTGGATTATTGGAAATTCAACTTCCGTCTCGTAGAGGTTGCAAGAGTAGGTTTTGAAATTGAATAGGGAGTTTTCAGCTTACTTCAGATATATTCAACTCTCATGTTTCACTATTCATACACATATTTAAAAGACCGATTTCATTCAGTTCTTGTTTTCTTGATTTTTCAAAAATTTTGACTTTCCTCTGATTTGAATATTAATTTGAGTGGCATGGCGCCTGGACGTCGTAAAACTAAATTTTATATCAGTTGCATCATATAAATCTCAACAACCATGGTCTCTTGGCAAATGCTGCCGGGTTGTGGCTTTTTCTTACTTGAATAGAAGAAATTGTTACAACCCACTCGATTGTGTCACTAATATATGCCTAATTTTTCATAATGAATATTCCAGTCAGATACTTTCAGATAGCCTGTTGGCAGGCATCATTAAAAAACTACTGGTTTCCTGTATCCGAATCGATGAGTTGCGGGTTCTTGCCGGAATATATAGATACTAGGGTAAACACGATTTGAATTCCTCAATTTTTAGATTAGAATATACAGGGTGGGGCACCGAAAACGAAATAAATCGAATATTTTCTAAACACATTTGTTGTGAAGAAAATGCAATAACAAGATTTTTAATTCAAGGGGGACATCATCCTATCATAACCTCAACTGTCATACCTCTCCCCCCCTTGGTCGTTATCACCCAAACAATTGGAATAGGGAAAGTAGTAAGTGTGACACATCATTAAAAAGGTAATTTCTCATTTCGGGAAAACAGCTGATCCGTATTCCAAATTATGATACTTCATTTGCAAGCTAATTTGACATAAATTCGATGACAATGCATCATGGAATTTTTCTGCGGAAAAAACACAATGGCGTCTTCCAAGCGGACGAGATTTAAATTTATGGTCCGATTTGATTCAAACTTTATAAGTGGTGGTTTTCAGGTTCGGAAATTATAAATTGTTTCTCAATGCAGAAAAACAAGATGGCGGACGAAATTTGTAATCATGGTCTGTTTGCCCGCCATCTTGTTTTTTGTATCAACAAAATATCATAATTTCCGAACCTGAAAATCCTCAAATACTAATTTTGATTCGAATCGGACCATAATTACAAATTTCGTCCGCCATCTTGGAGCCAACATCTTGTTTTCTTTGCATTGACAAACAATTTATAATTTCCGATTCTGGAAACCACCACCTACCAAGTTTGAATCAAATCGGACCATAATTTTAAATCTTGTCTGCCATTTTTTGTTTTTTTCCTTGGAAAAATTCCATAATGCATTGTCATCGAATTCATGTCAAATTAGCTTGCAAATGAAGTATCATAATTTGGAATACGGATCAGTTGATTTTCCCGCGAGAGGGCGCCAAAATAGACAGTTAGGTAGCGAAAATTGAAATGGCTGAATTCCTCATGAAATTACGTTTTTAATGTCACCCTTATTACTTTCCCTATTCAAATTGTTTGGGTGATAGTGACCAAGGGGTGGGGGGAAAGATAAAATAGATGAGGTTATGATAGGAAGATGTCTCCCTTGGATTAAAAATCGACGTTGCATTTTCTTCACAACATATGTGTTTTGAAGATATTCGATCTGTTTCGTTTCCGATGGCCCACCCTGTATGAGACTATGCAAGCAAAAAAAATCTATACAGCTTTCATAAATATTTCATTTCTAAAAGCCCTCTTACAAGAGATATCAGCAGCATCAGAGGCCACCAAAATGACCCCTACAAGTACGGTGGGGTCATATGTCATGCATTATACAGTGTGTCCCAGCTTGCCAACTCCTTCGAAGTTGTAGAATAAATTGAAATTCGCTCAAACCCGTCGATTTTTACTAAGAGGAAAAACTCTTTCACGGCAAATAATAATAGCAGTCCTCTACCCGCACATGCTTTGGGTACAATCTATGAGTGTTTATGAGGGAATATTATTATTGCAGTGGTTTACGATTGCAGTTGTTTGAGCATCCTGCCAATTACCAAGACTAACTTATGATTTTATCTGCCTTTTTTTTTACCTGTAGCTAAAATCTATCAGACTTTGATAGTCGGGAAGTTACTTCAGGCCGAATTGGCTCAAATCGGCTGTACCTACTGCGACTTCTCATTCTGACTGACAAATCATCATCTTTATTATAATTTTTATACGTTAAATTGGAAATATGTATACGAATTCAATTATATATATCTGAAATGCTAATTTTTTTTCAGGTGAGATTTCAATAACTACACCTCATACGACCTTGAAGTATATCATTCTTATGGTGAATAACGTTATTGCTTCTTATCACTGCTAGGATAGCCTAGTGACAAGATACACTAGTTTACATGAATTATGTTCATTAAATAAAACATGATACGTTACTTTGGGTCTCTACATCTAGGATTTTTTTTAATTCAGGACCTTAGTTTTTTGAGATATTATTACGAAGATAAAAAAGCTACATCTAAATACACAACAAACAAATGAAAATGGTTGCATTTGGCTCTTTTTTCATATATATTTCCATCTGTATCTCTCACAACAAACGAAAAATAGTCACCTATCATATTTTGGTCCCAAAAACATTGATAATTTTGCTCAAATGATTTCAATTCTTGATGAAATCGCTCACCAATCACGATGTTCATCACTTCTGTCAGCAAGATTTTCTGGGAAAAAGTCCAAATGGAAATGCAAAAAATGAATTTTCAGTGACCTGTTTACACCCATATGATCGTAATTTTGCAATAAATTTTCAACAATTTCTTCATACGTTTTACTTCTTTCATTGCCTACAAAATTTTCATCGACACTTTTGAAAACCTGGAACATATTCATTTCCTTCAGGCATTTTTTTTATAATGGTCCTGTTCTGCTTTTGAGTCCCATAGGCATTAGAAACAACAGTACAGCTGTATCCACCTTGCAAGCCAGAAAGCGTACCTATAACATTCAGATCACCACGAATGTTTGTGAATTGTGACATTTAAATTCAATTATTTCATTTAATTTCGTCCAAAAAATCGTTCACCACTGATCTTATAATCCGATAGAATTTCTTAGAATTGAACAGTTCTTTGTTATTTGGTTTCACACACCAAAAAAAAATTAAACGAAACTTTTCCTGATATCCCGCATTGTCTTGGCATGTGGATTACTGTCAGCCCAGAAATGTTTATAACTAGAAAATTTAGCTTTCTGTCTAAATTATTTTCTTCTGGGTCGGGATAAGAATGCATGGTTTCACCAAAGCGTATCACATTTTGATAATTGGTTTCAGGTCTTGAACTTTTGTAAACTTGCATGGGTTCATGTAATGATTATGAAAAATCCAATTGAATTACAATAGATATTTTTTTTTATTTACTATTCGTGACGAGCTATTTTTCGCACCCTGTATATCACAAGTCGATTTTAGATATATAGTTTGACAATACAATACTTGACCAAGAATAAATTTCAATGGAACTTGGCACAACTTCATAATTTCAAATATTATGAGTAGTATTTGTATCGGTAGATATCAATTTTACTCAATTTCCACTATGAATTGTGCCCATTTTTCTACGATTTTTCATTTCCACTCTTTCGACAATAATACATTACATTACGGGTTCTAATAAAATAAAAAAATTTTTAGTATTTACTGAAATGCTTTCCCCCCAAAAATGCAGATAATTGCCATCTTCGAAAGAAACTTAAATTATAAGGCAGGCAGAGTAATACCTATTTGTATTGATTACAGCAAAATTGAAAAAAGTATCCATTTCCGTTATGAGGAACAGAGAACTTTGTAAATACCAAAAAAAAAATTATTTAATTCTATCAGGTCTCGTTAATTGCGATCTATTTCAAAGAATCCTCTCATGAAAGTTCTGACATTATATACCGCTATTTTGTTTTGGGCGAATATTTTCATCTGAAACTGTTATATTATTAGGTATAGAGAATTGAAAAATGAGAACGAGATATCACTCGATCACCATGCCACTTAAAAATGACGGCCCGACGCATTTTGAAAATTAGACATT
Source organism: Chrysolina americana (assembly GCA_958502065.1). Taxonomy (NCBI): domain Eukaryota; kingdom Metazoa; phylum Arthropoda; class Insecta; order Coleoptera; family Chrysomelidae; genus Chrysolina; species Chrysolina americana. The sequence continues at coordinate 32,596,101 of OY293421.1, read as the reverse complement.
TTTTATTGATGTCAAAAAGCAATTTAGGAAAAATTCGAAAAAAACTTGTCAATCCGTTCAATATTAACAGGGGGGGTTTTAATGGACAGACTGTATAGGTAATAACATTGAAAATATTTATATAATTTTAAATTTACCACAAAATCATTACTTTTATCCATCGTATGAATAATGGGTAAATGAAATGAGATTTTTATTGAACCTTTTGGTCTTTGCAAATTTGAAGTAAATCTCCTCAACAAATTATGCAAGCAGCCGTCAGTCTGATTAGGAGACGTATAGGTAGTAATAATAATTATTATAATAAATCCTAAATCGTCCGTTCCACGAGTATACTTCCCCAGACAATTGAGAGGCCGTGGACTCTTGAATTTGGAGTCTCTACATAACAGAATGGTAATGGATGGAGCCTGTAATCATTAGTTCAGATCCCCTTCTCTGCTCGGTATGTGATCATGGAAAAGCAAGGATTGGAGCATTTCTCTTCAAGGCAGCAACCCTTGCAGCCGATGAACTTGGTCTCGTATTCGACACTGAACGGACGAACCCGGACTCTGTTACCGAGTTGGAACCCGTTCAGCAAAAATTCCATGTCAAACCTGCGGAGAGTGAGAGTCTTCTGCAGCTACATAAGGATAAGCCAATGCATGAAGTCTTCTTCAAGGACATTGAAGACCTTGGCTTATGCAGACACCTGACTTATGCATTTCTCAGGTCAAGTAAGCTGAAGGAGGAATTCTTTATGACCTGTCAGGATGGTGTTACAACACCCTCATCTACCGAAGTCGCGTGATGGGTATAGAGGCCCCTGACACTAGGCGCAGAGCGTGTCGTGGGGCAGTTGAGACCATAATGCATTTGCTCTCAGCCTGTCCAGCTTATGCGGTCTCAGCCTATATCCACAGGCATAACGCGGCGCTACGAGTGTTGTACTACCATCTACGACACTCGTACGGTATAGACGAGACATCGGTGTTGCCTTATGCTCCGGAGGATATTGAAACCATTCTTTAAGATAGTGGTTCTGATGATAGGGGTCCTTGGTGGAATGATGGACACACTGCTCTCAAACTTAAAAATCATACCGACTGGCCGTAACATGGCAGAAATCTTTGCTGGACGAATAAGGCCGTAGTTTTTGGTTCACTCCGCTTACTCAGGGCACATGATTCTCGGTTCTCGGACCCAGTAATTACTCACCCTACGGACGTAGGGAGTGTTTACTGGGGTTATTGACACACCAGCACGCCGTTCGGTTGTATCAGGGCTTCGAAGACAGGGCCTGACTGGGATATTCCTGTTGGAAAAACAAATATATGCTTTTCCATCCAAAGGCATAGCCTGTGCATGTAGAGGACGGCTATCATTATTATTTGCCGTGGCGCTCCGGGGCGACTGATTTTGGTGGCTTATTCACTTTTCAGGTGTAAGGAGTACCCGAAAAACCTAAAACACCACCCCACACTCCAAGCTAACACCAGACTAGACAAGGTTAATCTGATGATACACCACAATGCATTTAATGTAATTTCATATCATTTACATTTGTATAAGAGAAACTAGCGGCTTCGTACTGTTTCTTTGATGGCACTGGTGACAAGACACTTTGTCATTACACTCGATGCACTTAACAGGAAATAAATACGTAAACAGATTGAGAGCACAATGTTAGAATGTTAGTATTAGTTCGCGGTGTTGACCATCAGACATGGTGTGTACGTTTTTATTGGAAAGTTATGGTTGACAATAGAAATGCAGGATACATTTTATACTCGTAAGGGCCGTCAAGGCTCTCGCCTGCCTTGAAAGCTAATTGATTTACTAGCTATTCACAATCAATCTCCTTGAATTCCTTATAGCATTTTTGTATACAGGGTATTGAGAAAACCAAATTGAAATATCATGGTTTGTAGTACAGATATTCACAGAAATATGAGTGTAGTAATCATTGTCACAGGGGTGACATAATAATTATAATAATAATACTCCCTCATAGACACTCACACAGAGTGTACCCAAAGGCATAGCCTGTGCGGGTAGAGGATGGCTATTATTAATTATTATTTGTCGTGGCGCTCTGGGGCGACTTGATGATTTTTTGATGGCGTATTCACTTTTCAGTTCTAGGAAAACCCGTAAAACCTACAGCACGACCCCGGGTGTTCGGCGCGAACTCCAGGCAAGCACCAGACGTCGGGATTGGCATCTCGACAATTTACATTGCCTATCGATTCCTATGGAATTGAGAAAATTTTTCTCGTTTTCCAAGAATTCGAACCTGGCCAAATGCAAGCGGAAGTTTAGATGGCCGGCATCTAGCCAATATTTTTCATAATATTGAAAAATAAATCACAATGAAAAATGTGGTGGAGGCCTGAAAGACATATGAATCCAAGTCGTTATATTGCGCCCTTCTCAAAGACGTTTCTTTTCGAATTGTAATATATGGAGTATGTCGATACTTGCGAGATTTTTCACAACATCGATGGAAATGACACTCCATGTTCAATTCCAGCCGCGAAAGATTGTCACTCACTAAAATCTTGACACGGCTAAATCGACATATATATGGATATGGAACATGGAAGTTTAAATAATTTACAGGACTATTCAAATTCGAGTCTATGCAAGGGGATATCGGTAACGGTAAAAGATAGAAGGGTGGTTGAATAGGGGCAAAGTTGCATATTTCAGAGGTCAATAACATAACACAAAAAAATTTGATCTAACTTCTTTGGTTCTGGAGTTATACAGGAAAAATCGAAAATTCATTTTGTGAAGACTTTTTGAAACTGTTGGCACTTTGCCATAGCAACTTTTTGTATACTATCTAAATATGCGATTGAAAATTATATACAAAGTATCGTACAACCCGGGCCACTCTCAACTTCTTTTTATTCAAATGCTAAGAGTAGTGTTTCATGTTGGCGTAGTATTTTCATCTAAACTACAGAGTGTTTTGGGAGTAGTAGTGAACTATTAGCATACAAAATGGTTTTTGTGAAAACAACTTTATAATAATTGAATTCTTTTCCAATAGAGTTTTGAATCAAATAACAGAAACTGAAAACTATCTGACCAAGTGTTCAAAATGATTGCCATCATTTGCTAAACAATAGTAGCACAAGCGGTCATATTGGTTAGCATTTGAGGTATGAGCTGCCTGACATTTAATTAAGATTTCTAAAGGACCCCGCACCGCATCAATGGGAAATCGGCTTCCGGTGAATTTACTTAATTTTTTCATATATTATAGAACGCATGATGCTGATCAAATATCTCCATTGCACCAACGTCCTAAATTCAATGGGTTCGATTATTACAGGCTGCTAAAGTTCACTTTTCCAAAATTTCAAATGACCATTGTGACGATACTATTTCGAATATATGAACAAAATCAAATACGCATCGTTTGTTCGATAGGCTGACTTGGATCCACTATGAAGTTTATCAATAACCTCACGGACTCACGATATACAGGGTGATTCCAAAGTTAGCTAGTTTTGTAGCGATTTCTGAAGAATTGAGCTGTGGAATTTTATTAACTTTTAGATATTTCGTAGAATACCAATACCAATTTCAACTCATGATGTCAAGCATCTCTTGAATCAGACTGACATATTACGTACAAGATGTTCTATTTCTCATGAAACATTGCACCCGTTCCTATTATTATTGTTTGAAATTATTATTATCACACGAGTTATTCCACTTCTGATCCTAGTAGATATAATAAATTCATACATATCGTTGAGAATATCCCACAGTACATTGTTCAAAATATTTCAGAACGTTTGTGTCCAGTAGTATGTGGTTAAGAAAATCCATTCATAACATGAACTTTAAAAAAATTATCGAAATAATCAGTGAGTAACACTATTTTCGGAATCACCCAATAATTCAACGTATCTGCAGACTAGATACTCGTAGTGAACAACCCAGTTATTCGTCGAGTGTTTCATAATTTCAAACAAAAATAAGGATGGGTGCAGAATTTCATGAAAAATTGAGCATCTTGTATAAAATATATCAGTCTGATTCAGGAGATGCTGACATCATGAGTTGGAATTGATATAGGTATTCTATGAAATATCTTAAAATTAATAGAATTCCACCGCCTAATTTTTCAGATATCATCACAAAACTAGCTAACTTTGGACTCACCCTGTATATCCTGAGTCCGTGTAGGAATTGATGTATTTCATAGTGGATCCAAGTCGTCCTATCGAACAAACGATGCTTATTTGATTCAGTGATACATTCGAAATAGTGTCGTCACAATGGCCGTTTGAAATTTTGGAAAAGTGAACTTCAGCACCCTGTATAATCGATCCTGTTGAATTTGGGACGTTGGTGCAATGAAGACATTTGATCAGCATCATGAGGTATATAACATATCAAAAAATCAAGCACATTCACCGAAAGCCAATATCCCATTGATGCAGTGTGGGGTCCTTTGCTGGTTATTCAAACTACATCAATTTAAAATCTGATATTTGGAGACATAAGTAATGATGCGTCGCTAGATTGATTGCCATGAAAACAAATAGGTTATGCTCTCTAAAAAAATTTAGTTATCCTCAATATATGAAAAACTGTTGATTTGGCAATATTGCCGATATCACCATTGAATCGGGCATTATAAAAAACCAGCATGTATAAAATTTCACAAAATTTTTCTTGAACCGTATTGAAAATATTGGAACGTTCCTAGACTTTTAAACGAAAACTAGGAAATAGGCAGATTCTGATCCTTGAAAGATTTTAAACACTTTGGAAACAATATAGAAAACAACATTTATTAATCTACTTCAAATTCAATAGAAATAATTTAATGAATCTCTCGTTGTTCGATTTTGATATATTTTGATAAACTAATTAGAAAAGACCTATACTTACAATCATAACTTCTTCAACCATTCCCTAAAGGTACTCACTTTATGTACTTCCCAACTCCCCCCAATGCCCTCACTACCTCTGGGCACGGCAGAGGCCTAACTTCAACTCCCTGATTGAACTATCAATGGCCTTCTTTCAAACTCTTATTTTTTGTTTAGGAAATGTACGAAAGTAATTGAGGACAAGTTGTGTTTCAATACATAATAGTTTCATAACACACCCACTGAATAATAAAGAATGATTTAATATAGGGTGTGTTCGAATCATTTTTGACAATATTTCTAAAACTGCATCAATTTAAAATCTGGTATTTGGAGACAAAAGTTACGACGGGGCGCTTAATTGATTGCAATGAAAACAAATAAAGTGTTCCATTTGAAAAAATTCAGTTGACCTCAATATCTGAAACATTGTTGATTCATTGAATCGGGCATCATCAATAAAATTTCACGAATTTTTCTTGAAGGAAAAAGCCATGTTGTCATATTTCAAAAACTACATTAATTTGAAATCTGATATTTGGAGACATAAGTTATGAGGCGTTGCTGAATTGATTGCATTGAAAACATATAGGGTGTTCCATCTAAAAAATTGTTGATTTGGCAACATTTCCGATATAATCATTGAATCGGGCATCATCAAAAATCACCCTGTCGAAATATTCATAAATTTCCTCCGATTCGTTTCTGAAATATGAGACACTGTATAAAGAATAATAGGAAACATTCTAATTATTTTAAAGATAAATCATAGACGAGAGGTACCTGAACTTATTGAAATTGAAAAAAAGAATTATAACAATAAATTAGAGCAGGAAGTAACGTCTGATATAAACAATTTTAGGAACTATATAAAAAATAATAGGAAAAAGTCTAATATTAATAAATTTATATAAAACGGGGTTAGAGGTAACAAAGGAAAAAACTGCAAAATCATTTGCAAGATTTTTCGTGTCAGAGTATGCTGACAAAAAAGCCTCTTATAATTTACTTTTCAATACTGACTTGGGCGTACCAAATCATACATTCGTATTGAATTCAGTTTGTGAGCAAGAATGAAGTTTCGCTAAAAAAGACCGAAAAAGACGTTGGGGACTGATGAAATACCCACCTTATGAATTGAAGGCCTGTGGTGAGTGGGTCAGGCAGTCTCTATCTAATACACATTTATAACCTGGTTTTGAAAATGAGTACATTTCCCTCAGTCGGAAGAACAGGATTGGTATGTCCTATAGTTGAGTCTGGAAATAAAATGAATATTGAAAACTATCGACCTATATCGATTATGTGCTCCCGCAAAACTTTTTGAATAGATATTATATTGTTAATTGTATTATGCAAGTTGAAAATTATATAATACTTCACCAAAATGGATTTGTGTCAAAAAAATCATCTAATACAAATAGGTTTCTTTTTGGTGATTATGTTTTTGAGCCAATGAAATGTAAATCTCAGCTTGATATAATATATACGTATTTTAGCAAGGCATTCAATAAAGATGATCACGACATATTACCACAGAAATATTACTAGGGTAGATTTGGATTATCATAACCTACTTTGTCTGTTCAATAGTCATTGAGAGAATAGATATATAATGACTAAACACAACGGAAACACATTTGGGAATTTTGAGGCAAATTCTGGAGTGCCTCAAGGTTCAAACCTTAGACCGCTTCTTCTTGTATTTTTTATTGATGATTTGCAAGCACTAGTATCATCAGATGCCTTCATATTTGCAGACGACTTCTTATTACTGAAAAGATAGAAACAGTTAGAGATTGTCTACATACGACTACACTTTCTTTGGTATCAACCGAAGGATTGCAATTGGACAAATATTAATAAAAATAATAATAATAATACTCCCTCAGAGACACCCTCAGCCCTCTCTGCATCTCACTACTACCATTGTCAGTTGCACTATGGAAAACCTGCGGATACAACTACGGCACCCCCAGCAACCGGAGGCATAAGGTCACCCACCTGTTTTACATGGATGACCTCAAACTTCATGCCTCCGGGGAAAAGGACCTTCACCAGTCCTTAAGAGTGGTGCAAGAGTACACGAATGCTATCGAAATGGAGTTTGGGATCGACAAATGTGCCACGGTTCATCTCAAAAGAGGACGATGCGAGGAATACGGAGAGGACGTTCAGATCATAGACGGAAGCATCCTACATCATCTGGATGCCGGAGAGACGTATACCTACCTAGGGGTGGAACAACGCCACACCCAAGAGGTAACTACTGTCAAAAGCTCTCTCCGCGGCAAGTATCAGCACAAACTCCGACAGATCTAGTCTTCAGAACTGTCGGGAAAGAACAAAGTTGCTGCAACTAATATGCTTGCCGTTCCGATTCTACTTTACTCCTTTGGAGTAATGAAATGGACTCAGGAAGAGCTGCGACAACTCGACGTAAAAACTCGCAAAATGATGCATCTCCATAGAAGCTTGTATCCTAAATCGTCTGTTCCACGGTTATACTTCCCCAGACAACGGGGAGGCCGTGGAATTTTGAGTTTGTAGTGTCTACATAACAGAATGGTACTGGATGGAGTTTGTAAAGTCATCAGGAGTTCAGATCCCCTTCAATGCTTGGTATGTGATCATGAAGAAGCAGGGATTGGAGCATTTCTTCTCAAGGCAGCAACCCGTGCAACCGATGAACTCGGTCTCATATTCGACACTGAACGGACAAACCCAAACTCTGTCACCGAGTTGGAACCCGTTCAGCAAAAAGCCCACGTGAAAGCTGCGGAGTATGCAAGCAAGCTAATGCAAGGGGTCTTCTTCAAGACCATTGAAGATCTTGGCTTATCCAGAAACCCGCTTTTCTCAGGTCAAGTGGGCTGAAGTCGGAAACCGAGGGATTCATAATGGCCTGCCAGGATGGTGTCTTCAACACGTAGTCGCGTGATGGGTATAGAGGTACCTGAAACTAGATGCAGAGCGTGTCGTAGGACAGCTGAGACCATAATGCATTTGCTGTCAGCTTGTCCAGCTTATGCGGTCTCAGACTATATCCACAGGCATACTACCATTTACGACACTCGTACGGTGTAGACGAGACACCGGTGTTGCCTTATGCTCCGGGGGATATTGAGTCCGTTGTGGAGAATGAGAAGTGCCGAATCTATTGGAATTACTCATTCCCCACCCTCAGGCAAATACAAGCTAATACGCCTGATGTAGTCCTTCTCGACCATCAAAGTAGGACGATTTTCGACATTGAGTTTCAGCTCCTGGCGAAAGGAATATCGTCCGAAAAGAGGAGGAAAAACGGACTAAATATCGAGAACTACTCATTGAACTCCGCAGGCTTTATCCAAACCATTCTGTCAAGATAGTGGTACTGATAATAGGGGTCCTTGGTGGAATGATGGACACGCTGCTCTCGAGTCTAAAAATCATACCGGCATGCCGTGATTTGGCAGAAAACCTAGCCGGAAGAATGCAGGCCGTTATTCTTGGTTCACTTCGTTTATTCAGGGCACATGATTCTCGGACCCAGTAATCACTCACCCCACGGACGTGGGGAGTGTTTGCTGGGGTTAATGATACACCAGCGCGCCCTCCGGTAGTATCGGAGCTCCGAATACAGGGCCTGACTGGTACATTCCTGATGGAAAAAATAAATAAATACTCCCTCATAAACACTCATTGAGTTTACCCACAGGCATAGCCTGTGCGGGTACAGGACGGCTATTATTATTATTTGCCGTGGCGTTCCGGGGCGACTTACTGATTTTTGGTGGCGTATTCACTTTTCAGCTGTAGGAAAACCCGGAAAACCTACAGCACCACCTCGGGTGGTCGGTGTGCACTCCAAGCTAGCACCAGACGAGATTGGCATCTAGACAACCCACCATACACTTGCTTCTCAACAAGGCATGCGGTCGCCTATCGATCCGATATAAAGTAGATGAGAAAAGTTCTCTTGTACCTACATTGGGCTCGAACCGACTATCACTATGCTGGAGTTTCGAACGGCCTGTGCTTTAGACCACTGATCCACTAACCACCGACAAATACTACCGGAAATCAAAGATAAATCAATGACAAGATCATCATGAAACTAGTAGCTACTATGAAATAGTACTGAAGGATTTTAATATTTCGGAAATAGGTTGCTTTGACATTTATCAAAAGTATTTCTTCAGAAGAATAACATTTCCCTATGTGGCTTATTTCAGTTTTGTGATTTGTCATTCCCATCATAAATATGGTGGAGACGAAATTTGAATTTGAAATATGAAATCGATAAGAACGATACATTTGATTATTCCGGACTAATAAATATAAAGAATATAGTCTATTAATCATGTATCACGGTCAAAAAACTGAAATTATACTGTGATAATCTTTTTACCTGGCCGTATATTTATATAAATAAATGACAAAAATTGTCAAGTTTGAATATACAACTATTAATATTAGCTGTTAGGCTAATTATATATTGTATCCGTGAAGACAGTGGAACCTTTTTTATGATAGCAAAATGATTAGTTTCATATTCGTTATAATAAACGAAGTAATCTAGGTATAAAGATTTTTTCATTTTTACAAACGTTGGTGTCAGGATACTCGGTCCTATCAATATTGCCATATCTATTTGAAACCTATCAAAATCGTGTTCATGTGTCCAATCCTATAAAAAATATCTTCCAATACATTCTTTGCTTACCAACCGTCAAATTTTCAATAAACTAGCTGCTATTATTGGAGTACCATTCTGTCTCATTCTTCAGATTTATCAGTAACTTCATCAAACCTCATAGAACGTTAAAGAACTCTCGAGAATAATCAGGTGAAGGACATGCTCGAGAATTGAGAAAAGAGTTTTCCCGGAAATTATGCTGTCCATCTCCTCGGCTTCGTTCTAGAAAAATTTCCGCTCGATAATGAACAAGGTGTGTTGCGAAGATAAAGTGGTTTTTCTGGAGAGATTTCATTTAACTGATGTTTTCTAGGAAGTTTCAATTCGGAAACACTGTTTTATCGTATTTATTCTCATTCTGATAATATTCCAGCGCTTGCTAGAGAATAGTACAGGAAACTAGTATAGATAGAGGTTTCTAGGGAATAGTCGTCAGTGGGTCTGAATGAAGTTTTATTAATCTGGCAATTTTGAATTTGGGGTCACTGTAAAAAAGTCTCGTTGAAAGCATATTACCCACAATTATGGATAAGATATGACACATTTATTGATTATTAATGATTGTTTTGAAAGCTTTTCGAGTGATATGCAAAACGCGATTCTACATTAATTCAAAGTAGAATTATGAAATTAGTGTTTTTTGTTACAACGATCAACACTGTGCCGTTAATAACTGAAAAAAAATAACACAAAGAAATTTTCACTTGTAGTCTCTCAAGTGCTTTAATTATTGTCGAAAATTCACTGTAAATGATTCAGTTACACAGGGGCTTTAGGAAAATATGTCAAAAATATTTATTTGAAAATAGAATCAAATTGGTGCTGCTTTGGAAATAAAAAATAATATAAGAAACTATAAAAGACTTTCATGCACTAGCGGGCGGCAAAGTACACTTTACCGCCCGGTTCGCCGGGCGTAAAGTGGCACTTTACCGCCCGTGGGCGCATCGTGGCCCGCGGGCGGTAAAGTAGACAATATATTAAAATTCTCCATATATACCTACGCACATCATTTCACGGAAGACCTACCACGAAACAATGAATTCAGTTCAATAAAGAAATACACAGATATACATGATTGAAAATGATGAGAAGGAACTGATATATAGGATGAACTAAATAAATATATACAATATATGAAATAAATATGTAACATTTCTCCCCCACAGTATTTGTTTCTTCTCAAAACAATTACTTCCTATTCACGTCCAGTATACAAAGATTCGATACTGCACGTCTGAGTTTCGTTCCTTGACTTGTCATAACATCCACTATTCTCATTTTTCCGTCTCTTGCTGGATATAGCTTGGAAATTCTTCCTTTTGGTCACAGATTTCTAGGACTATTCGGATTATAGAATAAAACGATATCTTCATTCTTTTGTTCTTGATGCCATTTAGATCTCCGAACTAAGGATGGTAGATATTCCTTTGCCCATCTGTGCCAAAACATATCTCTTATTTTTTGGGCCGCTTTCCATTTTTCGAGTAAATTCAGATCTTTTTCGTCTGTTGCGGCACAGGGTAGTGCCGAATACGATGCCCCAATCAAAAAATTATTCGTCGTGAGTGCCTCTGGATCGTTCGGGTCAGTGGGTACATGGGTAAGTGGTCTAGAATTCATTATATTTTCGACTTCTGCAAAAACTGTTCTCAGGACGTATTCTTTTGGAAATTTGCTCTTGAGTACTTCAAACAAATTTTTCTTTATGGATTTGATTAGGCTTTCCCATACTCCTCCCATAAATGGTGTCAAAGGTGGATTGAAAACCCACTTTATTTTCCTCAATGCACAAAATTCTATTATTTGTTTCTGGTCAAGTCTTTCCAAGTTTTATTTCAGTTCTTTTTCAGCACCTTTGAAGTTTCCCCATTGTCGCTGTATACTTCTTCAGAAAAACCTCTTCTACAACCGAACTGTCTGAAAACGTGGATAAATCCATTGGTAGATAGGTCATTGGCAATCTCCAGGTGTACAGCTCGCGTAACCATGCAGGTAAAAATCACCCCGTATCTATTCTCATGGGATCTTTTGACTGTAACTTCAATAGGTCCAATGAAGTCAACTCTAGTTTTTATAAATGGTCTCACCGTTGGATCTTGTCTACAATGAGGAAGTTGTCCCATTATGGGAGGTTTCGGTAACGTTTTTCTGTTTTTGAATTTTTGGCAATTTGCCCAACAACTTCGCACAGCTTGTCTCATTCGTAAAATCCAGTATTTTTTTCCTAAGATTGTTGAATACTTTTTCCTGACCGTAATGATTGAAATTTTCGTGATAATACTGAATAATGAGTTTCGTAATTCTATGTTTTGTATCTAGTATGATAGGCATTTTCTCATATTCGTCTAGCTGGACTGAGTTGTTCAATCTCCCACTCAATCTGATGAGGCCTTTTTCATCTAAAAAGCAATTCAAATTAAAAATTCTGCTTTTCTTGTCCACAACTTTTTCTTTCATAAGACTTGATATTTCATTTTCAAATGATTCATGTTGACACTTTTTAATCAATTCTCTTTCTGCTCTTTCTATTTCCGAAACTTCCAATTCTCCTTTCCTTTGTATTGTCTTTCTACAGTTTACTATGAAACGATATATCCAAGCTGTTGATCTAAGTAGTCTCTGCCATTTTGAAAATCGTTCAGGGTCACAAGTCACAACTTTTTTAGAATTTTCGGTGTTAACTTGTACAAGAACTAATTCTTTTCTGATTTCCATTTCTTCCATGCTTTCTACCACTTGTGCTTTTTCTTCTGATGGCCAAAATTCAGGAGACTTTTGTAAAAATTGTGGTCCAGAAAACCATCTGCTGCTAATAGAAAAATCCATCTTTGGATACTGCCTTGTTGCTTCATCTGCAACGTTTTCTTTAGAGCCAACATACCGCCACTCAGAAATATTTGTCAGTTCCTGAATTTTTCCAATACGTTGTGAGACAAACATTTTAAAACGTCGAGATTCTGAGCGAATCCAGTGCAGAACGGTTCTGGAATCGGTCCAATAGTACGTGTTGTCAATTTTTATATCCAAACAATTTTTCAAACTCGTGCTCCCATCAACGATGCCTGCAGTTCAAGTCTCGGTATTGATAGAGGTTTCAATGGTGATACTCTTGTTTTTGCATTCAAAAAAGACACTTGAATAGCATTTCTTCCTTCCCACCTCAAATATGCAATACTGACATATGCATTTTCCGATGCATCACAGAAGATGTGTAGTTGAACTTTAGTATCAATCCTGTCCATCGTACAATACTGTCTGGGTAGTTTGAATTCACAAATATGTTTCAAATTTTCGATGAATTTCTCCCACCTGATATTCAAACTATCTAGTACTTCATCATCCCATCCAATTTGACTTCTCCAAGTATTTTGTAATATAATTTTTCCCTGTATCAAAAAGTTTGCTAAAAATCCGAGGGAATCAAAGACTGACATTACCACTTTCAATATCTCTCGCTTTGTTGGTCTTCTCTTGTGTTCTATTCTATGGAAATTTTATGGAAATTGGTTTTGAAACAAAATATGTCTTTCTTTGGGTCCCACCAGACGCCTAAAATTCTCTCTTCTGAAGAGTTCATATTATTCTTAATATTTTATGCGTGGATGCGTCATCCAAAAGCCCATGTGTTGAGATTTCTTGTCCACCATTCGAAATAATAACAGGCAAAACTTTCGATAAAACTTGTCTACTCGATAAAATACGACAATTTGTTTCTATGTCTTTGCCTTCTTCTGAAGTAGAATTTGTTTTTCTGGTTTCCCTATTACCAAAGTCATTATGTAAGAGTTCATGGTGTACTTTCTTGCATCCGTCCATTTTACAAATTTTTTTACGTTTACAATCTTTCAATCCATGATAAGGTAGCAAACAAGAAAAAAAAATTCTATTTGATGTCACCTTTCATCGACGTTAAATGATTTAAATGCAGGACAAGTAGTCAAATTATGAATGTCTTTTTGGCAGCAAATGCACTTTTTATTCACGAATTTTGTAGATAATGTTATGTCTTTTGTTTTGAATTTTTCTTTAGAACCTTTAAATTCAGAAACTTGTGGAATCTGAAGCTGGCAAGCTGCATTTGCTTTCAAATCCAACCACAAACAAAATTCAACGAGTTTATTTGTTACAGTCTTTTCAGTAATATATTCTACCCATCTCAACTTATAGCTTGTCGGTAATTTACACAAAAGTTCTTGTAGTAGCAACGGATTATATAAATGTTCCTGTTCTTCCAAAGATTGAATAGTAGTTACAACATTTTTCACTTCATCCGAAAACTCTATCAGTATTTCTAATTTTTCCTCTTTGATAGTTGGAAATTTCCTAAGTCGATCAAGTAATAATAAAATTATATATTCAGGACGTCCAAATCTATTTTCCAACAACTCAATAACCTTATCTACATTTTGTGGGAGAATAAGTAATGCTTGAGTTATCTTCTTTGCGTTTCCTTTAAGACATTTATGTAATCTGCTCTGATTTTCCTCTTTTGAGTAACCACACAAAGCAGTAGAATTTTTAAATTGGTATATGAAATTAGGCCACTCTGTAGGGTCTCCGCTAAAAATTGGAAGATCTTTGGGAACACTCTGTCTCGTTAAATTTTTTCGAATGTCATGATTGTCAATTTGACAGTGACTGTTATTAAATTCTTTTACAGGTTTCTGTAATTCAAATTTATTTGAAATGCCTCTGTTATTGAACTGACTGAATTGACCATGATCATTTTCAACTTTTGGAGTAGGATATATTTCCGAAAGCGACAAAGTAGAGAAAGAAGTACATACCTTGGAACAACATGGTTTGATATGAATTGTGTCCTCGTTTTCAATATAATTTGGCTGTTTGTCTACCCACTTTTGAACATCCAGACCACGAGCAATGCTTATCACTGACCCTGATCCTAAATCATCTCCTTCGGCATCAGAAGATGTAAATTCCATCTGCGACAATTGTAAAGCCAGTTGTAGATCTAATACCTCTTGCCGTTTCTTCAATAATTCCTGTTCTATTTCTTTCTTCTTGATTTCCGCTTGTAACTTCAATTCTGTCTTAAGTTTTGTTGAATGTGCGCTGTTTTTTGAACCAATAGATTTTTCGCCGTGAATAGAACTTTTCTGACAATATTTCTTCCTGCTGTCTGCATTAGAGGAGTCTGCGGTGAACTTCTGGTCGACATTATCAAGTCCAACGTTTGATTCTCTGGAAGATTTACGTTCACGTTCTCTGTCATCTCCACTGGTCTTTTCAGTTTTATCTCGTTTATCTGCTAGTCGTTTACTTCTTCGGATGTCTGACATGTTTATGTATATAGCCTGATTCAGTAAAGGCTTCGAAGGACCATGAAATGTTTGATAATTACCTGTAATAATTAGGTTTTAATCCGGATTCGAAGAACGAAAATTTTATTTGTCAAAGTCAATATATTTTTTTTTTCAATAACAATAACAACTGAACTCATATATATGACACAGATATACATGATTGAAAATGATGAGAAGGAACTGATATATAGGATGAACTAAATAAATATATATAATATATGAAATAAATATGTAACAGTTGTGAGTAAGAATGTCTCGAAGTCTTTAATGTGATATTTGCCAATTTCTCGCGGCAACATGCTGCACAAATACCAAAAATCAGTGCTATCTACAATAAATTCTCAGATTAACATACTGAACATTGAGAACACATGAAATCAGAACTTACTTTCATCATAATACGATACAAATCGTCTGGTGCTTCCCTCAAAAATAAGTCAATTTCTTCTCGGCTTAGAATCTTCGATTTTCGTTTTCGTTTCAAAAAAGCTATCAATCTTGCGTATCTACTGATATTTATATTATCATGTACATTTGAAGTAGCTTTCAGCATGGAATAATATGACCACATGGTAGAGGGCTCACAATATTTAGATTTTTCTAAAAAATAGGCAAGATGTGCACTCTCTGTGTAGTTCTTATTTTTTACATTTTTCCCGTTGCACCACCTCACGAATTCTTCATTCACTTTGTCGTATCTTTTCTTGTATTTTCTTGGCAATAAACTTAATTTCGCATCCTCAGCTGCTTTACTTATTTCTGGTGGAGTACAATTGGCACTTCCTTCGTCTCTTGAATACATTTTAAAATCAGTAATAGATTATCTGTGATTACAAAAATTGATAGCAAATATAGCTGCGAGCTTATAAAATCTTATTTCGAAAAATTTACTGAGTTGCCATGGTAACATTCATTCTATCACTTCTCGAATTATTCTTGTTTCCGATATGATATGAATATACGTCTTCAGAAAATATTGAATATTCGAAACAACTTTGGAAAATTGCTAAGAACATTAAAGTCAATCGTCAATATCTACCCCCTCTCCATGGTGAGTTTGGAGTGGTTTATGATGCCGATTTCAAAGCACATGTCTTTGCAAATGCAATGGAACAGCAATTCAGACTGAATGTAGATACAAATGACGATGTAGAACGAGACGTTTTGTTGGAGGGTCGGGTTCGTCATAATCTCGGAATGCCGGACCAGGATGTCATTCGTCCGGCTGCGATGGATGACCTTAAGGCATACATAAAGTGTTAGATCCCAAAAAAGCACTCGTTTATGATGCATGGCATTTCTAATAATATAATTAGAAAATTTTCTGAAAACCAGGTGCAGTCACTTTTGAATATCATTAATAAATTGTTGCGCATTAGGTGGTTCCCTCTTAGGTGGAGACATACCATGGTGGTCATGGTTCCCAAGGTGAGACAGAATCCGGTTCTCCCACAAAATCATCGCCCCATTACTTGCTGAAAAAGTTGTGTTGCAAATACTCACGGAAGAAGTAGAGGATAGAAATGTCCTTCCAGATGAGCAATTTGGTTTTCGCAGAGAACACTCTACATAGTTGCAAGCATTGAGACTTGTTGAAGATTCGATTTCAGCCCTAAATTCTGGTGCATGCGCCCACATTATATTACTTTTGCTTTTGATAGAGTTTGGCATGAAGGACCATCACAAAAGCTTTGTGATTTCCAAATCCCGATTGGTTTGATAAAATGGTTGAAATCTTTTCTATCTGGAAGGACTTTTCAAGTAAAAGTCGAAAATACCCTCTCTGACAGGAGAGCAATCAAGGCTGGGGTTCCTCAGGGGGCAATATTGTCACCGATGCTCTATAACATATATACCAGTGACATCCCGAGGATAGATCGCGTGAAGATCTTTCTTTACGCCGATGATACTGCTTTACTTTCCTCGGCACTCAACCATAGTGCTGGTCTTGTTTTAATGCAATATGCGATAGACAGAGAGATCAACTGGTCCACACGGGTCCATAACTATTAGTTATGTTGATAAACGATCTTCCATCAATATTTCAAGACTCTTAATGCTCTCTATTCGCAGACGATTTAAAAATGCACTGACAGATAAATAATGACAGATAATACAAAAAGATTTGATAAATATATTCCACTGGAGCCAAGAAAATAAACCCTGCTTCAATATGAAAAAATTGTGTGTCATATCTATAACTCGTTCAACGGACCCTGTAATCTTTGACCTTTTGATACTAACTCTTTGAGTCGACAAAATATTTTCAAATATCTAGGTGATGAGTTATCAATCAATGAGCATATCGCAATAGTAGTGAATTCGGCTAACCGTATCTATGCTTGGCTTTATAATAAGACAAACATTGATCAAAAGCAAGTTTTTGGGGTTTCTTTATTTCAAGAAATATCATGCAAGACCTGATTTCCTCACTGTAAGATCGAGTGACATGAGAAAGAAATTCTCGCTAGCATCTTTAGAAAGCAGGCGAAAGCAAAATATCATGTTATTTCTCTATAAAATAATGAATCAATTCTCCCAAATACGTTTGCTTTTTCCAATGAACGTACTTTCAAGAAATATGCGTACACACCGAATAACTCCTATTCGCAACAACCCTGTGACCCCATGTTCATAATGCTCAGACTAGCCAATTGTTCACAATTAATTGTACAAAAGAAAAACGTTTCACACAATAATTTCACCTTCTCATAATCACATTGCCTTCTTTTTTTTAGTAACTTTCATTCTTGCGGTAAGTTGGAATATGAAATACGAGCAATTACAGATTGGCAGTTATCACTCCGAAGGCATGTCTTGTTCCAATAGTATAGCCATATAGTAGCGAGCAAAGCGAGCATATTTTGATTTATATTGAATGATCGATTGGTAAAGGATTACATTCAACTTGAAAAGCAAAGTTTGCTTGGGTTAGGTTAGGCCATTTTCTCCTTTTTTATTTTCTTCAAGCCATAACCTTTCTTAAAATGAAGCAAAAATGTCAAAGTTGACAAACGTTATATACTTGACATGAACTTTGTATTTTAAGCTTGTCCTGTTGTAGTTGATAGAAAAATGTTATGGTTCATACGGACTCTGGCTACGCTTACTCTGGCAAAGGACCCCACCCCACATCAATAGGTGAATTTCCTTGATTTTTTTTATGTTATAGACCTCATGATGCTGATGAAATGTCTACTAACTACTACCAACTACTATCGTTTTGAATTCAATTAGTTTAATTATACAGGGTGCTGAAGTTCACTTTTCCAAAATTTAAAATGGCAATTGTGACGATACTATTTCGAATATATCAACCAAATCAACTACTCATCGTTTGTTCGATAGGCCGACTCGGATGCACTATAAAGTACATCAATTTCTACACGGACTCACGATATACGGGCTGAGTCCAAAGATAGCCACATTTATAGTGATATTATTCATTTT
This sequence comes from Chrysolina americana, assembly GCA_958502065.1. Taxonomy (NCBI): domain Eukaryota; kingdom Metazoa; phylum Arthropoda; class Insecta; order Coleoptera; family Chrysomelidae; genus Chrysolina; species Chrysolina americana. The sequence continues at coordinate 32,577,763 of OY293421.1, read as the reverse complement.
TAGATATTTGGTAGGATACCAATATCAATTCCAATTCATGATGTCAGCATCTTCTGAATCAGACTGACATATTGCATACAAGATGTTCTTTTTCTCATGAAACTCTGCACCCATTCCTAATTATTGCTTGAAATTCTGGACAACTCGATGAATTACTGGGTTGTTCACTATGAGTATTTGGATTGCCGATACGAATATCCTACAGTGAATTGTTCAAAATATTTCAAAAGTTTTGTGTCGAATAGAATATGGTTATGTAAACTCATCTATAACATGAACTTTAAAAAAAATTTGTCCGAAAAATATCAGAGAATGACACAATTTTTTGAATCACCTTGTAATTCAACGTATCTGCAATCTAGATAATCATAGTGAACAACCCAGTTATTCATCGAGTTGTCCAGAATTTCAAGCAACAATAGAAACGGGTGCAGAGTTTCATGAGAAATAGAACGTCTTGTTAATAGTATGTCAGTCGAATCCAGGAGATACTGACATCATGAATTGGAATTTTTATTGGTATCCAACGAAATATCTAAAAATAAATGAAATTCAACCGCTGAATTTTTCAGAAATCTGGTTAACTTTGGACTCACCCAGTATATCGTCCGTGTAGAAATTGATATACTCCATAGTAAATGCGAGTCGGCCTATCGAACAAACGATGTGTAGTTGATGGCCATTTGAATTTCTGGAAAAGTGTACTTCAGCACCCTGTATAATCAAACCTATTGAATTTAGAACGTTAGTGAAATGAAGACATTTGATCAGCATCATGAGGTTTATAACATATAACAAAATCAAGCAAATTCACCGAAAGCCAATTTCCCATTGATGCGGTGCGGGGTCCTTTCTTATTCGTCCCAAAATTACTCAACAATCCGCCCTTTTGGACCTTCGCGAAGCTCTACCTCGGAAACCAGGCAGCTCATAAAATTATATATTTTGGTAATATACATATTTTCTAACAATTCAGCTGAACTAGATCCCTGAAAACGAGTAAGCACTGACCATGAGTCTTAATTAATCTAATCTGATTCAAAAAATTAAACTTTTCCTCTGAGGCTCTGTATGTGACCATCATTTCAATACATCACTTGACATGACACTGTCAAGAACCGACAGATGTCACTCAAATTAAAAGTACTCGTACATAACTTTTCCATTCCAAATTACCATTGAAAGACCATGACCCTTGCAACATGTGCAAAAGACGTGAAGTTCTACAGATGGCCAACCATTTGCTTCATCGGCGTCTACGAAACACCCGTGGATTGTATGACTGTTAAAACTATATCTTGGTCCAGTGATGGTAAAGAAATTCTCGCAGTGAAGAGCAAAGGCTCTCCGGTAATTTTGAACGCACCTTCCCGGCCCGAACAGTGTATCGAACCTTACGATTTTTTGTACCTCAATCACGCATCAGTAGGAACCTTTTCCAGTAAGAGTCCTGATTTGATAGCTTTCGGATCGGAAGATGGCACTGTGAATATTTTCAACGTGAAGAGTCCACGACATCCCATCGATATAGTTAAACTGCCTAGTCCAGTCCAGAATTTGGAGTTTTCCCAGGACGATCAGAGCTTGGCAGCAGGTTGTGCAAATGGCCAGATATTTCTTCTGGACTGTAATTATAGACCCTGTGCAAGTTTGATGGTCCCAAGCAGCCCCACTTTGTCAACAATTTCTTATAGTAAAGTTACTCCGAATTTACTGGCGGGGGCTAGCAAAGAGGGAGTGTTATCCTTGTGGAACACAGAAACCACCAACAGCATCTTCTGCAGCAAGAAGCACTACGGCAGAATCACAGACATAACGTTTTTTGACAACACAGTTTCTTCCGTTGGTGCAGATGGAAGATATGTGAGCTACGATCTTAGGATATCCAAATGCGTCTACAACTACGAGCTGGACTGTTCGTTGTCTAGTGTAGCGCATCTACGAGGATCTAACGAGATTGCTATAAGCACAACTTCAGGACAGCTCAGAAGCTATGACTCGAGGAATATGAAATCGCCTCTGAGAACTCTTGTAGCTAGTGTCAATGGGGGTATAAAAAAAATTGCTTTCCCAAATACTGTCGAAGAAATATACTCACCCAGGCCTGCTTATAACGTGAAGCAAGGCGTCAGGAACTACGAAGACGAGTTCTCAGCCTCTGGCGACTTTAGCATTCAATCCGACACTTCTCCAAGACGTTCTCACATATCTGAAGTGAAGAATTTAACACTCACCACTGAAGACAACGTCGAGGATGAGGTGGAAGTTATTTCCGAAACCAAGCCTGCCAAAATCTCGGAACTGGAAGACTTTGGTAAGATGCTTGAAGAGAGAATGAAGGTCGTTTCGAAAGATTTTGAGGACAGGCTGCTCCAAACATTTTATGGCCTTAGGATAAGCACGAGTAAGCAGTTCATCGGATTGGAGGAGAAGATTTCTCAGAGCTGGAACAATTTCGTCGATTATTTGAGGTTCTCTGGCTCCGGAACGGTGTGCCATACTGGTGATCGGGTCAGCGGAGAGAATTTTGAAGTTCCACTCGACGGTTCTCACACAATCAGTAAACTCGATAAATGACTGAATATTTTGAGAATTTATTTCGTTTATCAAAATCTCTTAGTCATATTTTTCATATTTCAGTGAATTGGAAAATAGTGGAATTATGATATAAATCAACAATATCTCAGTGTTATTGAAATTCATGTTTGTAAATGTCATTCGAGTATTTTATTAAAATTAAATTTGATAGCAGACAAATAGTGTAACTCTATAAAGTTTATAAGAAAACAAAACGATTTGAAGATTATTCTATGCAGAAAAAATCGCCAAAAGTTGTAAATCAACAGAAGATGGTATATTATTTTTCAATCAAGGAAATGAAAAACCTTTCCATCCGAGTGTTTTTAATAAAGCGGATGACCGTAATATCCGTTTCATTGCTAAATTTCACCTAACCCACTTTATTGATGTCGAACTTTTCTAGAAATAAATGGTGGAAAAATAATTGCGCTGTTATTTTTGTAGTTATTTCTTGTGTTCGGCATTGTCACTTATTCTATGATATTTAATTACGTTAAAGTATCAACAATTGTAATATTTTCTAAGAGACGAGTGAAAAGTGAATTCAATCATTGGTGTATTCCAAAACACGCTTCAACATCTCTCCACCTAGACTCAAATAAATTTGTAATCTCATCAAGAAATAATTATACATAGCTCTTCTGAAATATTCTGAAGTTGAAAAATTGAAAGCACTCGATTACATATCTTTAACTATTACTAGGAAAGACGCACCATATTGTTAGTGTAACCACCCACACAAAATAATGCAGTAGATTACCGTCTGGTGTTCTAGGAGACTAACGAAAAAGGACGTTACTACCAACACTTTCTCTTTCCCGCTGATTGTTTTAAATAAACTGTATTCCATTCCTCAAAAATTTCACAAATTTTGTTGTCTTCAAATTTCTTTTCGATCCTTAGAGAAGGGAGAAAAAAAGTACTTCTTGCCGGGAGGAATTTTCTTTTTTTCTGGGAATAAAAATTTTTCTCCTTTCAATTTTTTTTTATTTCACGCAAGTAAGAGTTTTTTATTACCTCGGATATTTAATTTTTTAAGATTTATGAAAATAAAATGAAATATATATTTATAAGTGTCTATTTTCTTTTTTTTTAATAAAACAATAACAATATAATACATGAAATGAAAAATCAACTCGAATTAAGTGTACAGTTTGTATATTGAAAATTAACCACTTTTCTTCTAGATTATCGTAGTGTGGCTGCTTTTCATATCGCTCTCTCGATGTATCAGGAAGAAGATGCATTGAAATCAATTTTGCTTCTTCAGCGAGATCTTTTGGTAGGTCGTCTCTTCGTGAACTCATTTTTAAAACACAAAAGCAACCCAAAAGGGTAAACAACGTGACAGCTCATGACAACTGTTATGTTTGTATTACCAAAATTGTCTAGTCACAAAGCGTTGTCAACACGATGATGACGCGACGCAACACTTACTTGATATTTTTGTCATAAAGCCGCATAAGGCTACGGTTACTATGCATGCGAATTCGGACGAAAATTTGTTCGAACGAGTTTTTCAGTGAAAGTGTTTATACTGGCAGCGAATATCACGTCAGAACATGTACGACGTGATATTCGCTGCCACTAGTAACACTTTCATAGAAAAATAGGCGTTTGTTTGTTCCAACGAATTCATCAGAACTCGTCAGAACAAATTTTCGTCAGAACACGCATCACTGTATCCGAAGCCTGAAGCTCCACGACTTTCTGCAGTTGTTCTTATAGTATGCACACATATTGTAATTTTTAGAACATTATAAAAATCAAGACCTTAAAGGTAGTAAAAAAGACTATATACATAATTTCGTTTTTCCTCCTACGGATAGTTTGATGGAAAACGCGAAGCAGTGGTCTCCGTACTTAGCGTTCATTATTATCCCTTAGAGCCTTTTTTTGTTGGCTGAATATTTTAATGGAATCAAGTGAATTACCCCAAAAATTATACCGTCATTTATATGCTAATGAAACAAAAATATGTACTTTTTAAAGCAAGGGAATCCACTGCTTTTTTGTGTATTCATTGCCCAAGATAAGTTGCCATCAAGATTATACCAAGTAATTTTCTCCTCATTTGTTTGAAAGTGCTAGTGTAATTCAGTTTCATAACTGCTGAACATCGTGAAGCTAATTTCAATGTTTTATATTTGTTCTGATGATTTTTTGAAATGTTTGCCGGTTGGCATTAAAAAACTATCATATGCAAAAAAGAAAATCATTTATCCGGCAAAGTAAAACTAGTCATTGAAAATAACGACAGTTGAAAAACACCAAGTAATATATTTTTAACGCCAGACAAAGTACCATAAACAAACACCGACTAGGTTTCATCTCCTAAACAGAATATTTTCATGTGTAATACTTTCACTCAATAGTCCAGCTTTGTAAAGATAGAAACATAAGACGATGATCATGAAACTGTGACGATGATGCTGAAGACTGCTACACTCGCATAAAGATCTGGTGAAAAAAATAATGTGAAACAATTTCGTACGGTATGGCGTTTTGATTTTTATTTATTTTTTGTCATACCATTCATATACATGCTCTTTATTTAGTCGAGAATGTCTTCTTCCGAAGCATTTTCTTCGTTGTCGCAATCCAACACGACCTCTTTGGTGCCGTTTTCTTCAGCGTCCTTATCTCTGCTTAAATCGTTATCTGTAAATTATTCAATAATTTTCATCAATTATTCAGCTCATCTGTGATTCTGCTACTTTACTCAATTTACACAATTTTAATTTGGAGAAAGAAATTTGCTTCTATATCAATATTTACTTTCCTCTTCCTCTGAGTCCTCTTCCTTTTTCTCCCCTTCAATCTCTTAAGCTCTCCTTCTTCATCATTTCCACCCAGTATGATCTCTCCACTTCTTTCAATACACAAAGCCATTGGGGTAACGGTCGTTGGCTACGTGGTATTGTATAGTAGTATATAGTGCGGCTGGTACTATCGGTTATACCCTCCAAACGATTCTGTAAAAGTTTGTACATCAAACTATTTTAAAGTTAACAAGGGGGGGCTATTAAAAGCCGTACTGTAATATGCTTCTCTGGAGTGCCATAGGGAATGCAACCGCACCTCCACAGCACGACAAAGATTAACAATAGCTACTTTTTAATTAAATAGCGTTTGGTCACATCTGGTACGACCGAGCGGAATCGTTAATGTTAATCAATACAGATATGGAAAAATATTATCGTCATATAAAATTCCCAATACGGTTGGTTGGTAGTTGGTGTAGCCAATGGATCAGTACAAAATATAACAAATATACGCGATGGAGCGTCAAGTATTCAACTGGACTACTGTTCTCCTCCCTACAAACTGTTTGCCTCGAGCACAATTTACGTTACTGTTTCAGTATATCAATAGCAGTTTTCTCAGCAGAATCTTTTGACGTCCTCTAGTTTCGGTATGCTTTTATCAGAAGCTGCTTTCTTCTGTTGCACCAGTGCAGGGCATTCTGTGAGGAAATGTGACGAAGTCTGGTCTTTCTCCAGGCACCACCTACAGAGTGGATCCTCTGTGATCCCAATGAGGGATTCATGCATGCTTCAAATCGCCTTATCAGTTCTCTTGTACAATATTTTCTAATCATTTGCTTCGTAACTGTGCTGCAGGCGTGTTCAATCTATTGGTCTAGTTTCATACACGATTTTCTTTAAATATCCCTACAGGAAAAAATCTAACGGAGTCAGATCTGGCGAACGAGGTATTCGGTTACAGTGTGGTGATTATGTGGTGGAGCACCATCTTGTTGCCACCACATAATTTGTCTTTCTTGTTGAGGAATAAAATGTAGCAATCCCTAAAGTTCATTTTGTATGAATTCCAGATATTTACGCCCAGTAAGAGGGTGTTGATAAAAATAAAGGCCTATCAACCGTCCATTGAACAACGCACACCATTCATTCACACCCCACATAGTTTGGAAATTAGTTCCTCTCACCCAATGAGGATTTTCACGTTACCAATAATGCATGTTATGTCGGTTCACTGTCACATTATTGTGAAATCTTGATTCGTCACTCCACATGATCTGATCCAATAAACTTTGATTATTTTCAATCAAAACTTGCATACTGGCAATAAAGTTTTGTCTCCTTTCAAAATCATCAGATCGAAGCCACTGGTGCATGTTTGTTTTGAAAGGATAATAACTATGCGTTTCTATAATTTTGTGCACAGACGACTTACTTATTTCAACTTCGTCAGCTAGTGCTCGAATAGAAATATGAGAATGAGCCTCCATAGAGGCCAATACATTGATACACATTTCCTCAGTTCGCACTGTTGCAGCATGTTGAACATGCTTACCTTTTCCTGGAAATTCTCCTGTTCTCAATTTGGTCTCTACATAAGAAAATGTGATATGATTTGGTAGTCGTCGATCGGGATAACGCTGTTGGTATAATTCGAAGGCAGCACGGGAAATTTTCCGGCATTCACCAAAAATTAATGACATATCAACATACTCATTTGTAGTAAATGTGAAAGGCATTTTTTTCATTAGATTATCAAACTGACTGGAAGACGCGTGCAAGAACAACTGAAGGGGCAAGTGGAAGAAGTGGCCAAGTAACATTTTCTGAAAATATTCGGTTGTCATAGAAGGTGTTATATGCATATGTAACTTGCCCCGTCAGGATTTGCTTCTATTCTTCATATCTGAGCAGATACACAGTGGTAGAAGGGGCTATGTTACGTTAAACATCAAGGACGCTAACTTTACTAAAACATATTTTTCTCACAAACACATATTTGAAACATAACTCCTTCTTCCACTTGCCCCTTCAACTGTAAAAAACGAACATAACAAAAGAAAGGATCTACAACATAGACAGTTTTTATTACTAGATTAGAATGAAGTACACTATGAGCCAAAAATGTATACCTTAAATTATTTATTATCAAATGCTGTTTACATCAAAGTTACTTATTTTACGAGTTTGTCGTCTGTCAAAATATCAAGCGTGATACATAGTTATAGAAGTTAGAATTTTTTACACTTCACAAGTCATAGAAGATATGTATAGGGTGCCACTTGAATAATTGAATAATCTTACAAAGTGGAAGCAGATTTTGAACTTCAAAATCAACTCTATACTCCAAGTTTTTGGCCGAAAGGTGTGACTGTGAAAAGATTTCAATTTCGAAACGAACATTATCAAGCAAGGGAATTCTAACACTTTACAGAATAATTCAAAAGACATAATTAGGTTACTGTGTGTAAATAGTCAATGTATGCATGGGCCACGGTGGTGTGCGGGTTGAGTTCTCGCCTCAAAAGCCACAGAGCGTGAGTTCGAATCTCAGCATTGCCACCGGTCTCGTGCATGGCATCACACGTATTAAAAGGTAAGGGCTACGTCTTCCCCTAGCTCGCACAAGTCTCTGACTTTTGAGGGTTGCACGTAGGGGTGCAACCGGTTGACGGTTATAACAACAACAACAATAACACATAAAATAGAACAGTTTGAGGTGGTAATTGCAGAATATAACCCTCATATTATACGACAAATACATGGTGCTCAGAAAAAATTCGACACAGTCATATTTTGTGGTGATCTGAATATTGACTACTTAACGGAATCTTCCAGCAAAAATGGTCTCCTAAACATTATGCAGTGCTACCAATTAAATACACAAAACACTAAACCGACTATGGTATTTAAAAACATAAATGGTAATCTATCAATATCCAAACTTGATTATATATTCACAAACATTGATAACGAAGCTTATTGTGAAACTATACATAACTTGAGTTTGGGAGATCATCTTGGCCTCATGATGGATATTGAGGTAAGTAACACTACTAAGCCTATTAAGAAACTGATCGTAACTAAAAATTTGAATGGCTATAGCATGGCTGGATTGAGTCACTACTTACAACATGAAGATTTCTCTGATATTGTTAACGGAAATAAAATTAATGAAACGTTCAATATTTTTTATGGAATTATTAATTTTGCTATTGATAAATTTTGTCCATTAAAAAAACAATTTGTAAACAATTAAGGTAAAACCTAGAATTAGAGAATCATTTGAGTTATGCAAATCACTAAACAATCTATATTGGTTAAAGCAGAAACTTAATGATGAAAAACTAGAAATTAACTTCTGCCTAAAACTTATAACAACAGACTAAAATCAGACAAAAAGTTATGTTACCAAAAAACTATTGAAAATAAAATAGATCCTAATGAAAAACAGATATATGATTGGAAAAAAACTGGAAAAAGTAATAATAAGATAAGAGAAATGAAATTGGATATAAATGGGTCAATTGTTGACAGTGATGTTGCGAATAGTTTTGTCAATCATTTCAGCAGCTCTGTAAGATTGTTAAGCGAAAAAAATTTTGAAAATTCTGTATCGACCTGTACAAGATGTGATCTGAATAATAGTAACTCATTCTTTTTCACACCTGTTACAGCACAAGAGGTCTTTGAGATTATATGTAGTTTAAAAAATACCAATTCAAGTGGTACTGACTGTATATCAATAAAAATTATTAAATGTACAGCTCAGCACATTGCACTGCCTCTGTCTGAATTGATAAATATCTCAATTGAAAGTGGTCAGTTTCCGGAAGAACTGAAAACTGGACTGGTTACTCCTATTTATAAAAACAATGATCCCCTGTGTATGGATAACTATAGACAGATAACTGTTTCAAATGTGATTAGTAAAGTTGTTGAAAAATCTGCTTATAATAGAATGATTAATTATTTGGACAATCACAATATTGTCACACAAAATGTCAAAACGGTTTCTACCCACAGAAGGGGCTGTTTATGAATTTGTCGAGTTTATATATAAACAACTCGATGATAAGAAAACTGTCGGGGCACTATTCTTCGATCTAACTAAATCCTTCGAAAGCCTAAATTTTGATTTTGTTGAAGAAAAACTATATGCTTTGGGATTTCGTGGAAACGTGTTGACTTGGCTCATGTCATACTTACGATATACGAAAATAGCAGTCAAAATAAATCAAACTCAGTCAAATAAGGCAATTGTTAATCTGGGTGTTCCTCAGGGTTCTGTACTGGGTCCACTTATATTTATAATGTGTATTAATGATCTACCAGAGTTTATAAAAACGAAGTGTAAGGTCATAGTGGCCGCAGTGGTCATGATGGTAGAGCGCTAGTCTATCAATAAGAGGGACGTGGGTTCGATTCCCCGCATGATCACTGGTCTCGTGCTAGCAATCGCACCTTAAAAGGTAAGACCTCGTTAATCCTTAGCTCGCACACGTTTCGACTACTGAGGGCTGTCGATCATAAGGGGATGACAGCTGGTTAACGGAAAAAAAAAAACAAAAAACAAAAAACGTATATGCAGATGAAGTTTCGTTTGCAACCTGTTACAACTCTCTCGAAGAACTGGCTGATAATTTAGATATACTTTGTAATAAATTTACTGAATGGTGTTTGAACAATCATTTAATTCTAAATCATTAGAACATGGTTCTACTGAAATTTAACATAACCAATGATCCCAACACGTCTTTTGAAATACATACTGAAAATATTAAGATTACGTCTTCTGAGACACCAAAATTCCTTGGAACTTTTCTCGACTCACCACTTACTTTTCAGACATGTACTGATCATATTTCTAAGAAGATATGTAGCAGTTACTATGCAATCTTGCAACTCAAAATTATATTCTCCCAACAACAACTAATAAATATCTACTATGCGATGACATACCCGCACTAATCTTATAATGTTATAATATGGGGAAACTCTAGTTTCTCAATGAAATTGTATATTTTACAAAAAAAAGTAATACGTCTCATCTTTGGAATGCACAAACGAACTTCCTGCTACTTTCAAGAAAACAAAATTTTAACTCTCTCCTGTATTTACATCTATAAAACTATCCTATTCGTCAAAAACAATTTAAATGACTTCATTAAAATTGCTGACAAACATAACTATAAGACAAGGCATGGTAATCTTCTTCGAATACCGCCTCATCAGACAACTTTCTATGAAAAGAGTCCATCTTATACAGGTATACAGTAATAAACTACCAATCACTATAATACTCATGCAATACTCATTCTATAGTCTGAACGAATTTATGGAATGTAGCTTTTAATACCTTGTAACTAACTAACAATTTTTGGCTTTCATTTTGCTTCCACTGCCTACTCGGTGAATTTCAATAATAATTTTTTTCTAATCTAGTTTCTGGTTAGATACCAACTTGTGATATGTCATTAGAAAGGGAATTGAATGCTGAATAAAGCGAAAAGAAAAAAAAATAGGGTTTCTATATAAAAGAAGAAAGTTGATGTTACTTCCGGTCAGACCGGAAGTTAACTTCGACATGTCAATATGCCCAAATTCTAGCTCTTATGTCATTATATCGACGCTCCAAATTTCACAAACCTACTTCATACAATAACTGAGATATTCCGTAGGCAATACTTCGGTAGCCACCCGGTATATATATTTACCTATGTAACAACATATTTTATGTATTCTACTTTTTCTACTGACTTTTCCAATATCGTGTAATCTCAATGGAATAAAATTATTTATTTATTTATTATTATTTATCAGTTTTGAAAACTGTCAAAACATTCATGTCAATTTTCATGAATATATTTCAAAATAAAATTGGTGTAATAATAAAATACTTAATAGTAATACTCCCTCATAAACACCCAAAGGCATAGCCTGTGCGGGTAGAGGACGGCTATTATTATTTACCGTATTTGGAGTATTATGAAGTTAACTGAGGTTATCATATTTTTCAACTAATGTATTTATTATGTGTTGATATGATGTTAATAATTTGTAATAAAGATTCAACTTGTAGGAAGCTTCATTTTCAATAATACATAAACATCTAAAACAATTCAAAATTTAAAAGTGCCTTGCTTGATATTGCATGTCGACCCATTTGAAAATTATATAATTCACGCTGAAATGTACCATGTATCCCGGAGGGTTTTGCAACAATTAAGTTGAAAACTGAAACTGTTTTCGCTGCGTAAAATTTAATTGAGATTCTGAAGAATGCTGACATATTTATCTCTACGGAACTAGCAAAAATTGGTTTCATGATTTTATTTTTTCGATTATCAATACTAAACCTAATCGTTATTATTCATCAATTTTGTAAAACGCTCATGTGCACCGTTAGAATTTTTTCAAATCAAAGAAAAAGGAATTGTGGGCCTTCAGACAATTTTTATTATAATTTTTTTTTACAAACATGTACAAACTTCGTCAGGCTGCACATATGCGAGTTTAGCTGCGCAAGGGATGAAAGCTTTCTCGACGGATAATGGCTTTTACGACAGGATAGGATTTTACTTTCTGTACGCTTGGTTACATTTATATGTTATAAATCACACGATTGCGTATTCATAAATGTTTTCAAATTCATATTTAGGTGTTCTTCACCAGTTTACCTCACCATTTCAGAAAAAAATGTGTGCCATACTTTATACTGTATGTAGCACATCTTTCTAATTCTGGTTGAAGTAGCCAAAATTCAGGGAATATCGTAAGTAATAAATGCCGAATACGAGAAATTAATAGAATTAAACTATGGTAACTTGGAGTTATTAAACGAAGTCAAACCAAAAACGATGGCAGAATAAAAAATGTCAAAATATGCAGGGTTTCTCGTTTAAAAAAATGAACTACCATTTCTTTAGGTAGACATAGAATTGTATGGATTAGAAAGGACCCCCCGCCATCCTTATGGAGAAAAGCTTTCGGTTAAACTTCTTGAAATTTTAACAATTCTGAGAATTAACAAAACTTCAATTCATCCTGGGAATACCATTTGTCTCAATAATGGTACAATTTTACCATGATCTCGTTTTTTAGATCGAATAGATGAGAGCATGTCATATATTTATATCAAACATCCTTCAACGTTGAAAACGTCGAAAAGTCATTTCATGTAAACAGTACGACAAAAAAAAACAGTCCAAAATTCATTTTAAGAAACTTAATGAATATTCTGTACTCCGAAAAAGAATTGGTTAATTTTCATGAATTTTTATACAGGGTGTTCCAAATTGAGTCGACACCATTGCCAACTCCGTTATTATTGATGCTGGGAATTCGGATAGATGGGCAAACAAGTAGCATTTTTAATGGCCCTCTCGATGCCGAAAGCAAAAACCAAAATTGACAGTCGTGTTTTCAGAATATTTCTTGCAATGGAACACCCTATATTTCTTCATGCATTTCGATTAGTAATAACATTCTCAACAACCAATCTCATTTGACTTTTTTTCGTAAAGGTGAAAATAAGACAGTTTTATCAATAGGAAACATTTATAACAAACGGATTTGATAAAGCGCTATAAAATATCGAATAAATGTTCAAAAATACCGCCCTCTTGTTGGACACATGTTTAGGCCCTTCTATTGACACTACGTGTGGCATTCAACACAGTTCGGCCATCAATTCTATTAATTATAGTTTCAATATAATTTTTCAGTTCATCTACATTATTATATTTCATTTTGTACACCTCATTTTTTCAGAAATCCCCAAAAATAAAAATCTAGACGTGAACGAGGGGGCCACTTAACAGGACCATTTATAGCAATCCATCTGTTTCCAAAACAGCCTCGCAGTATTCTTTTTACGCCACTGATATTATGTGCTGGTGCTTCATCCTGCTGAAAATAGATCATCTGAGCCTCCAGATCAAGATAATCAAAAAACTCTTCCAACACTCTTGTTAAAAAATTAATATAACGGGGTTCGTTCAAAGAACCATAGTAGAAAAATGCACCGAGAATTCTGCCTCTAAATAGACCACACCAAACATTAATACTAAATCGTCATTGCGAATTGTGGGGATGGACTAGAAATGGATTATGTCAATTTCAATAATGGAAATTATTTCTATTATACATCCCACGATTTGAAAAATTAGCCTCATCGCTCAATATAATATTTCTATAGAAGTTTGGATCTTGTCTGCATTTATTCATAAACCACCGACAAAACCCCAATCGTTTCTCAGGATCACCAGGTTCTAGTGTTTGCACTGGTCTTCACTTATAAGGAGAAATCTTATGTTCCTTCAGAATTCGTTGAATACCAGACAGTGGTACAGCAATTTCTCTAGATAAATCTCTGATGGAATTATTTGGATATACCTCAAAGTAGGATAAAACGTCAATTTCTGTTTCTTCAGATATTACAAAATGTTTTTTAGTTCTCCTCTTCTCAAAAACTTTTTCATTGTTCCTGAATCGGCGATGAAGAACAGCAAAAAAACGCCGATTAGGTAATTCACGATCGAGGAACGAATTCCTGTAGTGTTGGAGTGCTCATACTTTCTGGCAAACCAAGTAGGATTCTAACATATCACATTTTTCTTGATGGGAAAACGGCATTTCGAAAAATATTCGTACTGTAGTTGACAGTTATAATAATTTATGACATTGTCATGATATACTTGAGAATATTTGACAATAAGTATTTCAACAAAGTTTCAAGGCAACTTGATTGCTCATAATAATTATGTTTCATCAATTCAAACACATGTTTTCCAACGACATTCATATGACCGTTCAGTATTTTCTGTTCTGTACAAAAGCAGCTTCAAAGTTATCATTATAGCAGGCTAGCGGAATGGCTTTAATTTTTTCTTTTTACTGTCTTATTTTGCTATTAGTAACAAAATATTGTCATTCGTATAAGTACCAAAATTGGGTGTTTGGACAATCATGAGGTTTTATTCGCCAAAACAAAAAAAAATTTGTACTACTGAAAGAAAGAAATATTTCCACATAAGTCGCTCATTTTCCACTTTAGGAAGAAAGGTAATATGAGCTTTGTTATTGAGAATGTTATTACGAATCGAAATGCATGAAAAAATACAGTGTTCCATTGAAAGAAATATCATTTTATGAAATATTCTGAAAACGCGACTCTATTTTTTTTTGTTTTCGGCATCGAGATGGCCATTGAAAATGCTACTACTTAGTTTGCCCATTTAACCGAATTCGTAGCATCAATAATAACGGAGTTGGCAATGGTGCCGACATAATTTTGAACACCCTGTATATGAAAATATCCTCAACGGAACACTGTTGGTAATATAATAATATACCTCAAAACCCGCCATACGCACGGTTGTAGCGTTTACATGCTTTACATTAAAGCCCCCCATAGACTTCGTTCTCTTAGGGCGGGATTCATCGCCAAGATCAAACACGTCGTGTTCCATCGCCAACCTGCTTCAGCCATATACTTAACGATTTACGGTCAGTTATTGTTCTGGTGCGAAATGAATCCACAGATGTTCGCAGTGGCAGCGATAGCTGTAATGGCAAATAAGAGGCAAAAAAAAGGCCGTAAGGTTTGGATGAAAGACTGGCTGATAAAAAGACAGACTTTATCGCATGTCACTTTGATGAAAGAGCTGAAATTTGAAAAAGAAGATTGGTTCAATTATTAGAGGATGGGTGAAGAGACATATCTGGAGTTATTAAGATTGGTAACTCCGTTAATAGTAAAAAAAGTACGCACTTAAGGGAAGCAATATCTCCCCATGAGAGGCTTATAGTGACATTGCGATACTTAGCCACTGGGATGAGTTATGAAGACCTTAAATTTACAGCAGCAATTTCTGCCTAATGCATAGGTAGAATTATTGTCGAAACATGTTCTGCAATATATACAGTTTTGCATAAAGAATATTTAAAGGTAGGTAGCTTTTTGATATTGACATACAAGACTATACCTTCCGCTACATACTACGTTACTGAACAGTAACGTCGGTTCCCGTCGCTGCCCCACACAGACCTCGGTTTAGCACGACAACCGACGACCCATCGCATCGGGCCAAATATCAAGCTCGGACAGATTTTTGAACCGGCGATGAAATACGACGGTTTGCTACCACACACTTCAGTTTTGTCACGACGATTTTCGTCGCTGCGATGAAAACCGTCGTGAAAGAACGAAGTCTATGGGGGGCTTAAAAGGATATCAAGAAACAATAAGTTGGTCTACTCTATGCTGGGTTTGGTAGTAGAAGATCGACGCCAAGGAGTAGCGTACAGCTATCGTAGTATACTATCAGGTTGATCTTGCTGCTTCTTCGGAAATATTAGCTACATATTCTTGAAGAGCCCCTACATATCAGATGGAGGTTTATCATGCAGACAAGCTTAAAGCAGAGACGAGACACGGTGGTAGTAGTAGTAGAGAAAAAGGAAAATTCCGATTGATATTCACATAGTGAAATATAATATCGGTATAGACTCCTTCAGATGTCCGTATGGTTTACAATGGCATATGGGATCAAATTCCCATAGGATTACCAAATGCTTGACAGATAAGATGTGATGATTACATTCCTGCATGAAAGTGTAGTTTAATCCCTCGAACAGGAAGGCCCAGAAATATGCTCACGAAGCCATTCGCACGAATAAAACGAAACCTGGCACCTTATACTATTTAAAAATAGAATCCCTAACGATAGATTCAAACAGATTGAATTCATAATTTCTCAGCTTGTCACAAATCTTTCATCAGATAGCTGTCACCAGATATCAACAAAAAAAAACAGATAGACCACCATCCACAATTCGTCAAGTTCGCATGTCAAATCCTTGTGCATTTTTGCTAAGTAAACTTTCCCAAAGTATGTCACAACTCACAATTCAAAAAGATTTTTCACAAGATAGGAAAGTATTATTAAGGAGGCCTATCATCTGACGGGAATTCTGATTAAAATAACCAAAGTCATTATGGATTGACTACAGACGGTCACTCATCTGAACATTACCTAAGCTAGACGATTTCATCTAACCAGTTTTTTAAATGTGACCGGTTTTTTGAATCCGCTTAGCTGAGCAGTTCTGCGCCATTCCGCAGATTTGTACCTACTATTCGGTTTATATCTGTTGAGTCTGATTCAAAACCTTTTTTTATTCATATTGATTTATATTTTTATGTGGAATATATTAAAATACATTTCAGAACTAGTTCAATGTATAAATGTCCACAAAACATACATATTTATTCCATTACGGATTTTCTTGAACAATTTTGGGAAATATAATACCTTCACTATTCTGCCCTGCTAAGTGAAAGTGCCGTATGTACAAAACAGCCATTTTGAGATATGAGACTTTTTAAATTTAACTTTGGCCAAACGACCCTACGGTCAATTGCGTGTCGAAACATGTGTTTCTTGAGTAATTTCAACATTCTGAATTCTTTATGATAGTAATTCTTCAAATGTAACACTTCTGTCTGCTATAAAATGCATGTACTGCAGAAATTGTGTTGCTATTATTAGGAAAAATGCCGTATGTGCGCGTATATGCATTTATTCCTAGTTACATGTTGATTAAAACTACATTAATATGATTACAATTTCGACTCATTTTTCATTTTTCGTCTGTTCTAGGTATTGTATTTTTAAGAGACTACAGTCGTAAAACGATGTGATGAAAAAATATGATGAAAAATGTGATGTTATTTTTGAGGAACTACTATGCAAGAACAAACAATACATTGAACGAAATTTTATTTCTTTATAGATATATAAAACACTTTTATTGATCATGAACGGTAATTCAATCTCCTGGTGTTGAAGGACTAATTTCCAACTCTGTCCAAAATTGTTTCCTGTTACTTGGAAGTACATCATTTAAATTTTTCTATAGACACTCCACAAGGTGCTGATAAAGGAGATGGTGCTGGCATTCCACTTCTTTTCATGTACTTTTTACACAGACAATCTAGTGTTATGTAATTATTCTCTGCCAAATCAGTTATACATTTCAAATCATAACTTCCCCTCACTGCTTTTATACTGACGATGTCTGCTACGTATATTCTGTTTTCCGCCTTTCTCAGTTTTTGTTGAGACGTAAAGTCTATCCAAAGAAAGAAATCGGTGTATTTCATTTCTTTCACGTCTACTTTCGACTTATTAGTAGTTTGGTTCAGTATGGTCTCTTTCAACTTCTGGGGGGCTACGTTGCACAATTATATAATTGGTAGTTTCGCTCTGTATCAAGTCATTTTCTACAACAGCATTGTCTACCTGTAGGGTTTCGTTTCCCGTTGCAAGTATAACTGGTAGTAGGTAATTCTATCCACTGTATAATATCATTTGGAAAATGTAAATCCTCAGTGGTTACTGGTTTTTAAAACTCAGTAACGGTAACAAATAAAGAATGAAAATCACTCTTCATTACATTTTTTTAGTTCAGATTTTGAATTTGAAGGATATAATAATTACTAACTTACCACGTTGTGTGATTTCCGGTAGTTCCTGTATAATACCACCTTGTTTTTCTAGATTTGAAGTCTCCTCGCCACAAGAAATCTTCATCGGTGAATTTTCTTCCAGAACTACATTTTCATTATTGCCACTCACATGGGAGCTATTTATCATTATTGGTTCAGAGTTTTTCTTGGCAAGGGCCTTTATTATATCCGTACGCCTCGACATTGTCGAAAGACGTTTTCAATATCTTATAAATGAAGAAACCTACGTGAGGTAAGAAACAAGACAATAATTCACTTTGTTACCTCCAACAAACAGAACGTCACGCACCGCGCAATCTCGCCAACTTACTAAGCAAAAACGCAGTACCTAAATGACACGTGCTAACGAAGACTGCAGTATATACACAGCACATGCTGCACTTTTGTTCAATATACCGCAGATACTGCGTTTTTGTATGGTATTTACGTTAAATGTTGTACATACGGCAATCGAAATCAATGAATATTTCCACTAGTTATGGCATATGAGGCGTTTTTGCGTAGTCAAGGGACTGCTGAATGCTCCAGGAATACAACTATCCCAATATCTCATTTCAGCCAATTTTTCACATACGGCACTTTCGCTTAGCAGGGCAGTATTCTATTCCCTCTAACTTTCTATTATTCAAATCTTTTTAATAAATTGATGGATGTTACCGTTACTACGTGGTATAGGAGATTATCATGAAAAATGAGAAATTAAACTTTCTATCTTTTTTACCACGTGTATTTGTAACACTAATGTTACTGCAGTTTCATCCTGTAGAATGTGATTTATATTTCACTATTCAGTTCAAATTATTGAGAAAGCGTGTTTCTTTAGTTTTATTTTTATTTTTCCATGATTATTATTATAGCATAAAAAAGTTTTTTCATTGCCAAAATCTCCAACAGATGACTATTGCCACCTGCAACGGTTAAATTATATCTGTTGGATTCTTGGCAAAACTCTCTACAAGAACCACGTTGCAGTGCTCCATAAAATTCATACCTAAACGAAGTCGAAATACACTTCTTTCCACAAATTTTCACATAGTGATAAATATAAGGCAAATGTCTTACGGGTATTGTATTACTTATGTTATCCATTTTTGAAACGTTCCTGAAGGAGGACACTATTTCATGTGCTAATTTTAATGAATCATTGAAAAGCTGTGTCTGTCATTTATGTTTCATCCATATTTTACCGAAATTTTTGATAACCAGACATTCAGCCCTATGTTGTATTACTTCCGTTCAAAATAACGTTGACGTATTTTTAACGGAAGTGATACAGCATAGAGCTGATTATTCGATTCATAGAGCTGTAAATGTTTTTCATGTCTGAAAAAGTGACCAGAAAACACTTTACCTGTAGGGTATTCAACAAGGAGTCGGTTTCTTCAAAGAAAAATATGCATGGGAATGCATTCGAAAATAGAGGTGGGTAATCTTTTAGTATTATTGGACCAGCCAAATCAGCAGTCTCCAAAAGAGAGATGTAATGTAATGGACACTCAACGTGAATATCACTGAATATGTGAATAGCTGGGTATGAGACAGAAACATAACAAGACATTTTGTTGAGGTACCTACATTTTCTTCACACTTGACAAGTATAGTGCTTGAGTCATTATATTATTATTCAGGGAAAAATGTCTTCAATTTTTTAATGTGGCTAACTTTAGTTGTGACACCGTGGTTTGAACTATGTGATGTAGTGAAAGTCTACAATAAATTAATCATAGGTAAATACTTTTTTTAACTATCAGTTGAATTTTAACATTTGTTCTCTATTTGATTTGTTAGCGATGATTCCTACTATTAGTAGCCAAGCAACAATAATTAGAAAGGACAAATAATGATTTCTCAACCTTGGTTAGTTAGTTAATTATCAACTTATCAGTGAGTAATTCTTTACTGAATAAAAGGTCAGAAATTCATCGGTTATCCAAGTTCAAATTCTTATCATGAGCAGTAATGAAACAGAAGGCCACCGTTCGATAACCTTGTTCCTTATTTTGATTTTTTATGAATGAATTGAATTCTTTCAGATTTGGCAGTGTTCCTGAAATAGCTGGGAGGACATTACTCGTGACAGGTGCGTTTTAATCTGATAGCATTTTCATTATATAATGGCGATTGTTCCTATTTTGCGGGTCGAGTCAAGACTACAATATTAAGATAATTAATGTTATTGTAGAAAATCATGAATTTCTAAAAATAGTCGACATAAATAAACCGACTTTTTCAATGTTATTTTAAAGTCAGTTTTGTTTGTTATAAGATATATACTTACTTTCATGGAAGATTTTTATTCTGCAAAATGAAGTATCTTTTGCTTGAACCTTAAAATAACAACAATAATATTTTGAGTAATTGCTTCTTCAAGAGTAAAAATAATAAATGGTTTTCAACTTCAACGAAACAACAATAATAAAGCTTGAAAATATTCAAATCGTTTACTGCCAATTTCAGTACACTTCATAACATATTCATGAGACCGAGGAAGAGCTTTTCAAGCGCGGCACTACGAGAATTTCTTATTCGTTCCATTATATTTTCCGGTGTAGTGATAGCTCTTGATACACCGTCCCTTTGAGATTACTTCATTAAAATACTTCAAAGAGACCATGAGTCAGGTAACCTAGCAAGCCACGCAATGAGGCCACATCTTCGGATTAATCGATGAGTGTCTTCCCTCAATCCCTCTGTAGCGCTTTACGGAAAATTCTAAAATAATGATCAGAACGGACGTTATGTTGAAACCACTTTGACTTTGGTTTGACATGTAATATTTCCAAGTAAAAGTGGTAAGCGGTGATTTAGAAACTTCCGTTATTTTGGTCCATTCAATGTTATTTCAGTTAAATACGGTTCAATCAGCCTTTCTGCAACAAGTGCACACTTTACAATCACTGATCAACGGCTTTGATGTTCTACTTTCTTCCAACTACCGTGGATTTTCTACATTTCGGTATAATAAAAAAACTTTGTATGTCCAGACAAGTGTAAATCCCAATAACAAGACATGAAATTGTATAAGGGTATTAGTCTAGTTTACATGTACAATTTTTCCTAAAATTTTTGTATAGTCTCCGAAAATTACGACCACGGCCTCATTCGATTCGGAAAATTATCTGGAAAGTTTAAGGAAAAGTTCCAAAAGGGGCCGAAAAAATTTGCAAAAGTTATAAACAATTAAGTGAAAAAAAAGATAGGGGTTTTGTTTTTTTTCGAACATCTTGAAAAATAATGAAAATTTTTTAAATTTGACAAAAGACCTGAAAAGATCAGCAAATTTGCCACAAAGGTTTCAACTCCCGTAACTGTACCTCCAATATTCATAATATTTACAGAGCCTTAAAAATGAGCGAAAACCGGGTAATCGGGCTTCCGCGCGCGTTGCGTCACTCTGACGAGGCAACAAAAAAAATTATTCAAACATATTAAATATGAATATTAAGGAATAAAAAAATCAATGTAGCATTGGGATACATGAATGAACAATAATCCGTGGTCAAAAAATGTTTATCCAAACTTTTTCATATATATTATGGATTTGTTAATTAGGTAATTTTTCCAAATTGAATGTTAATACTGAGGCTGAGGCTGTTTTCATCTCGGGATTAAGTATTAAAAAAATAAATAGACAAAATAAATTTGTTTATAACAAATTGTTTTTGTATGTATCTGAAAAAACTATAAAAATTATGATTTTTAGAGAAAAACGGTTCGTTAATTTTAAAATTTAGTCGCAAAAAACCATTGTTAATTAACAAACGCATTTTTTTTGCTAGAAATATATTTATTTAAGGAGCCGTTTTTTCTCTAAAAATCATAATTTGTATTAATAGATTACAAAAAAATGTTTGATTTGTTCATGAACAATGTATTTGTTTATAACAATTTCTTATACAATGTTTTGACCATCAGAAATCGAAACATTCAAAATATCAACAAAAAATTTTTTTATCAACTTTTTTTAATTTTCAATTGTTAATAAAAGAGCGAAGAAATAATTTTTTTTATTTTTTTATCCGGTTATCTATTTGTAATCCTAGTACCAATAACTCCACGAAGTGAAAAAAATCTTAAGGCTTTTGTTCAGTAGTTATCGTGGCTTTTATCTTAACATTCAATTTGGAAAAATTACTTAATTAACAAATCTATAATTTATGAAAAAATTGGGATAAAATTTTTTTATTCCTTAATATTCATATTTTATATATTTTTTTATAATAATTTTTTTGTTGCCTCCTCGAGTGACGCAAGGCGCGCGGAAACCCGATTACCAGTTTTTCGCTCATTTTTAAGGCTATGTAAATAAATAAATATTGGAGGTACAGTAACAGGAGTCGGAGCTTTTTTTAGCAAATTTGCTGATCTTTTTAGATCTTTTTTCAAATGTTAAAAATTTTCATTATTTTCGAGATGTTCGAAAAAAACAAAACCCCTACTTTTTTTCACTTAATTGTTTATAACTTTTGCAATTTTTTTCGGTCCCATTGGAAACTTTTCCTCAAACTTTCTAGATAATTTTCCTAATCGAATTAGACCATAGTCGTACTTTTTGGAGACTATACAAAAATTTTAGGAAAAATGGTACATGTTAACTAGACGATATATTGTAGTGGAAAATTGGCGTCAGAAAAAAGTGTTCTGTACAACATCTCCTATATCTTGTTATTTTGTAAAAAATGTTCATAAATTTCGGCACTTTACCATAGCAACTTTTTGTAGGCTATCCAAACATGGGAATAAAAATTATATACAAAGTATCGTTCAAATGTGGTCACCTCCAAATATGTATTTTCAAATACGGAACTGAATTTTTTAATGCATTTCTTTAAATGCTAAGAGTCATGTTTCATATTGGCGTAGTATTTGCATTTGAATTACAGTGTGTTTTGGGTATATATAGTATCACAAAAAGTTCAACATTTTTTAAATTAAATATCAGCTATAATTAAAAAACGTCAGAGAATAAGAAGTGAATCGATCACAAGTTGACATTTTTCAATCACTGCTGAAATGGAATAAAAATATGTTGAAATTTTGCTGGTAATGGGTCAATATTTCTGAAACACGCCGTGACTTCACGAAATGGAAAGATAAAGGCAAAAGAAGAATTTCGAAATTTTCAATTTTTCCTGTACAACTTTAAAACCAAAGAAGCTAGATTTTATTTTTTGTTCCAAGTAATGTAATTAACCTCTGAAATACGCAACTTTATCCCTATTTATCCACACCTCTATCTTTTATCATTACCACCGAGACGAGATCCCCATGCATAGACTCGAATTTGAAAAGCCTTGTATAATTCGTGAGTCTACCGATTAGAACGTATTCAGTCTATTAAGAAACGTTTCTTAAACTTCTTCGTTAGTATAGGTAAAGTTTCTGGTTTGTAGAACTTCGGGTACGGTTTTTCATTAAGTTACTGAAAATAATATTTAGCTCTCCTCAATTATTTGTTATTCATCCAAGGTATTTTTTGAGGAAAATATTTACAGCTGCATAAGTTTCATAAATACGAATCTTATTCATTACATGTTAAATAGTACAAGTTCGATTTTTTCCTACGAAGATTTTTCATCCATCGTGTATTGTTAGAAACGCGGTGTATCTACTTATGACTAATTCTGTGGTATTATTTTTGGAAAATTTCACTCTAAGATGAAAATTATAAATAGAACTGCATATTTGTCTAAAAATACGGACAAGGAAAATGGATGTAGCTTTCTGATGAAGATTTCCTGTTGCGATGCTACTACTTCTCTCTGAATGATTCGAATCATTGATTAATTTCACTTATATGTGCTATGCTTAATACCAGGGTACACTTTAGAATAGAAAACAGCCCTGTTCAAATGAATATTATGTTCAGATTGACATTTATCTTGTTTGTATTCAGAAAGTAATACTATGTGGAGATCTAAGCTGAACATGAGGATCATCTACTCCAAAACCGCTATATGAGTGGGCTAATAAAACGAGGATCAGCCGTGAATATAGCCCGTAAAATACTTTGTTTTCTCTTGTTGTTTATCTTCTAAGACTCACCGATAGATTTAGTGGCAACAGCCTTTCTGCTGAATTCAACTTGATTGATATTTGGCTATCTACAAAAAAGGAGGATATTAATGCGAAACTTAATAATAATAGATATAAATGATTTTTAAATATTTGAAAAAAAATATTTTCTATTTATTTTTTATAATAGACATGCTATATTTTCACATCTTTGAAATTCGATTTGAAAGGCCAAAATTTCATCAAATAAAAATTGATTTCAATAATCCAGCCTTTTGCAACTTTCCATTATTAGCCATGTTTGAAAAATTGTGCACGGTCCTGGCCATCGCCTGGTCAACTCAATAGTAACGCTTATTAATCTAACATTGCGTTGTGGATATATGATATAAACTATTCAAATTCGAGTCGATGCATTGGGATCTTGGGACCGGTAAAAGATAGAGGGGTGGTATGATGTAGTTTTTTTTGGTTCTGGAGTTGTGAAGAAAAAATGAAAAAAATCTATTTTTTTCTTGTGCCTATTAATAGGTATCTTTTTATTTTATGAACACTTTTCAAAACATCGACACCTTGCCAAAAAAACTTTCAGTAGACTATCGAAATATATTATAATCAAACGCTATTTCCGCGAAATAGAGTTTCACCACTATGGCTATCACTTTTTATCCCAGTGACGCCAATTGGCATCATCGTCAGACTGAAGATCACTGTAAATTGGAATGGTCGAAAAATAATTGACATTAAAAATCAGTTTTAGAGATTTATTAGAGTAGATGGTATCGTAGGACGATTTATTACGTTTTCATGAATATTTTTCATGAAGGGAAGTGCCTGAATGTGTTTTTTTTTGTTTTGGTTGTTATTTATGAGAAGATATTTTATATTCAGTTTCACTGAAAAACATAGCCGACTTTCTGATTCCATTTGGAGTCAGTGGGAAAAAATTGGAATAAAAATAAGTGTTTCTTGCGAAAAATGCAAAGTTGCGTTATGTTTGACAAAACACAGAAATTGTTTGAAATTATTCCACATAACATAATACTTCATTTAAAATCGAAGTGTTCACCGAAGTGTTCACCGTTCTCTTACCACCATAAAATAAATTCGAGGACTTAGTGTCACAGAAGCGTAACTACAGATTATTAATTTCGAGGAAAACAGAAATAAGTGAATTTTATATACTAATTCATCTATAACAACGATAATGTTCGGAATAGGACAATATATTTCCCGATGAATAACTACTTGATATTCAGGGACCTTTTCGAATATTTGAAAAACTTGATAATGATGAAAAATATCTCAAAATTAACGGATTGTTTACAAAAAAAGGTAGATACGCCTTTGTGACACTAAGGCCTCGAATTGTTTTGCGACTCCAAATGGCATCACTCAAAAAAAAAATCAAAACTATAAAGTTTTGTATTTGTTATGCTAATCTCTCAACATTTAGTGGTTGTAAACTAAAAAAATACAACTTTTTTAAAAAAAATTATTTGGGACAGAAAGGGCTAGGTATAATGAATCTGAACCCAAAAGAATTATTAAGTTTGAAAAAATGTAATCAAATATACAGGTCCGTATTTGAAAATAGAAAGTTGAGGGTGCCCAATGTGTATGATACTTTGTATAACATTTTTATTCCTATATTTGGATTGTCTACAGAAGTTGGTGTGGCAAATGTTGAAAGTTTTAAAAAATCTTCATAACAGACAAAAATATAGGCGAAAGTTTAAAAAATCAGTCGAATTAGCTTAATTCCGACTTCACAACTCGTAATTAGTGTAAATTCGACTTTACTACTCGGAATTAGTATAAATTCGACTTCAAAACTTGAAATTAGGATAATTCCGACTATACAACTCAGAATTAATATAATTCCGACTTCAAAACTCGGAATTATTTTAATTTCGACTTTACCACTCGAAACCAGTATAATTCAGACTTTACAACTCGAAATTAGTAGGTAGTTAACAAAGAAGTCGAGTAGACAAAAAGACAAACATACAGTGCACTTAAATGTAGTGTACTCTCGATCATTTGACACATGAATAATAATAATAATAATAATGTACCTAAAGGCTGCAAGTAGAGGTATTAGGTAGAGTATTATTATTTATCGTGGCATATATATATGAGTTCGTGAAGCCATTGGCTCACGGTCAAATAGTTTCATGAAATTGCTTTGAAGTAACGCCATTTCTATTGATTTGTTTCTTAAAATTTGAAACCAACCCCCATAATTATAATATTTCAAGTCAGTTTGTTATTCGAATAAAAATTTGTATTGTACAGAACCATAAAGTGTTTTCCTTTCACAAATTGATGAGATGATAATTACAGAAACACATTCCGTTAGCGCATGTGCTATCGTCTCGAAAGCGTCTGTCTAGAGGCAGCTCAATTGAAAACATAAACTGAGTTTATTCTTTCCCTCCGGAAGATGGTCACATGATGACAATACGTGTCGATGTGTAACAATAGCGGTTTGTGCCACGATAAAACTCCAGTATACTCGAATGGGTATATTGTGGAATATCAGTGATTATTTCTTTGGTCTATTGCAAAACATTAATTATTTTATTTCAATAAAGCAGATGGTGTTGTTTGATGGATGAACGAAGTTTTAGAACTGATTATTTCTTTCGTCAATTAAATATCAGTCATCAACCAATGATACGTTTGTTTCCTATTTAACAGGACCAATCAACACGCTCTATTAGCGACTATTTGCATGGTACACAATAGTCACCGACCAGCATGATACCTATTTATCAAGGAACCTGAGCATCTGACAGTACTCTAAATAAATACATTTTAAACGTCAAATAGAATCAATTGTGTTGAAGCTGTATTAATATTTGAAAATGAATCCGTTTGGAGAAACCAAAAAAGAAGAGATAGATAGGGTAATCGAGGCTAGAATCCCTGACAATACAGTGTCATTCATATGACTGATATAAAGAATTGGATTCAAGAAATAATCTTCATAAATATACCACGATCTTGATTAATTGTCGACTATTGTATTGCTGCTAAATTTCTCTTGTATTTATTAATTTTACTCGACATTATTCTGGCATTAATAATCAGAGATGAAAGCCCTCGAGCTTCGCTCTCGTGTTTTTATCATGCAGATTATTATAAAATAAAAATAGCCGACTATTTATCAAGGTATTGTTATATTATCCTTGAATATTCTTCGTCTTAATATAGATTCAATCCTCTCAGCCTTCTTTTCACTTTTACTACAATTTCAATTCCAAAAAGTGGAATCGTAATGATTACACTAATTCCGTCTTGCGAAGTCAGAATTATATTTCCTTATTACTTGTTGCCCTTTTACGCTTTCGTAAGAAATAAAGAACTTAGATCAGATTTTTTTTATTTTCATAATTGACCTCTGATATGCGTACTTTTCTCACATTACGACAAAGGGTAATAGACACTTGAGAATTGAGCCCCTGGCTTCCTATTGTTCAATTTACTTATTTCTGTCGTGCATCCAAATGCTGACTTGGCGACACTGTACTGACGTACACTAAGGATACACTAAAAACAATTTTGGCTTTTTTCCACGATAATTTTATATTTTATATAGTTTTTAAAATGGTGTAATAACCGAAACTAGTCAACACATATAAAATTATCGTGGAAAATAGACAAAATTGTTTTTAGTGTATCCTCAGTGAACATGTATTTCCACAAAATAAACCAGTTGTCAATCAAAGAAATGTACCGACGTAGTTCAAAAAATCTGAAATACGTGTTTACCAAGGCTGCTTTTCCATCTGAAAGTTTACCGACTATATCATTTTTTTTTTTTGTCATATATAATGAATACGTTGTTCAATGAAATGGTAAGATGTAAGAGCTAGACAGGTTTATTCAGTATCTAACAAAAATTCAAAAATAATATCAATTCTTCTTTTTTTTCAACTTCTTCTTCAGTTCCCGCATTGTTTTATGTATACTACATAATGGGGTGAAAAATTTACTAGATGTAAAATATCTCGTAAAAACTTATGTCAATAGGCGAGGACACGAAATTTTCAAAATATTTTTAATGGATTCTACGGCGTATGAACACTCTATTATTCCTTTGCGAGTTGTATGATACTTGAAAAAAATTATTTGAAGTTCATGAATTCAAATGGCTTCTTTTCAGCGCCATTGTGACGTACTACCTCGAGCAACCAATCCCACAGTTAACAGCGTCAATTAATTTAGCAACGTTGCCATACTTATGTCCACAAAACACCCTTTATGAACAAAACCATTGGACAGAGAAGTTATTTGTACTCAGGGACCAAATTATACAACTCCTTGTCTGAGAATATAAAAAATTAAAATACTCATAAAAAATTTAGGACTGAAGTAAAAAAATATATAATGGATAGGCCAAGAAGGGAAATACATAAATCAATTGACAATCTGTGATTGACAATCAACCTATTACGTGATTTGATTGTGATGCCATATTTGTGCAATGATGTTTTCATACTGCGAGAAATCACTATCTTATTAATCTTATTATATGTTTCAATAATATATTTTATCAATGGAAAATCATTAGAAGCATTTAGATTCAAGTACTGAATTGTCGTACCACGTACAAACTATCGTCCAGATAGTTTCTGTGGTTTTATATGTGTTTATTGAAGTGTTATTGAATTTAATCTGTAATATATTCCTTTGATAATAAAAATCACAAATGTTGAGACGAAGAAATTTTGAGATCTCTGTTCATGGACAAGTAGTCATTCACTCAACTAGGACCTATAAATGGAAAAAAAGTATTCAAACTCTGAAATACCTTCCAGGCAAAACAAAAATTAATGACTAGCTTTCTCTCTCGAACATAATTTTTGTGAACCACAATAATTCACAATATCAAAACTATCCAGTTCTTTGTTTATATTTAAACATATTGTTTTATAACAGATCCAATGTTTTCACGGTGGTTTTCACACCTTTCAAATTCGCCATCGTCGTTTGACATTGGAAATAGGGTCTTCTGTCACTTCTGTACGGTATTATGTTCTCTGGTTTATAGTTTTAGAAGCTTGGCAACGTTGCCGTTAAACGTCAGAATCAACCCGATTACGCCTATTGGCTGCTCGGACACGTACGTCACTAAGAGCGCCAATATTAGAACCTTCAAAATTTGATACTTTTCAGAAAGAAATTAGACCAGTTTGACTAAAAAAATATTTTCTGGGAACATTTATATAGGTATTATGTATTTTAAAACACATTTGGAGAAAAAATATTTTTTCGTGTTCTCGCCTATTGTGCTCTCTCAAACTCGAGACTTCTATTTGCGTTCATTACTTTTTGAATGCTTTCATTATTCTATAAAAATCTCCCTTCATACCTTATCACATTATAGATTCGCATACTTTTCTGTCATCGTTCGACATAGAAAGAACGGGATGCTACACATCAAAATTTTATTGAATTCTTTCATTCTTTTCTCGTATCTTTCTTCTCTTATCCTAATCAAATCGTACTCGAAAAAGATGTAGAAACAACTATATCATATTACCCTCAATAAACTCACTTTTCTGTATTGAACTGAATAAATATCTGCGGTATATTTTGTGTATTACGGATTTTTCACGTATCTCTCATCTCTTTTCCTAATCAAATTATAAACCAAAAAAGAGGTATCGCGGTATTATATTACTCTCAGTTAACTCACTTTCCTGTTTTAAACAACTGGATAAATAAGATATCTGGTAACGCGGGAATGTGTTTCGACAAAACAAATTGTTAATTAGAGAAAATGAGTGCTTTTTCAGAAGAGCTTGATTAACTGAAGTTTATTGTTATATGAAGTTATATGTTTATTTGGTTCAAACCATGAAATGATTCTGTTGCAAAAAAAATTGACGGAAAATCCAGGATAGTTTTTTGTTTATATATGTATCGTGTATAAATGTGGTTTCATATGAAATGGTTTGAAATTATTTCACATAAATATTAAAGCTTCAAGAAAAAGAGTTTCTGCAAAGGACCCGGTACAAAATCATAGTGGAAATTCGTTCTCGGCCAAAGGACCCCGCACCGCATCAATGGGAAATTGATTTTCGGTGAATGTGCTTGATTTTTTTATATGTTATAGACCTCATGATTCTGATCAAATATCTCCGTTGCACCAACGTCCTAAATTCGATAGGTTCGATTATACAGGGTGCTGAAGTTCACTTTAACAAAATTTGAAATGACCATTGTGACGATACCATTTTGAATATATGAACCAAATGAAGTAGGCATCGTTTGTTCGATAGGCAAACTCGGATCCACTATAAATTATATCAATTCCTAGACGAACTCACGATATACAGTGTGAGTCCTAGGATAGCTAATTTTGTAGTGATTTCTGAATAACTGAGCTGTGGAATTCTATTCATTTTTAGATATTTCATAGAATACCTGTATCAATTCACACTCATGATGTCAGCATCTCCTGAATCAGACTGATATATTTTATACAAAATTGTTCTATTTCTCATGAAATTCTGCATCTGTCCTTATTTTTGCTTGGAATTCTGGAAAACTCGACGAATAACTGGGTTGTTCACTACGAGTATCTAGTCTCAGAAACGTTAAACTACGGGGTGATTCCGAATATATAGTCACTCGTTGATTTTTTTCAAGCAGATTTTTCAAGTCCATTTTATAAATGATTTTCCATAACCACATACTACTGGACACAAACCTTCTGAAATATTTTTAACAATGTACCGTGGGATATTCTAAACGATATGTATCAATCTATTATATCTTCTATAATCAGTAGTGGAATAACTCGAGTGATAATAATAATTTCAAATAATAATAAGAACGGGTGCAATGTTTCATGATAAATAAATCATCTTGTATATAATACGTCAGTCTGATGTTTGCATGTATTAGCTCTAGAATTACCATAGTTATCCAAGTAAATGTGGGTACGATCTAAGGAACCATAACTGATTTAATGAGCCTTTCGCGGTTTAACCTTAATTTGGCTTGTACTGAGACATGCATGGCTTAATCTTTGAGACAAGCATATGACTACTGGCAGGATCAACAATTTATTTACATTTAAACTAAAATTATTAGATTAGAAATTTTGATTAATATTTTTTATTAATAAATTTATTTTTTAATTATTAGAAATTTTGCAATTAAAAAATTGAAAAAAGCGATATTTTTAAGTATTAAAAATTATGCGAAAAATTGCGAAAATCGACATATGACTAAAATAAATTATAGATTATGTGAATTTTAAATTAAATTTGAAAATTTGGTATTGGGATCCTACGAAATATCTAAAAATTAATAAAATTCCACGCTAAATTTTTCAGAAATCACTACAAAACTAGTTAACTTTGGGATCACTCTGTTTATCGTGAGTCCGTGAGGGAATTGATATACTTCATAGTGAATCCAAATCAGCCTATCAAACAAATTATGTTCAGTTGATTTTGATGATATATTCGAAATAGAATCGTCACAATGGTCATTTGAAATTTTGGAAAATTGAACTTCAGCACCCTGTATAGGACGTTGGTGCAATGGAGACATTTGATCAGTATCAAGAGGTCTATAATATATAAAAAATTAAGTAAATTCACCGAAAGCCAATTTCCCATTGATTCGGTGCGGGGTCCTTTGTTGAAATTGTATTATATTATATTAGCATCGGTCGTAAGAAAAATATATGAGTTTAAATGATTTTGTATATGTCGTTTCCGAGATATAAGCGTTCAAATTTCGTAGAAAAAACTGTTTTGTTGGTCGAAATAAAACAAATTCAGGATGAAAATTTATTTATCGGAACTCGTTAACATGTCCAATTGTAATCTTATCAATGATAGTACATCAGGGTCTCATCCGGGGGTATAGTCAAAAAGATCGTTTTTCTGAATTTTTTTTCTATTGCTATTCGACAACAAACAAGTCATATTTTGGAAAGACATCATAGTTTAAGTCTTTTCTAGTCGATTAAAACGTATTCTGTTTCTTGATAACTCTATTTGTTTGAAACATGAAGATTTAATATTTTGGAAAATACCGCAATGAAACAGATTGACTGATCGTTTTTGACTACAAAAAAATTATTCAGCGGTACTGTTGATCCAACAGAAGATACACTAACTTTATGATGACTTCAGTTGTTCAATACCTTTCATTTAGATACAGGGTGCGGTAAATTATTTTTCTATGCCATTCACAATGTTCTTATTGTACTCATTTTGAAAATGTCGACTATTGTTATCTATGGATTTTTTTTCAACTTGTATGTTGCGTTTCTAAGATATGTAGTTTTGAAGATAACGATATATGAGATTGTTACTATCGATTGAATAAAACCTTAGGGGACCTTTTCATAACTGGAAGTCTATTACATATCTTTCCAAAATATTTTTTTAATGCAAAACCTACTATACTAAACAGCAATACGCGCAAACTCAAGACTGAATAATAAATAATGACTTTAAACAAAAAAATCAGTTGATAAAATAAGGACATTATACAGGAGTTCCCATGATATGCTCGTCATCAAGAAACAATGAAAGAAGTGGTAGTTATATGAAATAACAGGCCAAGTTTCAGATTACGCAAATTTCCTTATCAATAACAGTATTCATAACATTATTGAATTAAATGTTCATAGTCGTTATTTATTGTTTTTTTAGGACTTCCATTATATATTATATTGTTGTAGAAAACATTTTCCAATAATTTTGAACAGTACTGTAATAATAACAATATAAATAATATCAATTTTAGTTGTTCATAATTTGTTTCTGTAGTTTGCGTGTATTGTTTAGTTCATTCTTATTGTTGAGTCTTGTTTGGGTTGTTTATAGTATCAGCAATGGATCTCGAAAAGTTATGTGATGGAATTTTATTTGTCGAAAGGTTCCCTGAAGTTTTCTTTATCGATAGGAACAACCCCACATATCGTAATCCCGTAAACTTCAAAATTGCATATCTTAGGAAGGCAACATACGAAGTTGAAAAATTTACATAGATAATAGTAGACATTTTCAAAATGCTATATAGAATTAGGTCCAAATTTACCAAACCGTTTTTGAGATATTCAATAAGAACAGGATAACTTAAAAGAGAAATTTAACGCACTCTTTGTCTAAATAAACGGTAATATTGAATACGTGAATTCATCACAAAGTTACTTCATCTTCTGTTTGATCAACAGTACCAATGAATTATTTTTTGCAGTCAAAACGATCTGTCAAGTGTTGTCATTATAAAGTTTTCCAAAATTTTAAAATTTTAAATTTCAAATAGGTAGAGTTATCAAGAAACAAAATACGTTTCAATCGACTAGAATAAAGTGAAACTATGATGTCTTTCAAAATATGACTTGTTGGTTCTGATATTGGGATAGGAAAAAATTACCGTAGACCCTAATATACTATCATTAATAAGATTATAATTGGACATGTTAATGAGTTCCGAAGAAAAAATGTTCATCATGAATTTGTCTTATTTCGACTGACAAACAGCTTTTTTCAATATCAATGCCACCCAACTACTCAGAAACGACACATAACAATCATTTACACCTCAGTCGATTTTGATGATTTAATTGGTGAAATTTATTCGAAAAATTCCGAGTTCCGACTAGGATTCGAACTTTAGCCGAAGAGTCGGGCGCTTTAACACTCACTGCGCTTTGACCGGCTTCATGAAAATGCATTATTACCTGATCTATCTGATTCATACAATTATGTTCAATAAATGAAAACAAAACAGTAGAGTGAAAGCTCATAGATTATATGATTGTCAATGAATCGCAACTTTTTTCGACAATGAATGATGTATTGGGCATTGATGGTATCTCAGATCACCTGGTACTTCCTTGTGAAATTGAGCTATTCAGAGGCAACTAAGACGAATACATCCGCAACTTCAGTAATTCTGACTCTAACCCTTTCAATCTAGGTACCTATGAAGCGAACTGGTCCTGGTGTTGATAGAGGGTTTGCTAGCTTCCCACCCAGGCGGGCCTGGGTTTGATCCCCACCGCCTTCCACTGAGCTAAAGTGATTTGGAATCCACTTTTACGTAAACTGTAGGTCCCGGGTCTCCATTGCTCTGCTTTTGCGGGGTTTTCTCCGAAATTCTGGATGATTCGTAAAAACAAACAAAAAAATATGCAATGTTCACTGGAATACCATTCTCCATTTTGATGCCATACTCACTTTTTTGAATAATCAGTAGTCTTACCGCACGTTTCTCAAAGCATCTCACAGAACTCAGCTCAATATAGGAATGCAAGCATACTGCCATTACGCTATGCGATCTAAGCAAGGCGTTCGACTGTGTATCCCATGATTTCTTGATAACATAATTGTCCCATTATGGAATAAGAGGAATACCGCTTCAATTTTTTAATTCTTATCTCAAAAACATAGAGCAGAGTGTTTTTGTAAACCATACTTACTCTAGTTCAAAGCCAGTATCACACGGTGTTCCACAAGGCTCAGTACTTGGGCCACTTCTGTTTATCACTTACATCAATGATCTGTTCTTTCATTTATTTCCAAATAAAATAGTGATGTTTGCTGATGATGCAACTCATAAATGCGGACAAGGATACAGTAAAATTGAATTGAACATGCCGAAACTCAAGCGGAACTGTGGTATAATTCGAATAATTTGAAACTGAACAGAGAAATAACTCAGAATCTCTTAATTTCAACAAATCATGTTATGGCGGGCAATGATGTAAAATTGTTTGGAGTTGTATTGGATGACAAATTAAACTGGTCTAAGCACATAGAACAACTCAGTAAGAAAGTATCCAGCTATATTTTTTTAATACGTCAACTGAAAAAAGTTGTTAACATTACCACTCTGCTCTCAACGTACTACATTAATACATTCTCAGATCACGTATGGGATTCTTTTGAGATGAAATTCTAGCCACGCATTGAAAGTATTCACTCTACAGAAAAAAATAATGAGAATAATTAATCGGGCGGAATTCAATGCACATTGCAAACCAATTTTCGAAAAATATGGTATTTTGCCTCTACCGTGCCTGTTTGTCTATTATTCTGTGATAGACATACATAAAAACAAAAATCATTATACGAACGTATCTGAATCGCATAATCATGATACAAGATCATCGAATTTGATCAAAAGCCCTTTTCGTCGACTGAACGTGTCCAGGAATAACTCACCTTAACTAATAACTGACCGGCTAGTCTGAAACAACTACCCCTGGGGTTATTCAAGGAAAAATGTAAATTACTATTACTTAAATATTGTTTTTATTCTATCAATGAATTTCTTGAAGCTCATTGGAATGAAAACTCCATAAGATATTGATGTGCAGAATGGTGGTAGCAAATCAACTAGATTCACCATGTGTAATACAAAGGCAGTTATAATATTGAACAGTAATGCGTACGTGCCTATGTTTTGTATTTTTATATATACATATAGTGTGTACGTGTTAATATTTTAGATATATATGGATTTTTTAAATGTGTGTAAAGGTGAAACGTTGTTGTTTTTGCTTCTTCTTCCTTTTTTTTAATGTTCTCAACTTTACTTTTGTTCCGAAAGATAGAACACTGACCTGCTACAAATGTATTGTATCGATATATAACGTGACCAATAAACTTTTATTGTATTCTATTCTATTCTATACAACATTACCCCATTAACCCCCCATAGACTTCTCTTTGAGAAATAAAAAACAGTTGAAAGTCGGTTTTTGAACTATTTTTCTAAATCCTGCAATGGTTTTTGGAACATGTACAAAGAGTCTTAAATTCGATATAGAAATTCTAGACAGGCATTGAATGAATAATCGGAACATTCAGGTGATACTCATTCAAAGTGCACAATGGCATCTGATTTCACATAATCATTCTTCCAAAGTATTTACAAAAAGGGTAATAAATCACGGAATGAAATTGTATAAAACGCTTGTTCCATTAGGAAAAAGGGAAGAAGGTTTCCCCATATTCTTTAGGTGTATTACGGAAAGAGAGAACTCGGCGTTAATGATCCCTGAACCTTGCCTGGTAGCAAAGAGCAAAGAAATGTGGGAATACAGAAATGTTACCTAGAGAAATTTTTCAAGTTAATTTCACTTTTAAATGAACGCTACGGAATATAAATGACACATTTTCCTTATTTATGGGGCTATATTTCTTGAATCATTTCATACTTTTACAGTCTTGTTAACTACACATTGTGGGTGTTAGAGGGAAGACTACCATCGTTTCAACTGATGGTATCCTAATCTCGAACAAAAATGTTAATGTAATAAAAATGCAGTCTCTTTCATAAATTTATTTTCACCTGTAGTATATAACAATTCGTCTTATTTTTTATTTCCACAAACTTAATTTGGCTAATTTGTTTTGCATATACTTATACAGCTTTATACGGAACACTATACTCAGCCAA
Organism: Chrysolina americana; assembly: GCA_958502065.1. Taxonomy (NCBI): domain Eukaryota; kingdom Metazoa; phylum Arthropoda; class Insecta; order Coleoptera; family Chrysomelidae; genus Chrysolina; species Chrysolina americana. The sequence goes on along the minus strand of OY293421.1, from coordinate 32,541,415 downwards.
GTATTCATCATTGAATTTTACTCATGTTACCTTCGCTTTCCGATTAGTTCCAGTTCTAGAACCGATGAGAGAGGCCGCTCTCAGAGTTCGTTATTTTGCGATTCACGCATAGGGGAAGCCAATCTCGAATCTACTAGATATATGTTTCCTGGAACGGCGCTAAGACCAGATCCAGACAGGTGCGGCTCCAGCCAAACGATAAATTCAATTTCCTTTATGTTACTGGGTCTTTTACATCAGCGATCATTTAGGTTCGCTATAAAAATGCATGCACTGGTCGAGTTAATATCACTTTTTTGTAGAGCAGACTTTAACTTATGATAGAGTCCCAATTATCTTCATTTCTCGGATATGTTCACTACCAGTTTCTGAAACTGCACTAACAACCGATGATGCAAAGTTTTCCTTTACATAAGGAATACCTAAATCTAAATAACAATATTCCAAACCATGATTCCGTGAACTCCTCTTAATGCGTTGGGAATATGTTTCGGATGGCTGATGCCTCTCGGGGTACAATTTCAAACATTTGGCGTACCTTTAAGAAAATAATATCAACTTTCTCGTCATTAGTGAAATTTATGGTTTTCACCTCACACATTCACATGAATATATACATCCTATAGTCATTGACTAATTATAGGTTTAGTCAGAAGGTTAAAATACACAAAATAATCGTACCCTTAAAATGAATACACAAACTAACCATACACCTAATATTAAATAAATACACGTTGCACTAGTAATGTTAAAATGAGATTAAAATCAAAATGAGGTAGTGGCCACTGGGGGTTTTTATTGGTTGGAAATATAGTATTTCAATTTTCTTTTAGAGGAAGGCAGATATGTGTTTATTGTCATGAGGCAGATTGTTAAAGCTGTCAAGCCCTTTGAGAAAGACAGAATTTTGGGTTTGTGTTAACCCGACTTGACGTATGTGGAAATCAGTTTTGTTTCTGGTGTTGTATCCATGAATTTGTTCATTATAAGTTTTTCTTGTAAATATTTTGGGCCAATTTTATTTCTTATTTCAAGAATTAGAATCAGTGTTTGGTAAAGTAGAAAAGATTCTATCGATAACCATTCTAATTGTTTTAATGTCTCGTGTGAGTGTCAACATTAACACCTAAGTACTTAAATATGTTCACCTGTTCTACTCTGTCGGACCCGAGCTTTACCTCAAACTTTTTTTTCAGACTTTTCTATAGCATCTTTGTTTGACTATTACCATATCTTCTAAATGTTTATCTTCAGATAGTTAGCGCAACACCATCCGTAAATATCTTTCAATGTTTTAATAATTTTTTCTACAAGTTCAATATGATAGTCACATGACGAGTATATATAAGTGTATCATCTGCAAAGAGATGTACTGCGCAGTTTCCTATCACCTCAGGCATATCATTCTTATATACAGTGTCACACATAAAATTCGCGACATATGGAAGTTTTTTTATTAATAGAAATAAAGAAAATTTTACCTTGAATTCTGCCTTGAAAAATTAGTAAAATACAGCATATTTCCTTTTTTCATGTGCTACTCTAAACCTGTCAAATTTGACATTTTTTTCGAAAATTCTCAAAAAATCAGTTGTTTTTGGAAATTTCGAAAAATGCAGAAAAAAAAATTATTCAGTTTCCAATTTTATACATTTCCTCAAAATTTGGACTCTCTACTGTCACTTCGACTTTTTTCCATATTTTTTATTTTTCGAATCTTTCGCTCGATCGATTCGAACGAAACATGATTTGAATTTCATAATTTTGATGAATATGAGACTTCATTGTCATATCTTAGAAAATAGTCACATTGGCCTGTTACCAGAAAAAAAATGCACCTCCAGAAATTCGTCTTTGTTGTTGCAAAGTTCATCTAGTTTTTTCATTTCATTGTTAAACTGATGTGGATTTTCAATGTATGGACGTTAATATATCAGTAATCGAATAAACGAATTTCTCTTCATTCTTATTACACTCGTATTTCCTTTTTTAATAGATTTTTATCCAGTTAGATTATTCTTCTGGCAGATAATTCAGTTACAAACAAACCCGAAATATCATAGTTTTTTGTAAACTAAACAATGACCTACAGTTTCATAACTATTCTAAAGACTTCCGTTCTAGCGATTTGTACTAAACACGATCATGTTCCGGTCGAATCGATAGAGCAAAAGAATCGAAAAATAAAAAAAAATGGAAAAAAGTCGAAGTGACAGGAGACAGTCCAAATTTGGGGCAAATATATAAAATTGAAAACTGAGCAACTTTTTTCCTAAGCATTTTTCGAAATTTCCAAATTTATTTGTGACACTATATATCAGGAATAAGAAAGGCCCCAAAACACTTTCTTGAGGTAGGTACACCCTGATTACATTATATACTATCCGAAAATGTATTACTTATCTTCAGTTTTTGTTTTCTATTCTTTAGGTAACTTTCTAACCATTTCAGCACTGTTCCTCTTATTCCTAGTGACTCCAACTTTTGTATTAGCTTATGCCTGTGAACCATCTCGCACGCTCTTTGCAGATCCAAGAATACCGCCACTATTATAACATTTTTGTGAATGCAGCTAGCTGATGACAGTAATAATAAACTTATTTCAGAGTAAAACTTTAATGAGATTAACTTGATATCTTTACAGGAACGTGACGAACAGGTCTTGGCTTCTACAACTAAATGTTGCCTACTATATGAAGTACCGCATAAGTTTTTGTAGTGATTAAAGTAGTACCAACCTAAACAGTTTTGATTGCTAAAACCTTTTCCTTTGAGCTCAACATATTATTTGGTCTTAGAACTGAGGCTTTGTTAGAATTGTTTTTTTTTTGGAACTGGGATTATTGTGGGAATTTTCAGGTCGTCGGGTACCTCCCCTATTAATAATGAGCTATTAATCAGATATATTAATGGTTCCGCTAGGTTAGTGAAGCAATTTTTCAAAAATACAACATTTATCTCATCGGAACTTCCCTTATTCTAACAAAGAGAAGTTCTGTATAGAATCATATCTGACCCTACATTTAGATTTTCTCTTTTCCAATCTCCCTATTTTTCTCTCCTCCTATCTCCCCTCCCGCTTTCTCCCACTATCACCATTCCAATTTTCCGCCCTCGCCTACCCTTCTTCCTCCCCTTATTTTACCCCCTCCCACCTAAGACCATTTTTACGAATATTTATTCAACTAAAGCATGAGATCCTCAGCAACTCTATGGCTTTGGTGGCTCGTCTTTTAGTAAATTGTCAAATCATCAGATGAATGCAATAATGGCATTCCGTTTTCAATCACCCTCTATGCCAAAAAAATTTCAATGTTCTAAAATAAATTTGAATTGTTTGTTGAAATGTTTTTTGGGTATTTCAACCTGTCATAAAATGAAAAAAAGGTAAAATTAACTTTCATTTATACACAGTTCCTTGAATCCTCAGGTTTTCATTTCAGGTTCAAAATCTGTCAAGAAATCCATTATCAAACTTTCTACCTAAACATATTTTAACCTGTTTGATACTTCACTATGTTCTAGTCAAAATATAAAATATGTAGAGTTGGATTTTTTAACCGGATTGTGTGAGTTTCACTCTATTTCCCTTTCGATCAATCGCAGTATGGGAGTAATTTGGGTTATACGTGACTTCACCCCCATTATAAGTGTGGTAACAACCACGTCTGAACCAACCAAACGGCACCTCATAGCCTCAGCAACTCATTACAGTGTCTGTCGGAGATAGTAATTCTCTTATTATTGTGGTAAAGTTGGAAACAAAGCATTCCGAATACAGCCCCAGAGGAGAAAAGCTAACACAATAATATGTTTTGCTACGAGACTGAAAATGGGGCGGTGATCCAATTTCCCGTTTTGTAGAATAAACAAGAGGAAGGTTTTTGTTTAATGAATGCAATTTGAATATGGTGTCGTGGAGAGGAAACTTTGAATATGAAATTATGATTAAATTCATATTCAACAGATTGTTTCGTCATTATAGCGGCATTGGTCTGATGAACTGCAAAACATTAATTATTTTATTTCAATAAAGCAGATGTTGTTTGATGGATGAACGAAGTTTTAGAACTGATTATTTCTTTCGTCTGTAAAATATCAGTCATTAACCAATCATACGTTTGTTTCCTATTTGACAGAACCAATCAACACGTTCTATTAGCGACTATTTGCATGGTACACAATAGTCACTGACTATTCAGCATGATACCTATATATCAAGGAACATCTTCCAGTACTCTAAATAAATACATCTTACACGTGAACTAGAATCAATCGTGTTGAAGCTGTATAAGTATTTGAAAATGACAGATGTATGCCTTTATTTTCCACTTTGTGGAAACGCTTAGAGAGAAGGGTACCACTGTATTCTTTCAACATTGTTGATACCTCTCTGGCACAATATATTCGAACTAGTTCAAATGTTTACAGATATCTCTTCCCGGAGACTGTGCTGTTTGGGAGTGTTTTGTCTTGTTCCGTGCAAATGGCGCTTCGATCAACTTGGTTGTAGATCGTGGTGTTATCCGTGGGGAAATATTGGTTAAACAGTTGATTATTATTCATTTGGCAGGGACATGACAATTATAATGTTGTCCGACCTACCCTGTCACTGATGAGAGGCAATAAACCTCGAAACATGCATGTCTGCAGGTGGTCATTCCCAGCCAAATGAAGGATAATTTTCTGTTTAATTACGAGACAAGCACTTGCAATTGGGTCTTCTTTGAAGAACGTTGCACAAATATCTGTCAGTTGTAGTTCAATGTCCGTCGTGGTATTAGCCAGGGAAGTAGTTGTTTTCTGACAGATGTATGCCTTTATTTTCCACTTTGTGTGAAACGCAAGGGTACCCCTGTATTCTTTCAACATCATACCTGTTGCCAATCTGATCTATCTCTTCAGACAATTCGGGGACATAAGGTATTATATTGGTTATTGGATGTGTATAGGGATGAAATGCTTCTGATGATGAAGTTTATTTTTTAATACGAATCTTCTAGGTTTCCAGGAGAGAGAACCCCCTATAGGAAGCTTCTGTAAGCTTGTGCGAGCAAGGAAAATATCCGTAACTTGGGACCGTGCTGGGATTTGAACCCACGCCCTTATGATTGAGAAGCGAACGGTCTACCATTAAGACCACCACCACGTGTTTTTTATTTGGTGTTTATAGTGGTATCGATTGCTGTACTCATTAGCCACTATATGTACTGGATAGGTTTTGTTACTAACTCCATATGTCACCAAAGGAGCAGCACTGTTGATTTGAACACAACAATGAATCGGGCTGGACTCACCCTAGTCAAGCCACGAGATTTTAACAATTCAATCGGTGAAATTAAGTTGGAAAAATCCCAGCTCCGACTGATGCTTGAACTCGGGACCTTCAATCCCGTAGACTGAATAAATGAATAAAAGTTTTTTGCCTATAAATTTACAATACTGCTTTGAATTTGATTACTATCATGGCACCTCCACTTCTGCCTCTTCTCCTCTCGGGGTTTAGGAAGGGTCAGGAAGAGCAACAGTATGCGTTGATCCAAGGGTCCTCGCGAGAGGACGCTGGCTACAACCTTCGCAGATATTCGCAAATATGTCTGGTATCAATGAAATGACAGTGGTAACTGTAATATCCAATTCACCCCTCCTGCCAAGGTCATGCGTGGTTTTGGATTTCGCATTTCATGCAGATACTGAAGGGTAGAAGTTTTTCTGGTGGATATTTGTGTAGCTTTCCTGGAAAAGGCTATAAGCAAGAAACTAGGTCGAGATACTGGGCGTTCTAGATTGCTTTGGGTTCACTATGGAACCTATTCATCCCAGTACTTCTGAAAGAGATTGATCGATTGATAATTAACTCTGCCGTGTTTGCGGAGTTTGTTATCAAAGATCCTAAGCCTTGTCAGGTCTCTGGTTACTGGACTTCTGGGGAGGAAATTAAAAGATACGCTTTTGATATATGTCGGGATAGAGTCGACACCCGCAAGCGCTCTCAACGCATCCAATCGTATGTAGCTGTCGCTATTTGTGACAATCCGGAGTACCTTGTTCTGCATCCTGTCAAGCCTCTGGAATTGAGACTTGTACAGATTGCAGAACACCAGGCATATAACAATACCGGACGAACAATTTATACATGAGCAGCTTGTTGTCCAGCGTCAACGGCGACGTTCTGGAGATTAGCGGGTAAATGCGTTTTACTGCCGTGGCAGCCTACTCGATCGCCAGACTTGTGCGCGTTCATCGTTAAACGCCTGACCAGCTGTACTCCGAGATATCTCCAAGGGCTGGACGTCTTAAAGACTTGACCTTGTTTTTGTCGAATTCACCACAATCTTGTTTACTGCTAGATACGGCACGATCTTTCTATTCAGCCTAGACTGGATCTGCATCACGGCGACCTCGCTTGAAAATGAATGGCAATATATTGCGGTGTCATCTGCATACATCGCCGCGCGCCGTTTCCGTTTCCTCGGACCGAGAAAAATTATGGGTATGTATAGAATACAGATATGATGATATGCTCGAGCCCTGTGGTACACCTGCCTCTATTGGACACAATTGTGAGAGAGTGCCGTCTACTCTCACCTCAAAAGTCATAGAGGAAGGACTCAGTTAATCTTACCATGGGCATGTCTGTCCTTAGCATTTTGGTAATCAAACCTTCAACCCATCAGACAGTGTCGAAGGCTTTCTGTATATCCAGCAGCATCATCACCATGAGAAGGCTTCGATGAAAACCCCCTTTCACCCCATGTGTAATCTAGAAATACACCATGACTTATCTCAAATTCAACAAATAATTTCTGAAATACAACTTACTATTCTGAAAATCAATTGACGCTTTCTGAAATTCAAGTCACTATTTTGAAATACAATTATTGATACTTTATATATAAATGTAACTATTCTGAAATTCAATTGACGCTTTCTGAAATGAAGTTGACGCTTTCTGAAATACAACTGGAAACGATGTAGCAGGAATTATTACTAAAATGACATTCCTGTGACAGTTGATTGTTTATAAAGCCCGTGGCTCACGATCAGATAGTTTGGTCAAACTGCCTTAAAGTAACATCATTTCTAGTGGGTTCTTTCAAATTCTGTAAAACATACTAATAGAAATTACGTAACTTCAAAGAACTTTGATAAAACTATTTGACCGTGAGCCACGGTCTTAACACAACCGCAGGCGCCATGGCCAACTGAGACTACCCCTAATCAAAGTTATTCTCATTTTCGATACTAAGTCGAATGAGATAACAATGTAGGGTTTCCATTTGAAGAAATGAAGTGGAAGAACAAAATCTGTGGAAACTTTGTGTAACTATAGTCGAATTGATATCAGTATTCTACTGAATTGAGACCTCTTCTACGGATTAAATAGTTCTGTGCAGAAATTAGTAAAAATATTTTTTGGTTTGCATGTGCAATTTTTAACTTGAAATTTCAAATATTTCGAGAATCTTTAGACTTGCATCAACAGTAATTCAGAAAGTCGCTCTTGTTATATTTTGCATTTGACCCTCATTTTTCTTATTCAAACATTAAATATCTACACTGAAATATCTAAATATACCGTTCGCTGAACTGACTTCTGATGTTGAGTATAACAAAGAGATTTCATTTCACAGGCTGGAATATTATATAAATGGGGATCATCCGACACATTTCCGGGTTCGACTGTTGGTGAATGGTGAAAACTGGAAAAGCGTTCCGGCTTTAGAAGACTTATTGCTCGACTTATCCTTTTCTCTCATAAACTGAGTTGAAAGTCGAAACTCCAACTTTTAAAACTCGCGTTTGTTATCCATCTGCATGATGTCATATTTTGTATAAAAGATAAATCCGTCTTGCATCTGGCAAACGTTAGTTTTGGTCATTGAAAACTGAGTATTTCTTTGTTATCAGCATAGTTGTATCAACAAGTATTCAGATGATACGGAAATTTGTTCTGGATAAGCAATATTGTATATGAAATATGTTTCCGATATACAGTGTCTCCAGTTTAGTTCGCAGCTTATGGAAATCTTTTTTATTATTGATTGTTCTAAAAAAAGTTACTCTTTATGAAAAGTCCAGCATGACAGAGGGTTATCTCGCTTCCTAGATATGCTTCTTGTTCATGAGTAGGTTTGAGAAGGAAGCAGTAGAGAACTTCGACTATTTTCCTGGAGTTTGGGTAAGGTATGTGAAGACGTGTTCGCTATCTTTGATACAAAACAGGTCGAGATAGACAGTTTCAGAAATGAATAGCCAGTTTCAAACCATATCGTTTTATTATGAAACTGAAAACAATAAACTGCTGCCATTTTTGGATGTTTCAGTAATTAGAAATCAATTTGAATTCGATGTATACAGGAAGGGCCCGAGTACACTCAGATACATCTCTGACACATCATTGCACACAGCAAAAAATGGCATTTCTTGGTGAATCAACTCTTGTCGTTTCCACTCAACAAGGAGAGATTCAGAACTGAGAAAATGATTATTCGGGGGGTAACTGAACTGAACGGATATTCTGTGGATTTGGTAGACAAACTGATTAGGAAACATATATTTAAGAAAACCTCTCGTAACTCTTCGAATTTTTAAAAAGAAGAAAAACCTCAGAAATGAATCGTTATCCAAACAAATCTCGAGTTACTCAGGGTTTCAACAGCATTTTCAAAACCCGTCAATTTGAAAGTGGTATACAAAACCTTGTACCTATGAGCTGAAAAAGATCCTGAGTACTCCCAATGATAGGACAGAAGAAAAAGAAAAGTCGGGGATTTATGAAATTATCTCCAAGGATTGTGAGGGGAAGTAATTGGGTGAAACTAGAAGGTTCGAATATCACATTGCTTATATTCCTTTTTTTTAGAGACCAGAAAAATCGAGTGTGGCCCAGCATACGTTTGATCACAACCACCAATTTGACGACATAAGTTTGAAATTAATTAGATAAGTTCATGACTGTAGAATTGCAAAATGTAAAAACAGTAAGAATGCAGATAAGGGCCTAATACCATAAAGCACCTTGTTCAAATTCGTAGTACAGTTGAAGCTGCACCTCTTCACAAAGACATCATTACTTATTATCTTTGAAGAAGGTTTGTCATTGAATCCAAAACAAAAAGGTAGAAGACAGATTATAGCAAATGAATTCGGGAATGAAGTGAATAATTAAACTATGTCCACAGTTTAATGTAGACATGCAGGTATATTGTGAGAATTGGACTAGGTAAAAGGATAATAAGTGCAATTAGCCACTCAGATAATAGTTTAAATGAGATTAGAATATGATAAGTGATTCACAACGCGTTGAGCTCCTGTGGAACTGGTATTTTGGGTAGTTTCTATTTCTTGATTCAATTACCAGCAAAAGTTCCAAATATTTGTTTATTTGAGCTGTAATACTTGCCTAGAACTATCAATACAGCTTTGAAAAATATTGGAATGGTCAAGAATCTCACAATCACAAGTGACAAAACACCAAATCAATTCAATCACTAAAAGAACATCAAGTAAGAGTTAGTAAACCGTATCGCTAACGGGGAGGTTAATCTGCGAATCAAGTACATCAATGGGGAACCCAAGGACAAAATTGTAAAAAACCGATAAAACTGTCTAATGTACGATGACTGAACATAAAACACACGAATTCTACAAAGCATCAAGTATTGTAGATTATCACATAGTATTCAGATATAACCGCCATCTTGAAGCAAACGGCGTGTTTCGAGGTGGCGAAGTTTCAGTGGGAATCAGATCAGATTGTATTGCTACTAAAATTGACCTCTCTGTCTATAGACAATCGTTCCACTCTACAGAAGAACTTATATATTTATAGTTTATATCCCACCTGTTGTAAATACCTAACATGTAATTAATTTTACCTATACACTAGAATCTCTTGAAAATCAAAGTGGCAGCAATTTGATAATTTTTGGTGATTTCAGCGAAACCTAGCTTTGTGAATGAAGAAGACAACTCATCCGCTACTCTCTTGGCTTTTAGGAACCTTATCATCTTTTATGAATTAAAACAGCACAACACGGTTCTCTATAGATCAGGCCGTACTCTAGACTTAATCTCATCAAAAATATCAATTGCTCCGTGAGTGAGTTGACCTACCTTTTTCAACGGGGATAGATTTCTGCGACCTAGGAATAGGTTTTCCCTAGGTCGCACAAATCTCTCAAAGACTTCTGAGTGTTGTTTGTGAAGGTAAGTGTTACTTGGAGATTGTCTGGAATATCTTCAGAATATTTTCAAATGTTTCTAGAGTGTTCACAATATTTCTGTCGACACCAGTAAAACACATCATATTATTGTCTAATTGAAGACTAGCACTGAGATTGTTTAAATGAAATAGTGTTCAAACAGATTTGTCTGTAAATTCATCTAATTTAACGGAAAGTGGTTCCGTGTTACTGTCATACTGCAGTATCTGTTCCGAGACTGAAAATGAACTGGCTACATTCAATGAAAAGCAGTGAACTGATGACACATTTCCAAATCCTGTAACTTCTGCACCATCAACAGCGTCTAACAATATGAAAATTCTATTACCATTTTCTCCCAGATCGATTAGCATTTCGTTGCATTGATAAACTAGTTTATGAAAGATTTTGAAATGGAAAGACCCCTTTCGTTTAAATGTTTTGCTTCTTGTGTCTAGAAAATAACTGAATATAGATTCACGCCAATTATTATTAACACAAGATATCATACCAGGTATGAAATTTTCCAAAATGAAGTATTCGCAGAAAATACACATATATTTCAGTATAATTTCCCATGCTTCAGCTAATTTCTGGCACTTTTCGTTTCTTGGAAAAGAGTGCATGAACACATTCGCAGATAAATAATTCTTGACAACATGTTTTTGACCTAATATAGTATTATCAAAGATATGCTTTCTGCATTAAATCAAAAAAATCGAATCAAATATAGAACGACAAAGAAATAATCAACAATTTATTAACAACTTATGGTAGAATATTTGTTTTCCCAGAGTTTAACGTACACATTTCAAAATGTATATGTCGCCCTCTCCGTGGCGTCCCCGAATTCATCGACCCGAATTTATGAGTCGAATATCCATCAACCACGATCCTTCAGCAATTCAATATCCAAAAAATTCATTTCATTCAATATGTGGTTAAAAATTAATTACAACACTTAAACATCTAAAAATGCTAAAACTATCACTAAGCCACAGAGGGGGTAGGAAGGAGTTATATTGCATTTAGCGGCGAGGGGTTAACTCCTGTCCTGCTGAGTTGTCAGCGGGCGGGCAAAACCAGCTCACACCTGAACTAGGACAGGCCCTATGGTGTTATGTAGGCGGTTAAATGCTGTTAGTGCTAAGTTTCGAAGTTGTTAGACTTTCCCGCCTCCTCCAAGTTATGCGGGGGGTATTATTAGCTTATATGTAAGACATCGGGCTATTGGATTAATGTATTATTGAGTTTTCAGTGGGCCCTCGGAAAAACGTCGAAAAAACCGGGTTTTATCCTTCAGCAGAAAGCATTTCAACAGAAAGAATTGTTGAATACTCTTCCTGGTCAGCATACAGATTTTCAAATTCAATCAACCACTAGAATAAAATGAGAAAATTCTTGACCCAGCCAGGAATCGATTCATGAACCCTCAGCCCATGAGTCGGATGCACAAAACACAGCCTCACGGCGTCACATTTCAAGGGAATATTTATTTACGTACGCTACATCTAATATTTGAGAACCGAATTGATGCAGAAAACCTTAACAATAAAATAATCGTTTTCAAACATTTCTAATTCTGAAAATCTCTTATTCCAAAACAAGCATGATTTGTTAGAAAGGACTTTCGACAAATGCCATCATCGCAATCGACTACCGCTTAGAGATAATACATAAATTGAATGATACAAGTTTCTCCTCGACTGCTGTTGAATTGCTCTTCTAGTTATCTCAGTCCTCGCAAATCTCGAGAGACGGCATCATAGCGAGACTGTTTCCGCCCTTTATATTTAGATCAAACAATATCGTGCGAGACATTGCGGTAGGAATACGCGACGTAAAGAAGTTACTGCATGTTTATTACAAAGTGCGGTGACACTTCATTTGCACTTTGTATGCTCAGCGAACGGTAGGTTAGGATTTCAATTTCATAATTCTCAACTCTCGTGACGTGATGAGTAGTTCGCCTTGCTTCCTGTAATGGTACTTCACTTAATTATGTCTATGTCTGTCGAAAAAGGTAGTTTCCAAAGAGAGTTTTATTTATTTTGGATGGCACAATTTCGATGAAAAAATTTAATTTTTTTATGAATTCACGAAGATTTATTGGAAAGTTCTTTGTACAGAATAAGAGAACTAAAAATTAACTTATGTTATTATTCATAATTTGGGTAGTAGTGAGTTGATTACGGAAGTTAGGCAACTTCAAGCGCTGTAAGCTTGAGAATGGGTGACCTGCTTGACATACCTTTTTCTTTCTTCGATTCTTGGCCGTGTTTAGGATTACACAAGTTTAAAAGTGACCTAGATCGACAATACGGTCATCAGATATCAACTAGTGACCTTCTTCTTTATGTATATGGTATATGGCAGCCATCTATTGATGCATAATGGTGAATTAGAAGCATTAGATTGTGACGACCGTCATCTTTGTATAATTTTAATTAAACGTAATTGAAACGAAAATCACTAAGTGAGCCAGACTCCGCGTCCTGCGAAAATCCGGCCCAATAATTAAATAGCAGACCGTGAAATAATTAAAGATAAACTCAATTAGGATGAGTCGTCAGCGACAAAAAGCAATAATTTATTGTTTCTATTGAATAATACCGCATTAAAAATACCCAATCTGCTATGGAATGACCCCTCATTACAAAGGTCGCGACAGCTCATCAAATGCACTTGCTTGTCGGCGATTGACTTCAAAGGGATTTAATGAGTTTTGCGAATCGTATAAAGGCCGGAATCCGAATTATCCAACAAGTTCGAAGGTTCTCTCCATACAATCAAGTGCTCCGATGCAGTAATGGTTTGGTTCACGAGTGGACATGTCGAGATCTAGAAAATAACTAAATTGTAGTTATTTGTGAAATACATAAGTTATGGTAAAGTATGGTTTTCGATAACAACTGCAGCTTATTATGCCGATAGTGACGAAAAAGCCACGAATGAAGAACCCGCCATTCTGCAACATATATCCTTCCGCGAGAAAATATTTACTTTGTGACAACCATCATTCGAGAAAAACGAAGATCTCCTAATTTCGAACACTCGTGTCCCGGTCGTTTAAATAAATACAGATAAGGCAAAAGATGCATTTCGCATTCAGTAAGTGGGTTATATTTATATCCTCCGAACATTCAACATCGTTTAAGCGGTGTTATCTATGAATGGAGAATAATTTATTAACTAGAAAATATGCGCTATTCTGATATCGGTCATTGAGTGGCGATTGTTTCGATTATCGATATTTTATACTTTTCCCTTTTATGAACGATTTAGCATTACAAGGTGGCCTAGGTTATTAACATATGTGTGGTATTTACTGTTTATTTGCTGAAATGTTTGAAGGTTACATGCAGTTCATGGCTATGCACCATTCAACTTTGTTGAATTTAACCTGATTTGTGTAAACTTTAACGATCTGATGTATATATTTCCTGTATTGCTTTAAATAATGAAGTTTATTGTGGTATGATTTATTTGTGCATGCTTATGTAAGGTATATTCCAGTGTGACCCAAATGTCCAGAAACGTCTAACCCCCTTTGAAATATGGTTGCTTATACTTTGATTTGTTTTTAAACAGGCTTATGACTCAAGTTGTTGATATGTGTTTGGCCCTCTATAGTATAATGACTTGATCGGATCCTACTAGATAATAAGTTTAATTTACCTTTGGATGTCTTTGCCGAACCGAGTATTTGTTTGTAACGTTTGAACGTTTAGAGGATAAGCGTCTCGTATAACGTTACCACAGGGTTCACGTTTGAGCCCCTTTTATGTGCTAGGTTGTAAATCGAGCTGATTGTTTTACTATATATGTGTAGCATTTTGTTAAGGCTTATATTCTAATATACTGTATGATTTTTCAACTATTCCACGAGTGTTTCCTTCCACACCAAACCCTGACTAAACTTAGTCGAGCCCTATCAAACGGACCCACACTAGGGGCTGAGGCAGCCGCTTGACGAAGCCCTGCCTTTGGTGGTCGGTGTTGATTCACCGATGCCAAGGAGTCCCCAGTTCGTTACAAGATATCTCTAAGGTATCTGATCGCGTTTGACACCAAAGATTTCATGCATTCCATGTTGTGGTTGATGAAGTTCCATCCGTCGCTTCACCTATACACATATGCAAGCGCGTATACAAGAGGAGGGGTAATGGGGGTAATTACCCCCGCAAGATCGAAGAAAATTCAATGTTACAATCAAAATTGACATTAAGATATTCACAAAATGAATCTTATTCCATTCACCGCGTAATTATCTAAATCGAACCATCTCTGAATATTTTTTTATTCATATTATTAAAACAAACTGAATTTCCTCTCGTTTTTCCCCCTACATGTTAACCCTCTGATAAACCTAACTATCAATTTAAAGGCATTTGACATTGAACAAAACAAATGTCACCTCCTCTCCACGAATTACCCCCCACTCTCCCCATGGAACAAATCTGTATACGCGCCTGCACATATGTTGTTCTTTATGGATCCATTCTAGAACCAACACTATTTCTTCGTATCAACAATGATTCCTTGGGAACTACCTCTTTTCCAGTTTCTGAATTGTTTTTAGTGGCTCCATCTGGACACGAGCGGAACAATGAGGAATATTCGAGAGACTTTGAGAAGAATTTTTCACCGATAAATATGCCGGACGCTCAACATACTTGTTGCAGGTAAATAGTCATTGTGTGACATAAATCAAATTTGTTTAAAAAAATATTGGCGGATCAAAGTTAAGTGCATTTTCATTGGTGTCAGAAGAGGGATTCTTAAAATACATAAGTGTGGACAGTCTCCGTGCTACATAAAAAAGAACTGATAGACCTTTATCGCGCGAAAAAGACTATTGAACAAATGAGTGTTCGCGAAATGGGCAGTACTGTGGGACAATAAACTGGAAACTTCCTCGGTTTTGAAGATAATGAAATACAAACCATTATCGAGGAGAGTTAGCCTAGTTGATTTGAAGGAGTGAACTGAAGCAATAGCTAGAGAAAAGAAAAGTAAGAAACAACGGGACAAAAGGCCGTACTTCAGGAAAGACTCGCAGAAGGACTGATTGATGTAGGAGGAGACCCTCAAATGTGTTTATTCGAAGTTTCTGGAATTGTTCTGGATTCTATAATGAATAAACTAAATCCCCCAATAAACCTCAGTGAGTCTGGGATATAAATTCCTAGAAAATTCGAGTAGTTTGAAGGAGGAACTTCAACAAAATTCAAGGAGTCTGGAGGAAAAACTTCTAGAAAATTCGAACAATTTGAAAGAACTTCAGAGTTTAAAAGGTATACTTCCAAAAAAACTCGAAGAATATGAGACAAAAACTTCTGGACAAAAATAAAGGAAAAATTCAGTGAGATGCGAATGGATTCTGCGCACACCCCAGAAACTTTCAACAGGATCTCATTACTGAATTCCATAGCAAATGGATGGAATGCACGAAAAAGGGCTGTAGCACTAACACTGGTTTTGCGTGGAGAAGCAACGAATATGTTACAAACCATCGCAGCCCAAGAACAGCTGATAAAATATCCAGAACTACGATATGGCCAGGCCCACCTAGAACACGTTTATCGTTCACAGCTGAAAAATCGCTGCCCAAAATCGGAAGAATCTTCACAGGAATACGAAGTAGAAATTGCTCACTTTGTTCGTTTTACATATCCAGCCACGATGAATGGAAGGACTCCGACATCAACAAACTGAGCAAGCATTGATACTAGCTCGTCCCACACATATGGCACGTGCTTTGGAATTTGAGGCTAAACAGTCTTGCAGAAGCCAGAGTAAAGCCTGAATTGCTGAGGAAGATTCACAGAGGTCTGCTACTATTGAGGCTGCCATAAGAAAAGTGATGAAGGAAGTATTGCCCGAGAAAACACTGATGAAGAATTGTAGGAAACTTGGGCACGTGTGTAGCTTATGAACAACATTAAAAAAATCGACACCGACAAAGGTCAAAAAGGGGCAATCGTCAGCCTGTATCCGACAAGCCGATAACTGCAGAATTCTCGGCAAGAATTATAGAATGTGGATTAAAAAACTTAGTGAAATTCTTTGCAAAGAAAACCCAAGTCTGTCTTTTATCTATAGAGATCGATCTCACAATGGCTAAAGTAATAGTCAGGAGTATCTATAACAATGAAGTCCTCCATTTCGATACCATCAGGAGTATCCTTTCATGGAAAAACCGGGTGAGGTCTATTGCCTCTCAGAAACTTGGTATTCTGTTTCGTGCCAAGAACTATTGCACTTTTCGTCAACTGATTATGATTTACAACTGCCTCTTGAGGTGTTCCCTGAGGCATACAGCCTGCAGAAATTCAAGAATAATTTCTAAATAATTTTAGTCAGCTCTTACGATGTTTTCTGATCATTACAGGATTTTCCTTTTCGTGGAAACTGGAACATAAAAAATGTCTGTAGGTGGAATAAAGAATTTTGAACAACTACCAATTGCAGCAAACCTGCAATTTTCAAAGGCTACGTGATATCGGACTAAGCATTCGAGTCGATCATCTGAGACTGACACTTTAATATAATAGGAAACGTGACTTCATTTCGTATTGATTCCAACTACTGCATGTAGAAAACCCTTACCGGGTACATGCATTCATTATCATAAATTTATTTTTCGAAAACCTGTTTTTAGTGTTTTTATCCTGGGATTATGCGCAGTTGAAAGAAAATTAATGAATTTAAACCTCAAGCGCATTCTTCTGTACACGATCCTGATAGTTCATTTGAAAATTTAAGTTGATCACTTTGTATTGCTCACCTCATCTCACATCACAAATGGAATCATGTTACATTCAATCAGAATACTGTGAGTGAGTGATTAATTAGATTGAACTTCTCCCACTCCCATGCAATAAATAATACATTGACAACTTCCTTTCTCACAAAGTGGTTTATCAATATTATTACAGCATATGTGTTTTATCCTATTGAGCAACTTGCAGCCAGATTCCAGTTATTCCATTTATAGAGGTACGAGTGAATTTCAAAATAGTTCCACTTTTTTCGGATGCAAAAAGGAAAGGAATTCTTGTCATAGAATCTCTATTTATTTAACCAAATTACAAAGAATATTGTTTTCGGCAAGTCAGTTTTGGCAAATCAAACATAAAAACACATGAAATATATAGCTACAATATACATGTACGTTCAAACATAAAAAAAATTGTATGTATAAAAAAAGAAATACATAAAATCTAAAATAGTTGAATATTTCTGATTTTGTAAGCGACCTTGAAAAAATTTTCTTTGGTTATTAAATCGCCACTGATATTGCGGTTTCCTAAATTTTATTGTCCAAATTAAAAAAATTCTGTGTGGAAATATTCTTCAACTGTATAAAAACAATAAGTTAAAATATGTCGTTTGATTGTAGATTTGAATTTACCAATATGATTTATTGATTTGATACTCCTGGGTAAGTGATTGAATAAATTCAAATCCAGATAGTTTTTTTAGATTTTGTGAGCCGATGAGCCCTACTTTTTTAGCACAGGGTCCTCGAGGTCCAAAACTTGAGAAAATGTTAATCAACCATCCCTGAACAACATCTTAAAGTTTCATTAACTTCCGACCTTTTTCTGAAACTACCTGTCGACTGAACTAACTATCACCAACCTTATTATCAGAATTTTCAATATAACGATCGTAAGTATATTTCTTGCTCTCAATTATTTTGCGTTTATATTCTTTTTTGTAAATATTATAAACCCGCCAGTCATTGGGATCCCTAGTTGAATCCGAGATCGTTTTAATGCAGGAGAGAGAATCCCTCATGATTCTCAAATTGTTGTCAAACCAACTAACAGGTTGCTTTTTATTATTTAAATTGCATTTTTTCAATGGAAAATGTTGTTTTATAAGAGATTCAAAGTTTGTAACCAAGAAATTCTCAAGGAAATCAGAATTATTCGATGGATTTTCATAAATAGACCAATCTTATTCCTCTAGAGATGTTTTCAGTCTTTCGATGCCACGAGAAGAAATAGTTCTACGCCAAACATTAGAAGAATTTTTATTTTCAAATTTCAAAGTCATAATCCGGGCTCGATGATCAGCTATGCAAGCTTCTAGTACTTGAGTTTCATAATTTGATTCATTAAGATTGGTAGATTTTACAAATTCAATAGCGCAAAACTTGCCGTCAAGTTCTCAAGAGAATTGTACTAAAGGAATTGGTTTGTATTATAGTTTATCATTTGTTAAAATAGCGACACCACCATGGATTTTCTGTAATCTACATTAGAATGAGGCAAGACTATATCCTGGTAAATTCATAGAATTTATAACAGTGCTGTCTAGCCCATGCTGACAGATACATATTATATCAGATTTTTGTTTATCTAAGCAGAGAGATAGCATGTCTATCTTATTAGACAGCCACTGGACGTTAATATGAAAAACGTTCACCAGACCACGATCAGGTTTTGAAAACAATTTTTTTTATTTTCATATAATTTTGGGTTTCTATGTCACCTGGACTCATTTCTGTCTCGCATGAAAAAACTGGTTTACCATAGCACCCTTTGACCAGCTGTCTGGATTCCAGGCTGCTTCCATTTGGATGCGTCAATCGTGATTTTGATTTCTTTACTGTTTTTATCGGCAGGTAATTTATTGTTTTGCTTTTCTATTAATGTAGCTCGATTTTGCTTCGGTTTATGCTTCACTGCTAGTTCAGTAGGTTCGGAAACGGTCACTGAACTATCGATTTCTGTAAGCAAATTGGTAGATTTCGAGAAGTTACCTATATTCCAGAAATTATGGATTTCTCTGTTAGATGTAGATGGCGTGGTGGCATTTTTGTTTTGTAAAACAGTAGTTCATCTCTTAGACAGCATTAAAAATGTTCTATCTTTTGAAGTGTCGAAAGACCGTCATTTTGAAAGATTTCATAAATTTCACAGCGGCTAGAGTTATACCTCGTTCAGATGGCGTGGTGGCATTTCTATTGGCATCATGATTTTTAGGCAATGTAGGATGCCTTGAACTCTCTGCTGTAGTTTATTCATCAACTGAATTTGTTCCTTTAAAGAACATATAGCATCTACTTGATTTTAAATTATCAGTTCCTTTTGAATAATTATTTCTTTCAAATAATAAATTTCACTGTAATCTCCGTCATTTGCACTGCGGAAGGTGATGTCAAGGTCATCGTCAGATTTAGAATCCACTTCACAACAAGTGAATGTGTTGTCGTCTAGAAATTTGAAATTCTTCAGGTAAGATACACAACTGTTATGAGACACTGTACCACATAAAGAGCACTTTGGACCACTATGAGCAATTCTTTTACACTTTTTACAGCTTTTGGATACAGACGCATTAATCATGTCTGTTTCATTTGCAGCCATGATACTATAACTCATAAGGTGTTGTGGAGACAAAACACATACCTACAATGAAGGAAGGCATTCGTTTTAATATTTCTCGCACATTATTGTTTTGATTTATTGTTATCCTTATATGGATGAGTATTTTGGACCCGAGCTGCTTAGTTGATGAGTTATAATTTGCATACAGAAACAAACTTCACTTGCCCCTTCAATCATCCTGAAGTATTCTTAGATTTGATATCATCGAGATTGAAATCATTTCAAGTGAAAGTAGTAAACGACGTAAATTCAATAATAATAATAATACTCCCTCATAAACACTCATAGAGTGTACCCAAAGGCATAGCCTGTGCGGATAGAGGACGGCTATTATTATTGTTTGCCGATCCTATACTTTGAAGGTGAACCGGTAAAATACAATTCAAATAAAGTTGTATTCAGTTCAATATTGTAAGAGCTCCCTTATATTTCGGTGTTACATGCGAGCGACATAAAATAATTCCCATTCCTAAATTTTGTAGGTTTTGGAAACATTCCCTCTCATTTTGGTTGGTGAGTAGAGTACTAACTGTAGAGCAATATGTGGAATGAAGATGTAATAATGATTAGATATTTAGAAACTACATTAAAACTCAAATATTAGTATTCACTAGCTTTGTTCTAGTTCTGAATTGAATATCATCCTTCATTTTATTGTAAATGACCACCTGCATACATGCATGTTTCGAGGTTATTTCTTCTCTTCAGTGCAAGGATAGAGTCGTCTTGTTCCACAAAACCAACAATAACATACAATAGCCTTATGGTACTTATTGCCATACGAATGAAGCGGCGACTTACAATCACAGCATCAACCACGAGGGAAAAACAAAACAGTATTCCTTGGTATCTCATAGGTACTCCAGGAAGAGTTAATTCAATAATAAATCGAACAAAGTTCAAAAAGTGAGTTCGGAGAGAAACAACAAAATCAAAAGTAAAAATTCCGACTACTGCATGCCCTTCAAGGGTAGGCTGTACCTTTTCGAACTTTGTTCGATTTATTATTAGATTAAAATTTTGTATTGAATTTTTGTTTTGTAAAACAGTAGTTAATCTCTTAGACAGCATTAAACATTTTCTATCTTTTGAAGTGTCGAAAGACCGTCATTTTGAAAGATTTCATAAATTTCACAGGGGCTAGAGTGATACCTCATTCAAAACGTCTTTTTCCTACGACCACATGGGAAAGTAACGTATATTACACTGTATAGTAAAGTTAAGATTTCATGTACAAGAATTATTCGTTTTTCGTACAAAATCTGTCAAAAGCTGTTCAAATATATTTCGTGGCGGCAAATTTTAAATGATGGTACGAATAAATTCAAGAAGTTGGAATAAAGTCAACTTGTCCGAAATTTCAAAATAAAACAATGATTAGTGCGGTTGTTTGTTTCAAGGCACATTTAAAATTTTAATGTTAAATATGGACAGCAATTAATATCATGAAGGATAAGAAAAGCCGTAATATTTTTTATTTCACTGATTTTGTTAACGTACTGAAATTTTGAATTGAAGAAAAAAGAAAAAGGGCTCCTAAACGTTTTTGGGTGAGACCTATTTTCAAACTACGAAAATTACATAGCAATTACCACAGCTTAATTAACTAGCCGAGGAATTTACTTGAGAAAATGGACGGTAAATTGGGGGGGGTGACGTTGAATATTTCATTTAATCCGTGAAGGCATTTCGCACAAATGAAAACCGCTCAAAATATCATTCGTACGAAAAAGTGACTTTTCTTTCAAATTTCCTACGAAAAACCGAAAATTCTGATGCATGAAAACCTAGCTTAAAGCTAAGTTTATAAGTTATACTTATTATTATTATTATTAAGTTTATACTTGTATTAATAATCATGAGATTACTCTCCATATTCAACATTAAAATTTTCAATACGCCTGGAAACAAACATACATAACCGCACTGATCATTGTTTCCCTTTAAAATTTCGGATAAGTTGACTTTATATCAACTTCTTGAATTAATTCGTACCATTAGTTAAAATTTGCCGCCACGAAATATATTTGAACAGATTTCGTACGAAAAACGAATAATTCGTGTACATGTAAACTTAGCTTTACACGGAAAGAGGTTCATATCACAAGCGTACGAAATATTTTCCACACAGGCGCGGAAAGAAACTGTCCGTACCGCTCCGTTAGCTGAGTTTGTAGAGCGGTGGGACATATTGACTTATGACAATGAGTACGCGGGTTCGATCCTTGCCGGCACACTTTTTTATTATGGTATTGAAAAAAATTACACTTTTCAAATAGATTAATTCGAATATTTTGTATTTAATAGTTATTTATGCAACAAGTGCAAAAAGTAGGTGTTTATTGCACTCGACGTGAAATTGTCCGACGAGGCCGTTAGGCCGAGTTGGACAACACGTCGAGTGCAATAAACATTTTTTGCACGAGTTGCATACAATATTTTTTCTACGTTCATGCAAAAAGCAAAAAATTATTTATTTAGGTGCGGCACTAGGTGAAGGAAAATTAAATACGCAATTTAAATCATCTAGTTTTCCATTAATATTACTCATTTTAAAACTTCCAGTTCTGTATTTGTCAGAATTAAATTTTGACTGACGTTTATATAACCACAGTTGCATTATAAAAATCAAAATCATAGTAGCCATGAGCGCGTATGTTATCACGAGTTGTGGTCATAATACAGTTTGCTCTATGCGGGTAGACGGTTTAGAACATAGCGGATCGGTTTTGATTATGGAGTTATTCTCGGGAAGGCATTGTTTGCTCAACTCTGACTGCTAACATTAATACAAAATAATATAAAATATGTAGCTGTTTAAAACGTATTGCCAGTCTCACAGAATATCTGCTAAATATGTTGTGGGTTTGAACGTTTATGTTTATCATGATGACAGCACGTTGAAGTAGAATGACAGATGAGTGCAATAAAAACTTTATTGCACTAGTGCAATAAAGACCTTCTTTTTCCACTGAATATAGTTCAATAAAGTTTTGCTTTTTGCATGAATTCAGAAAAAAGTAATTATTAAAAATAAATGAAGTCAGAATGATTCTCAGTCGGATTATTCATTCGATTTTCTTGGACACATGTCAATATCATCTATTTTTCTTGGAGTTTGATTTTACCAAATATCCATTTAAAAGCATTCTGAATCATCTAAATAAAACAAGGAATTTTCAAAATTCATGTTTATTTTCGTTAAATAATTTCATATATCAAATCGTCAATCTTGTAATCGTCTTGTTAGTTATTTATTGTATATAAGAAGCAGGCTTTGAAAAATCTGTGTGAAAGGTCAAAATATTTTTATACATCATTTGGTAAAATTATTATGTGGTCGTAGGAAAAATAGTGTACATTACTCGTGCAAATTGATTTCCCACACTTGTGTGATTGCCGCACTCGGCTTACGCCTCGTGCCACAATATTTCCCACTCGTGTGAAAAATGTCACTTTCCGCACTAGTAATGTAATATGCTATTCATTATCTATTCGATACCAAAATTTCAGACGAAAATATTTATCGAAAACAAAAAGGCCGTAAATAATGTTGGAACTCTCTGGTGATGATCCTTTCGAATAGATGGCTTTTAACGAGCTCTAGTAAACTCATCAAATCTCTCAACGTACCTTTAGTTCAATATATTTTATCTCTAAAATTGATTTATTGCTATCATCAGCTAGATAACAAAGCAACTTGAACAAGAGTTCATAAAAACCTCAACGCCTGAATCAGGAATATCTGTAATTCCAATATTTCTTCAAAAAGCTTGCATGAACGATATACCTTCTCTGTATATTATGTACAACCATTTTGTTTTGGATGAATTTTTTGTCTGAATTTTTGGTGACTCGAACAAAATTGAAAGAAATTACGAAAGAGGTATCACCCGAATCCTAATAACTATTAAATTACTCTTTCAAAATTGCCGTCTCGACGCCATTTTGTATGATAGACATTTTTAATTATTGTCAAAGAGCAGTTTATGAATAAGTACTTGACCGAAAAAATAGCAAGAGTAGTGGATCTTAAATCCACTGGACCACATATTTTTCAAAATTGAATATTTTCAGGGTTTGTACAGATGGGCCGTCCAAATTCTGAAATATATACACATGGTGCTCAGGAATATGTGCTGAATTTTGCTATTGCGTATCTCTTCTTTTAATTTTTCACATCACATTACATCTGAAATGAATTGTTTTTATATAAACTTGAAGAAAAAACAAAATTCTTGAAATATAGATCAGTTGAAAAGTGTCTAGTCAACGACATTCGATAAACGTCTAAGCCAAGAGAAATTGAGGATGATTCGACAAAACTCTAGACTAGCCCTGTAAAATAATTTTAAAATAAATTTTTTCACCTGTAAAATATTTTCAATGTCGTTCGCAAAACTTTTTCCAGCACTCGTTTTGAAATTCCATGTATTTACCGGACTTATAACAGGTTTAATAATTACTTAGTTCAGTCTACCGCCGGTAGATTGACATGAATTGTCACTATTTATCAAATAAATACATTTCTTGCACGGCCTAGTGTTCTTTTCCTTGCTAAAATTCCAAAATATCAGTAAAAATTGTGGTTTAATTTGAGTTAACAGTGTAGGAATGTAGGCTTTCACGGCTGGCGTCAGTTTTTATATCTGATGTCTTAACCGGAAGATGTATCAAACTGAAAATATTTAACTTTAACGAGCACGTCGAAAAACTTCTATATACACAATTCATGAAACCTACGTCCAGTAACTTTCCATATACATATCGACTAAGCTCGTCGTGGTGAAGCCACTCGAGCTAAAGCTACGGGGCTTTCTTGTTCATATCAAGCTTTTCGAATATGAATCCATAAAAATCGTCAAAAATATATCTAGATTAACCAAAAAAACATCTCTGCTTGTATCACACTTCATAATTATTAAGTACGAATGATGAAATATTTTGAATCTTACCTGTCAGTAGGAGTTGAATCATTCATTAGTTCTCAGGTTCATCATATAGTTTGGAAAAGTGAAAAAAAGATTTAATGAATTTCTTATTGCTCATAAAATCATCAAAGAAAATCAATTCGGATTCCAAGCTAAAAAGAACACCCAAGATGCAATTTTTTCCTTCCTGTATGAGTTATATTCAGATATAAATACCGGAGATGTAGCAGCAGCAGTATTCTGTGACCTCAAAAAAGCTTTTGACTGTGTATAGTAGACCATAAAATACTTTTGCGGAAACTGCATCGTTACGGCTGCGACGGTATTACTTTGGAATGGTTCAAGTCCTATCTTACTGGGCGCAGTCAAGTCGTAAAAAGCGATACCAGTTCAAAATATATTAATATTGATTATGGAGTACCACAAGGATCGGTTTTAGGACCTACTCTCTTTCTTCTATATATAAATGATTTACTAAGTATACATACTTCTGGAAAAATTACTTTATTTGCAGATGACACCACCATTTAATGGCATAGTGAAACTGTTGAAGATTTGAATAATAAGATATTAAGAGACATAAATACAATAAAATCTTGGTGCGACTCGAATCTCCTTTCATTTAATATAAGAAAAACAAATATAGTAACTTTCAAATGTACTTTTGAAGATATGCCTCTAGAAAATGAGATGATTGAAAATAAAGATTGCACAAAATTTTTGGGTCTTTTCATTGACAGCAAATTGAAATTTGAAGCACACGTCAAACAACTAAAGAATAAAATCTCCTCAGGTTGCTATGCAATGAGAATTATTTCAAGGGAGCATGGTACTGTCACGGCTATGACCGCATATTATGCATTAATAGAATCTCAACTGAGATATGCTATACCTTTCTGGGGGGTATGTAACTCCAGTCTGCTGGATTCAGTACTTAAACTGCAAAAAAGAGCCATAAGATATGTTTTCAAACTAGGACCACGCAATTCATGTAGGCAGATATTTGTAGAGAAAAAGATATTGACAGTTGTGGCTCTCTTCGTTATGGAAACTGTATGTCTTATACACAAACATAGTTCAAAATTTGAAAATATTTCATCGTGTCATAATACTCGCCAAAAATCTAAAAATAATTTAAAATTACCCATACCTTCCTCATCCCTGGTGAAGGACTCCATTTTCTATAACGGCGTCAAAATGTATAACCGCTTACCGTATCACTCTAGAGAGAGCAACGATAGTATTGAAAGCTTTGGAAAATACATTAAGAAACTAATCGTTAGCAGACCTTATTATAGTTTGTAAGAGTTTTACAATGACAACTTTCACTGAAAAATGTGACCTGTCTTTTCCTTGTTTTTTTTTTTCTTTTTTTCTTTTCTTTTTCCCCCTTCCTTTATTATTTTATTGCTACTGTATTGTATACTCGCTTAGAGCGATAGTTTATAAGTCGAAACATTGACCATATGTTCAAATAACATTTTTTATCGATATTTCAATCATTTATTGACATTTATTTTTTTTTAATTAAATTTATGCGTGTGTATATATGTATATAAAAAGCTCAAATAACAATTTTTATAGGTGTACATTCATATTATTTATATTTTACATGTTTATGTGCATTTTATCTATATTTTATGTTTGTACTGTTTATCTTTTACTTTGTCAACAAAACTAGTTTTTTTTCGACAATAAAGTATATTTTGATTTGATTTGATTTGATTTGGATGCATCCGATACTCTAATTTCCCCTCTTTTATATCTTTATGAATTGTTTCAACTCATAAATTATTCAGTTCTGATAATAATGTTTCAGTAACAATAAAAAAGAATTCCGGAAAGCAACTTCCACAACTTGGAACTTCTACAAATAACAATAGCTCAACTTCAGTAGCTAGCCTCCGTTAAATTGCTGCCTTACAACTTATGAAACTGCTGTGGTGGAGTAACAAGTTGTGTGAAACACGAATGTTCCGACATTTCATGAGTATTCGATGGCTTCTCCGAGAGCGATATAAGGTGGTGAACCGAACCGAGCTCGAGCGTTAAATAAAAACAGTGGCGTAGAGTAGGGGACTGGATTTGAGTATAAATGTTTTTGTAGTGGTGTTGAAATAATTGTGTATCATTAATGTTATAACAGCTTCTTCTTCTTCTATTAGGTTTTTGGATTTCTATGAGTCCTTAACGGAATCCATTTCTCCAGATATTATAATATTACAAAAAAGTCTTGATAGTGTCCGTAATACGATAATGTATCATCGAGGGTAATACCACAAGAGGTTTTTATTTTATGGGATAAAATTTCATTTTGCACGAAAACTTGGTTGCTTTGGTAATTGACGAGAGCAAATAGGTAACATGATAAAATCACGACACCGAAGGTGGAGTGATTTTATCTAATGTTATTTGGTCGAGTCATATTACAAGCTACCAAGTTTGAGTGGAACAAAATTAAAGTTTATAACGATGAAAACAAAACCAGTGGTATTTAGTGGAATAATTTAACGAATCAAATAAATTAATTATTAAACAAAAGTGAATAGAACATAATGTTTTAAATTAAATCTATAATTCATTGAACAAAATGTACATTTAACAGGAAATATTATTTAAATGTACAATTAGTGAAAGTACAGTTTTGGTATACAATTCTACCCGAAGAAGACTGCTGAATTTGATTATTTTCCTCTCTTAGATTTGTCACTAAAGTGGAATGATGCTGTGATTCTAACTGAAGGTATGGCTTCAGAGAATTGGCGTTCGAATGTCCGGTCAGCTTGATATTGTTGTTGTTCTGAGACTCCTGCTTTGGCAAGAGTAGAAATAGTGCTAGCCCTATGGGAGTGATTAGTAATTTTATTTTTCAGATCTAGACCAATTTTTTCTGCAGAAATTCTGGTCCTCTTTGAAATTTTGTTACACCAATGGGCACATTTTTGTACCATCCCTTGGCATTTTAATTTTTCCAAAACGGATTTGGTGTTAGATACAATCTATCTGAAGAAATATGTTTGTTTCGTTTTTCTAGAAGCATTTTCAACAATCTCACAGGACACACGTTCGCATTTTCTTTATTTGTAGTCAACCACTTACTTTCACTGCACCTTTTATCTCCACCTTGGGCTGTTTTAGAAAAGACCGTGTTGTACTCCACTCTACCTGCCAATGTTCCATTATTGTATTTTTCGGCTTTGAAATAATACATTTCACACTGCGCACTTTCACCACTCTCCAGGCTAATTCAAAAGCGGCGATATGAAAAAGTTTTTTTTTGAAGTCCCATTGGAGTATTTTCATCCCACTGCTTTACCATTTTTATAACTTCTTCTTTACTTAATGCTATAGAACCTTGTCTTCTTTTATCTAAATTGCTCTACAGTTGCTTGCGTTTAGCATATTTAGCGTTTCTAGTGGCTTGAAATGTCACATCTTTGAATGGGTCAAACACAATCTTATAATCCATATAATATTTTTCTTGCACAATTTTGGCTACAGTATTCCACATTGTTTTAACTACGTACTCCTTTTAGTAATTTCCGTCTGATTTCTTCATATTATACGCCCAATCTGCCAATATGCTTGAGATTTCCGACTGCGACGTTGAAGGTAATAGTTCATACCCCTTTTCTCGACAAAATAATTCAAACTGCCTCCCAATTGATGATTTGGTTATTTTGGTGTTTTTTGGAGTGGCGTTGTCTATTGCAGAATTTATTATTTGAGTAGTTGCGCTACCAAATCTACCGTTAACGCTCATTTGAAATCAAAAACAACACTTTGTAACAAAAAGTATGAAAATTTGTTTCCATTTGGCTTTGTTGATAGCAACGCGTCCTTGGGTATAGCGTCGGATTCAATAAAGTCATACGACAATTATTAGTTGTTGCCGTGGTGAAGGTAAATAACAGTTTATCCACTTGCAAACAGTTACGTTCCTATTTGTCCGATATCAAACAGCCAAAACTGGCGTTTCTTATGGACGATTTTATACATGAGTTGAATTATCACTGAAAAACTCTCTTCTTTCGATAAATCCGTTGTCATCTGGCCTGGGTACCAGCGTAGAGATCAAGAGGACTGATAATTCCTCTAATATCTTCATAATCAGAAAAATATTTCACATCCACTTCGCTGTCGGACCGGAACTGTGTAAGCGCTTCAAAATGTGTTCAATTCAGTTTAGGTTATAGTTCAATGGTTTCGAATTATGTATAAGTTTCCTTAAAAAAATTCTTTTAATATCACGCATATAATTTTATTGATTTCAGATATTGCAGAATTTCCATTTTTTTTCCTGTTACTTTAGGGAGATTAGGGAAATTTTGAATTGGAAGCAGTCGAAAGAGCACAAAGGGGGGTCAAAAGGAATAAGACGATCTGGATGTAGATGCAAAATAGAGAAATAGGTGGAAATGAATGAAGTTAGAAAGCACTATCTCTTAGAGAGGTAGAAAAAATATTTAAAAACTCAAATAAATATAAATATATCGAGAAATAATCAGTTGTCAGCGAAGATTTGAACCCATGAAAAGTTGCCACGAAAGGAAACTGAAGCGTCCCTGGAGTAAATTCACATGAATACAGGTAAACTGAAGTAGGCGATTCACAGAAGAATGGTGCTTTCAGAAGGTTGAAAAGTTTTAGTAATAATTTGAAGAACAAGCTAATACTCCATCCAAATTATTTAAGTGATTGTCATCAATATCTTTCCCATTACCGTAACGTCATCCAAGAAGACTAGGAAGAAAACCTTTCAACACTAGTTCCATTAGTCTCTGAAAGGTGGCGAGAGCATGGCATATTCCAAACAGAAATACTTTAATTGAAATTTGCTGTGTATACTCTTGAGAAAATACATTTATATTCAATTTGGGTAGGATAGGTCAAAACGAAACGTTTATATAAAAAAGTTTCCTCATCTATATTGAATTATGAATACATATAAATAACAAATTCCTGTTCAAATGTTTTAGTTGAGAATATTAATAAAAAAAAACAGCTCTAATGTTATCGATAATAAATCAAGCTTATTACATTCAATCGATAAACCGTTTGATGTAAAAAGCGAATAAGTATATCAAATACAGTATGGTTACACATAATCACACTTTAACAACACACTACAAGCAACTCAGAATAGAGAACTATAATCTTGAAGTATATATAACAAACCAGAACAAACCTATAAAAAAATGTATGGAATGGTTAGGCGTTGAGGGCATTCCATAATCTCAACTCTAACCATACAGTGAGCACGTAAAAGTTGGAACAAATTCGTTAAAAGCTTGATATGACCATTGGGGCAAAAAAACACGGATACGTTGATTTTTTTTTCAGTTGTGCCTCATTTGGTCTACTCATATTTTTTATGACGTCATCACATTTTTTTTAAACGGCAATACCTTATTTTGATAATACCTTCATAAATAACGCATTTTTCTGTGTATGGACGTCATATTTTTTCTCAAGTTACGTAAACCGTATGTCCTAGAAATAAAAGATATTTTTTTTTTCATAATAATGTAATTTCGAACACAATAACAGGACTAAATAAACCTACAAACTATTAAATCAAGTGCTCGAAATGCAAGCCATTTGCAAGGCGATATTGAAACTCTTGGATAACAGTTGACATTCTCGTCTGCCAATACATCTAGAGAAGCATATCGAGGTATTCACATACGAGTAAATGTGCGTAATGCGGTGGCGCTCCATCTTGCTGATACCATAGTGAATTGTCTGGTAGCTGAAAAACTTATTTAAAGTCAGTGTTGCCGTCGGAACGAAAATTAGAAACATACGTATTTTAGTATCCATGATTAATTTCTGAAAATATTATGTAACATAAATAATATGACTTTAATACACAGAAAAATGATATTATCAAAATAATGGGTATGGCCATTTGAAAAAAAATTATAGTGACGTCATAACTCGAACAGTAATGACGTCATCAAAAATATGAGTAGACCAAATAATGCGCAACTGAAGAAGAAAATCGACTTTTCCGAACTTCTTCCCCAATGGTCATATCAAGCTTTCAGTGAATTTGTTCCAACCTTTACGTGCTCACTGTATATAGGTCCTTTCATTTGCATGCATGGGAAGTGTAGTATAGTCAGTGTAACTTACACTCGATTTTAGTTTTCGTTTACTGATTGGATTGACACATTCTTTGTGTAACTGCACCTGATTAAAATTTTAGCGTTAATTAAGCTACACAAAGAAACAGGCGAAAGAACTTTATATTACCTAGTTTGTTAGTAACATACAATTATTGTTCCTAGTATTCGCGAAATCATCCGAAAAAATCATTAGCCCGCCACTGCCAGAGATAAAATGCAGATATTCGTTCGGGAATCGATAGGGTGTCATGTCGGTATGCCATTAGAAAAGTAACCGGATTTTGGCACAGTTTGTTCAACTGCTCAGCCAAAGGGGATTTTCCCGGAGAATTAATGGTTGTTGTTGGGTCCGGGTGCGAAGAAGAATGTTAAATTTCGTACAGTTCCATTTATTTCCCAGAAAACAAAATTAGAGTACTTCTGAAAATTATATTGTGCGACTGTAGCGAATTTTCCGACCGGGTGACAACCCAACCGAGAGTTTTCAAGTGACTAGCTTTTGTGGAAATGAAAGTCATAGTCTGGGTTGAAGGGTGTACATACAGCATTTCCAATCGATTATCAATCAGAGTTGATATTTTTATTGAATTAAATTCAATACGTTCAAGTTATTTTGTGTTTGCGCTGTTATTGGTTCAAAGTCTTGACCAACGTCCAAAATAAGTGTAATTTTCGTGATATAAATGCTGATTATAGTGAGAAGTTTTAGTCAAATGTAGAGACTAGAAATAGTTCTTCACTCAGTGAGTCTCTTGATATAACCACGAACAAATTATTGGTAAGGTAGAGGGCAGCAGCAAAGCATCAGTACATTCATATGGAAAGCTGTCCTGAGAAAACAAAATAAAACATCAACACATAGAAACCTCTGCTAACATCTACCGTTTTACATGTTGGCAGAGTGAATTGAAACATATACATAACGTTTCATTGCGATAAACAATAACCCAAAGAAACCAGATGATTTCATATGGGCTAAGTACATTTCACAGTTTTTATTACTTTAAGGTTCGATGACCCCAAGGATGGCTGAGGCGTTGCAGCCAACAAGAGTGGCGACACGTAGGCGCTAGCTTACCCCGACGTCAAAAACGCTCATATTCTCCCGACACTTACATATTACAGGGGGTGCGAGAGCTTGAAAATCTGCCTTCAGTGGGAGCTATGGAGAGCCTCAGGTTGAGTGCTGCGGGATTGGTAGCCGGTAATGAATCGCCCGCGGCCACCGCTCCGCCCGGTTGAGAACCAGCCCTACAAGAGTTTTCACAAGGAGGCGGATCGAAGGAACTCGCTGCGGAAACTGGTAAATCCTGCCTTCTGTGGGAGTCAAGGAGGGGCCTTGAATCGGGTGCTGTGGGACTGATAGCTGGTGAATGAATCGCCTGCGACCGACGCACCATCCGATCAGGAATCAGCCCTACCAGGACTTCACTGAGGAGGAGAATGGAAGGAATTCGCAGTAATAACTGGAGAAGTGGTCCCCAATGGAATATGACGAGGAGCGGGTCTGGTAGCCCTACACTGAGAAGGCGGATTGAAAGGAACTCGCTCAATTGACAAGCACCCACACACTACACACCCATACTTTGAAGAGAGCAGGTGAAAACCACAGGCAGGCAGAACACCACGTACGAGGAGAGCAGGGGATAGCATGGGGGTCTACTTGCTTGGACGTAACAACAGCCTCCCCATGAATCCTACCACTTAAGGCTCGATGACATTAAGTGAGTTTACTATCTACTAGCTGGTGAGTTTAAAATCAGGCGAGTTAGCTAGTGCGCTAGTGACGATGACAAACGAATCGTCAACTCGCTCAGTGCTAAATAGCTAGCGAGTACGTGTTGACCAGTGTTGTTTGAAACCACTGGGATACTCGCAGCTAGTTCACTAGCAACTGCCATGTCACATGGCTAGTTTACTAGCTAACAAGCCCACACGCCAGCAAGTAGCGAGTAAACTGGCCCGGATTTGAACTTTTCTCGCAGATTGTTTACGATCTGCTAGCTAGTGACATGATTCCATTAGTCGAGTTCACTCATGTACGTATAAATAAATAAAGGACCTAGTTATTTACATTACCAAGTGAAGTCGCTGTAAAGCACCATTCTAAGGTCGTGCTGTTGAGTTGGGTGTTGCCACATCGAATCTGTGATAATTCTTCATCAACCACCAACACTACCTTAAACTCAATTGCCAGCAAATTCCATTCAGTAACTTATGAACATTCCGATCCGTTTATGAAATTAAACTCGGCATTATACATTCCAGAATCAAAACTAGTGCAACTAATTTGAAAAATCGGTGTGAACTTCCAAAAAATTCTGTACTGTCCGTTGCAATGCTGCACGTGCGGCAACG
Source organism: Chrysolina americana (assembly GCA_958502065.1). Lineage (NCBI taxonomy): Eukaryota > Metazoa > Arthropoda > Insecta > Coleoptera > Chrysomelidae > Chrysolina > Chrysolina americana. Next base: position 32,508,383 of record OY293421.1, on the reverse strand, counting down.
CTGTTGAAGTATACTTTCTTTCTCATAATTTTTTGGTTGTTTACAAATTTCACCACTTTATGTTGACATCTGTCATATACGGTATTTGTGAAAATATTGACGATTCACTGTTGCGTTAATAATTAACAGTGCTGCTCCTAAGGTGGCGTATGGAGTTAGTAACAAGGCCTATCCAGAACACAAGGCTAATGACCATAGCAGTCGATGCCAAAACACCAAGAAAAAAAAATTGTGAAAGAAAAATAGATAGAGAATAATAATGGTGCTTTACCGTTGGGTTTGCAAGCAATCCAAAATTATATATATTTTTTTGTCAAAATTCATAAAATCAAGGTAGAAACTCCTATTAATTCTGCATTAGAATAAAACTAAATAAAATCAAATCAAAAATTATTTATAACTTTGTAGTCAATTTGCATAAAAGCTGCCTGTCTTAAAAGAATATCTTTAATTATTTTAGGTTTTTCATGAATTCCATTTTTTTATTGAATTATAACAGGAATTTGATAATCTCCGACCCCAAAATCTCACCATCTTGGAGCCAACATTTTGTTTTCTCTAAAAGAAATTCTATAACGCATTGTCACGGTAGTGACATTTCAAGAAGTGACCCAAAAATCACTTGCAAGATAGGACCCAAACAAACGAAGAAGTGAAACTAAATAAAAAAGCTTATAAAAAATTGTCTCTTTATATTAAACGTGCAGTGTAATTTTCTGGACAACTTATTCCAGTGCTTCAAATGTGGAATTTTTGTTTCTCTAAAATTTTCATAATCATGTATGAAATGTCACATATTTTTGTTATTATCAATACCTATATCAGTTAGATTGCGTGCGCCACTGTCGCTGGAGGGTAGGTTACAGTCTATCTCAGGTCTCCTCCTTCCTCGCTCTGGAGGCTTCAAAACAAACTGTATTGAAGGTTTGGGATTGATAGGTCCATCATTAATTTATACGTCCATGAGTTCAATATATAGCCGCAATAATTTAACGGCTAGAAGCTAGTAAACTCGCCTAATGTCATCGAGCCTATAATGCAACAGTGATTAGGTTAAGGTTAATATTGAAAAATGCATTAGTAATATCTACATAGATAAATGATCACTAAGAATGAAAATAAAAATTTTCATAATGTGGTGAAACATAAAAACAGAAAGAAAACGAATTTTTGCAAAATTTTACAATTTTTTTTTAATGACCCAGGTTTTCGGAGAAAACCGCTCTAAAGCAGAGTTTGTGCGAACAAGAGAGACCCGGGACCTACAGCTTGCATATAAGTCGATTCCGAACCACTTTAGATCTGTGGTAGGCGGTGGAGATCGAACCCGGGCCGCCTGGTAGGAAGCAAATGCTCTAAAACTACGACCAAGATTCAAGAAAAATTGATTCATTCATTTTATTTTTCTTTTCGTTCAATTTGAAATAGGTATGATTAGAAATATTTTCATACTTTTTCCAGACTATCTATTATCAGAAGATATTCTTTATAAGTTTCATGTAGTTTGTTGAAGGTCACTGAATTGAGGAAGTTATATTATTTCTCTCCATTTGGTTTGAAATTTATTCAAAATTGTTTTTTCCATTAAGCAGCTGTCGTCCCCCTACAAACGACAGCCCTCAGAAGTCGATACTTGTGCGAGCCAAGGATTAACGAGGTCTTACCTTTTAACGTGCGATTCCTCGGGCCATCAGAAAAATAAACTGAAGTCGCTGGGCTTTGAACCAACGACTGAGACTGAGAATGATTGAAAAGCATTGATTCTAACCACTCTGCTACCTGACCTCCTAACTGACGAAACTACGTACGATTTGTCTTATTGTAATTTTTCAGTAGATGCCTGTTTTTGTAAGTTTAGATTAATATATTTTAATATATTGAATGTTGAAGTAAACGTGCTATCTCCTTTGTGAAAAATGTTATCGTCTCCGTTTTGATTGTGTCTTCCCGGGGGGACTTACTAGATTTCAGGTCCTTGATAATTGACTCAATTCCGTGGTTTCAACAGTAAACAAATAAAATTATTTTTCTACAAACGTCAAAAAATGCCAAGGTTCGCGCATTGACAACAATATGCGAAGTGACCCTTTTTTTCATTTTCCTTCGTTACCATGACACCGTGCGTGAAGTAGTGTGCGAAATACTTACTTCGCACACTGCATGTAAACTATATGAGATTTTTATATTTTAACCTTTATGATCAATCAAGCAAAAATCCAAGAAATCATTTATTCATTAATGTTTAACTATAATTAAGGCTTTTTAATACTTTTCAAATTGTGAAAAAGCTTTACACTATCTATTGTATTTTTTATATTACTTATTTAAGAACAATATTTTTGGCGTTTGTAGAAAAAAATTTGTTTGCATCTCATGCGCGGAATACTTTGGTGATCTCAACTATTTTTTTTTAACTTGGCTGCGCCTCGTTAAAAAAGTTTTTCTCGATCACCAAAGTAGCATTTCGCGCACTTGATACAAAAATAACTATTCTGTTTCGACTGAGCTTAGGTATATGGTTGTACTCACGCAGAACAACAAATAAATTAGAAAAACTAGAAGACAATAATTGTGAAAAAAGTTCTAGGAGACAGCAGATACCCCCCATGTGCTCGATAATCCACAAGGCAGAGAGAAGATGGACTATACAGTTTGTGTGATTTGAAACATCAACGTTATTGTGAAAGATGAAAATTTCAAGTTATAATACACTACGAGCTCCATTGAAAGATGTTGACAGATATGAATTATTTTTATTTTCAATGCCTACTACGCTCTGCTAAATGAGTCGAAATTTCGAGAAGCACTATACGGCATTTTTTCTAGAGAACATAGATTGCCTATTCGATTTAGGCATATTTTGAACTACTATATACCAAAATTCAGCCCATGAGATATTGGGCTGGATATACGGTAAATTCATGCTTTTTTCACTGACTCTATAAGAAAAACAGTACAATTTAAAGAAAGGGTAATGTAGTCATTCAAATGAGTAACACATCGAATATTTACTTAGATACGGAGTTCTATCATCGTAACTTGTACATGAGTTTAGTTTTTCAGTGTAATAGTCAATCAACTGTTAAAATACCCCTTTCAGTTCTATGCTTCTTTCGAAACATTTTTCTTAACCTCGTGACAAATTTTGGCAAAATTTCCATGATATCATTTCATACGGCCAATTCATGAGATCAGATCAATAAGCCAAACGCTATGTATTTAATAGCAGGATTTGAAAATAAGTTGTATGTTTTTTCTTTGCTATAATTTTGACAGTTATCCTTAAAACGCTTTCAGTAAAGTAGATTATGAACGGGTTTCAAAATGGTAAACTCAACTTAGATTGTACGTTTAGTTGGTGATGGTTCTCGAAGAGGAAAGCCGCTGAAGAATTCAATATAAGACATGCAGATCGTGAACCAATTCATCAGGATTAATAAACATGTACCTAGCCAAAGAGAAAATCTAGAGATAGACGGACAAATTCTACAGTATGTTCGAGAAACCCCGAAAAATACCTTTAGGCAGATTTCACGAGATTTACACGTTAGCATATCTAAAATAGTTCATGTTTGAAAATAAATTAAGATATTCCTTTCAAACCGAAAATCATGCAAACGTTAGTTTTGCGGACTGTGGTAATCTGTGGACAAATTATCTTCGCAGCAATTCGAAAGATCTATTGAACCAAATTCTAAATAGTTACAAGAACAAACTTATAAGTGTGGACCTGGAGAAAATGTCGAACTCGTCATATCCCCGTATACAGTGTTTTTTAAAAGTATCGGAACGTCTCATATTTAAAAAACGGCCCTGAGAAAATTCACAAAAATTTCTACAGGGTAGTTTTTGATGATTCCCGATCCAACGATGATATCGGCAATATTGCCAAATCAACAGTTTTTCAGATATTGTCAATGTCTTAATTAATATTCTCAAACTGCAATCGTTTGTTCTAAATATGCAGGTAGGTAATTCATTATAATTATTACTATTATCATTATTTTTCAAGAATAACAGATTAAAAATGAACCCAATACGTATACAACTAGTTATAGCTCAATACAATGTAACCGAACCTCTTGTAATGAGATGTATTTTCTCAGATACAATAAACAATCATGCAAACGTTAGAATTTGGTGATGAACGAAGATTTGAGTTCTGTTTATTCTGCTATGGTGAAATTTTGAATGGTGACAACTTTCTAGGCAATATTCTCTTCACCAATGAGACGACATTCACCACTAACTTTACCAGTGTCCACTCAGAATTCCAGGTACTGGGTAAGGGATAATCTACACTGGTTGATAAATACAACAAGACAGTATTCACAAAAAATCAATGACTGAAAAGAAATATTCAAAGACCGTATAGTAGGTCTAGCGTTTTTTGAACAATCACTAAATGGTGACAGATTCTATAATTTTCGAATTTCTTGGATTTCATGGAAGCATTGTAGATCGCAGAAATGTTATATTTCAACTAGACGGTGCCTCCATTCATAATGTGATTGCTGCACGGAAATGGCTTGATGAATCATTTCAATGTAAACGGACGACAGTCAACAGGCTCAAACACATTTACCAATCAGATTCATGACGAAGATGAAAAATCAACCTCCGATAAAGAAAAATCAGATCACTTCAATATTTTTTTCTCAAAAGTTGATACAACAATGGTTATCAAAATCTGCCAGAAAGTCATGTAACTCTGTAAGATTCGCTATTCTTACACGAGTACTGAAGTTAAACGTTATTTCGTTCCTAAAAATAACACCCAGTCGGGGCCAGATACAATTTCTGACAACCTCATAAAAAAGTTTCAGTTAAACTTTATACAAAATGATGAGTCGATTATATAAATAACTTTTTTCAATATTATTTTGTCAGATAATCAATATACCTAGTTTCAGGGAAAATCTTTCAACCCAATCAGCGATATTTCAATTAACAATATTTGATTGCTTTGAAAATTAACAGAAATGCTTTACAAGGTTTTTAGACCAAGTAATAGCTTTTGACAAAGTTAACCATGAAATTTTTATTCCAATGTCTCGAAGGCCATGGAATGAGAGACTTGTATTGGATATATTGAAAGATCTAACAAACAGAATACAATAAATAATTTTCTAAGTGAATCATTATCAATCACCAAGGTTGGCCCTATCCTTTTCCAATTATATGTGGATAGTATTTTTTGTATTGCACAACTTGATAGTAAATGAATGTCCTATGCCGATGACACTGCTGTTTCTTTTGTAGGTAACACTTGGATTAAGTCGCTTCAAAAAGCTGAAAAGGGTATAAAATTAATTTTCAGTTGGCTCAATAATAGTTTATTAGGTGTCAATACTGAAAAAACTAAATTTATAGCATTTGCGTCAACGGTTAAAGATCAACCAAACCTCCGGACTCTTTATATCCATAAATTCAACTGCCATGTGCCCACAAACCGCCAATGTTCTGCTGTACAAAAAATGCAGTCGATCAAATACCTGGGAGTGATGATAGATCAGTACCTGCGCTGGAATAAGATATATGCTATGATATATCATACACTACAAAAAGTTTGCATAAACTGATTCACAAATTTTGAAAGATTTGAAATAATTTGAACAAACAGACTATTCTACTCATTTATAGTGCTCTATCCGAGACAATCATTCGTTTTTGTATCGTTGTTTGTGGCGGAACATTCAAAACTACGTGGAATTTGGAGACAATTCAAAATAATCTGCTTAAAATCCTCTAGAATTAAACTAAAAAAATTTCTGCTGCATAATTATACGAAGTCCTATGGGTCATAAGTAAACCCTTGACTCCATTTGAATTAAAAAATATCTGCAGTATCGAATCAATGAAACAAAAACTGAAAAACTTTATGAATAACAAATTTGACTGTCAATAGATAGCATTTAATGTTTACTCTTCAACAGGAATTATTCGTCTGTATTTCGCGTTCACTCGTTCCTGGTTGTATTTTTTAGTAAGAACGGCGATGTCACAACACAAGCTTGCTTGGGTGGTAATAATAATGTAATAATTAATGTTTATTCAACTAATTAAAATTATAACCATTAATATCAGCTGCTATTTTCTCAATTTAAAGATAACATTTTTTAAAATATGATATTAATTTTTACTTACTATTTATACAAAAGAGCTAAAAATTTCTAAAATGTGATATGAAAAGGTACATTACCTGATATGCTAATAATGAACATTTTATACCTGGTTTCAGGTTATCGCAAACTGCTAATAGTTACATAATTCCACTCAAAGTGTATAATCATCTATAAATGAAAGGAACATCAATCAACTCAAATTATTTTGTTTCAGACAGCGTTCACAACATGTATCGATTAGTTTTTCACCTGTTCTATAAATTAAAATGTTCGTTAAAATTAGTTACTGATATTATGAATTAGTTCCATTTATTTTATCTTTACAACTTTTCGAAACTATGTGATATTTTCAATTGTTATTTGTTCTGTTATAAATAAATAGCTGTGTGTTGAGCAACTAAGCATTTCCACAATGTAAGTTTTTCATCGAAGCAAAGAAAATTAAAATCATATATTTGGAGCCTTATTCTGAACTTTTTTTCTAATCCGTTTCATTGCAAAATGGTTGTTTATTATCGGCAATATAGATGAAATCATGAAATTTGGATTTTCTTGGGAAGTGGTATCTGAAATTTGATAATTTTTCATTGTACGGTCATTGGCTTGTGAAAAATGACAATAACACACAATTTTATAAGTAAATTGTATAATATTCGCTATGGCTTATTAGGAGCGAGGAGTCACTGGTCATGTTAGAATTTGATTCTTCCATCTAAGGTTTCTGTAAGTAATATTTCTCAAACCGTTCGCGTGTCTGCTGTCGGATAATAGTAAATCCCCACAAAATCCCCATATTACCAATCTAAGATAGTTAAGACTATCGATTTTTGTATCTGCGTGGATAATATTACCACAAATCCATTAGGTAGAAAACATTATTTGGTCAAAAGGGGAAAAGAATCATAAACTTACGCCAAATCACATCCTTTATTATACCCAGAATGGCGTCATGACGAAAATGACATCTCTGATAACTTTAACGGTTGGGGAGAGGGTATTTTTATCGTTTAATGAAACCAAACAATGATACTCTTTTAGCATTTTATCTCGTGATTAGATTTTTTATCTTATTACATTCCTTTCTTCCTCATCTTGAATTCCCCCAGAATTATATCGAATCAATGTTCAGTGGCAGTCCAACGAATTGCAGGAGGTCTTGTATTGAACCGTTACAGTGTGCATGGCGCAAAGTTATGAATTTTGTCAAGTACGTAGTAACGAATCAAGATGAATATCATCATTTCGATGGACAATGTTGGTAGAATTATTACGTAAGTATTACGAAAACTTGGGCAACCAACACCACCAGGTATTTTTTCTAGATTTCCCGACGATCCACTTTATACAGAAAACTATGAGTGGTGATATGAATATTGCTACTGCGGCTAATGTTGGCAGAAGACTTTTTTTAGAACCATACAGTTCAGAGGAGTTATTCTTTAAAAAAAATTTAAATACTCCATAGAGCCAGATGAAATACCACCATTCTTGATTAAAAAAGTGACACGTTCTGATTGACCAGCTAACTTGCTTGATAAATCTTTCATTCGGTACCGGTGTCTTTCCGGATAATTCTTAAATAGGCGCAGGAAGAAGTCCTCACTTGATGGAGAATTATCGTCCAGTGACAGTACCAAAGGCATTTCACAAAATATGTGAATACTCGTGTCTTGAACGATTAACATGTTCCTTAGAAAATGTTGGTATATGTACCTATAATAATCAGCACGATTTTCGGAATTCTCTAGACTTACAGCTTTTTACAGTTTTCTTGAATGATAATAATCTCGGGAGGCCGCAGGGTGAGAGGCCGGTTTTGGGCCGAAGGCCCAAGTCTCATAGTCTCATTATGATTGAGTGAAATTCAAAAACAAACTTCTCACTGCTAGTTTTGTAGTCCTATGAAACTTCTGCAAGAATTTTTTTCCACAACCGTCTATACAGGCCGTTTCTTTTATCATGCGGTAACATTGCTATATTCTAAACCGTAATAGATACAAAGACGATTAAATGGGAAAAAATGTAACTATTGTGGTGAGCAGTACATTGGTCAGAGAAAATCTACGGGGACTCTCGCCCTTCCCGACTTATACAGGGAAAAAAAATTTTACGAATAGAATTATTATTTCAGAAAATATAAAAAAATGAAAAAGGAAAGTCAGCATTAAAATTACACTACTGTATAGATAGTCTGGTTGCTGAACCCAGATCTAGTAAAGAAGAATAAGAAAATATACTCATATTTTATTATTCCGTGATATCGATCTGTGATGTAGGTAAGGAGGTAAGGGTTAGTTAGGTTAGGTTATATTATTCTCTTTGATATTGGCCAAATCAGCCTCAAATCAAAATGCCAGGAAGACGTACTAAATTTCCAGTAGTCAAGTTTTCCGAATTTCTCAATCTGCGTTTCCCACATGTATCTTTTCAAAAGTTAAAAACTCTTGAAAGTAATGTCGGGATTATCAGACTTTCTGCTTGATTCCTATTTTCTAGCGATTCTTGTAAAAGTCGCATAGTAATGTATAAGGTTCTTCATCGTGACACCGGCAATATTAGTGAGCTTTTGAATTGTAAATCAGAATACAAAACCCCTCAGTTAAAAAAAAAAATTAGATAGAATTAAAAGTTTTTAATGAAATTATTTTACTTAATGGCATCTCTTTGGAAACAATTTTATCAAAAAGCTATTATTCAGTTGATTCTATTTATTCCAAACTCTGTGAACTACTCAATCTGAGAAAAACTAAGAGAAACCGAAGAAAAATGTATTGTTGTGTTAGGAGAAATATTGGACGTATCGGCCTTAAAAGTGTTTCGGACTCTCCAAATAATAACATCCAAATTGAAAGTTCAATTTTGCCAACTCAGTACGACGACAATATGTCCACAATTAGTGAAACTGATAAATCTAAACAGAGATCCATAAAGTTTTCACATTCAACTCCTAATGCTCATATGGATAATCCAACATTTTTGTCATCTTCAAATAGTAAAGGATCATCTTTGGGTTCAGAGCTTATACCTCCTCGTGGTTCTTACTGGGCAACGGTAATCCTCTATGGAAGTCTTTTCTATTGCAGATTAGCGGCAAAATAGGGGGTACTATTTCAATAGTTTCATTCGTTTGCATCAAAGTGTAGCACTTTCCTACACTCAGTGTAGTTTAAACTCGATTTGATTATTCGTTTGCAGATTGGATTGATATATTCCTTCCGTTAAAAATAACGTCGCCGTTATTCGCCATTTCCGTTATTTTTCTATCACCAATCAATAGCATACAGTGATACATAGGGCTGATTGTTAGGTCTCACACGTCTGCAATTTGCATTAGGTGTTTAAATACATTTTTGGATTCTACGTAAGATTCTATGCTGATTTTGTGTATCATGTCCTAGACCTAAATTCAACTGTTTTCAAGTCACCTACAAACAATTTAAAATCAGCATTTTACCAACTTTATTCCATTACAGTGAAAAAACGATTGAAGGTAGGAAAAAGTAAATTTATCGTAACATTTCAATATCTATCTGATGATGGTGGTACCAAAAAGGTACAATGGGTAACGTTTCTAACCGTTTTGTCACTGTAATGGGAAATCGTTGGTAAAATCGCTTTTGGATCCGATATAATTTCACACTCGAGGGTACAAAATTTTCTAAAATTCAGGTAAGAGGTACCTGTGATATTTTGCCGTATCCTCATTTTTGATAAACTGGCTTAGGATTTAGCGGACAAATTTTTACTATCACTATTTTGATTCGGGTTTAAAAGCCGTCGTGATTTGGAATTGTTTCCTAACGTTTCGCTAACACGAGTGGCTAGCTTCCTCAGAGGCCTGTTTATCTCGTTCTTTATCGAATTTCAAATATACAGGAATTCAGTCTTCTTTTTAGACAGGCAGTATCGAGAAAACAAAAAAAATCTGTACAACAAAGGTAGAAAATTATCGTTAGCTGAACGAAATCCTGGAAAGTCTAACAGAAAACAGCAAAAAAGAGCACACAAAGTGTAACTGTGTGTAGACTGTAATGGTCAGGTGACAATAAATTTAGCAAATTGTGATTTTCGCGAATGTTAATTTTTCACTATATTAATTCACATAAAAGCAAATAAAAAAGTTGGTTGTATACTCTATCTTATTTACATTTCTATAAACAGAATAAACTGTAGACGTACCAGCATAAACTACGTCTGCCCTTTACCAGTTGGCCAACCATAAGGCGCGTTTTCCTAGACCTTCGCCAGTCGCCGACGACTGCGACCGAGTAGCAGCGACCGATTCGTCAAGACCTGTCGAATGCATTTTAAGGGCCGGTTTTTCAATGTACTTTAACTTCGAGCTAAATTTAACTCATGGTTAGAATGTGAGTCGATTCCTTCATTTTGCAAATGTCATATTCATTCTAACCACTAGTCAAATTTAACCGGGAGTCAAAGTACGCTAACACGACATTGATAAACTGGCCCTAAATGTACCTGTTACTACTACTAGCTACTACTACTAGCGAACGGTCACCATTCGTCCGATCGCGAGTCGCCGCTCCGAAAGGGGTGCTGCGACTAATTCCACGACGAAAGTGCATTGTTTTTCCATTGTTCAGTCTGTGTTATCGAAAAATTCAATTTATTACAAGAAGGCTTAAAAAATTCTTTCTCTTTGAATTTTGTTTCATTGTCTGTCAGATGGTTCTTTATTAAAATAACCTGAGATCCTTACAACCCTTTTTTAACATGGCTAATTCTTTGATCCAATGTTTTTCATTCTGTTGTTAAAAGGAGAAACGATATTCCTTCTGCTCCAGATAATTTAATAACATTAGAAGTGATGACTTTTTATAAATATTGATTTTGATGCTAGAACAGACCACAAGAGCGATGAAGAGTGTGAATATGGCGCACGTTAGAAAAACGGGTCTGAAGGAATAGATCGCTGCTACCCAGTCGCAGTCGTCGGCGACTGGCGAAGGTGTAGGAATACGCGCCTTAGTAAACTGCAGACGTATAAAGAAAATCTACGTCTTCACTTTACTGCTATTTTTATTTGTCCGATAGATCTCAAAAAGCCGAATCGTTCAGCTATGCCTTATGCGTCTACGGTAAACAGATATGCAGCCCGGGTTCGATCTCGGCCGGCGGAACTTTTTTTGTTTAGTCACAAGTATTCCTTCTTCTGTAAGAGATGTGAATATTTGGATAGCTGATGCATTCAGAGGATAGCTATTGAGTGTCAATTTCCCTACAGATAATATGTTGAATGAAGTATCGAGCGTTTTTTGTCTAAGAGCTACGGTTGTAGAAACAATCTTGTGCGTGTAAAATCTACAGAGTCAGGTGATTTTTTTGAGAAATATTACCACATTTTTTCAGGTATTTCAGTAACCTCCATCTACCAAACCAATACTAATGACTTTCTTTTATTCACTTGATCGAAATGATATGCTTGTGTAGATGTATGCCAAAAAAATCACTGTCGTCACGATTATGAAATTTAAAAGAAAATAACATTAATAGCATTTGACAGATGTGAATGTGATATTTTTGATCCATTCTAATATCTTTAAACTATACAGGGTGGCTTAAAATTATTTGTCAATTCGGAACTTTTTGAACTGAATTTTCTCGTGTTTTCCAATTGAAACTCACCGAATATTTTTCGATCTTATGAAGTCGGAATGGGACATGCATTTTGATGTATTTGTTATTTCTAGCCGTTTCCATTTTTTTAATTTGACATGTTCAATTTCCCCTTTTTTATGACACACATTGGTTTTTGCCGTGAAAACACATGGGATTAATTATTTATTTCGGTGATTCTCAATACATCTTCCTTCTAACAAAATTGCAAGCAAGCCAAATCAATTCATATGCGGTGAATGGGCGAGATAGTAAATGTACTTTATTTTAAAAAAAAATGGAATTAATGAAAAACCAATTGAATTGCACTGCAACTGCGTTGAGTTCATATATCTATTTGGTCGACGACACTCGTCTTCCTTTTCAATACTCTGTTTTTTGCCCAATCCAATGGAATATTTGTAGGACCGTACTTATTCCGTAATAATTTGCGATTCCCCAACATGCGTAATATACACAAAATGGGGAATCGGGTAACAACGTATTAATTTATTAATGAAACTAACGAAGAATTGCTGTGTTATTCTCATGCTATTTTTATTTATTTATTATTATTTATTTATTTTTATTTGGTCGGAAAATATACCGGTTGTTCCATTTGAAAAATACTTGAAAATTCAAATAAATTGTTTCGAGTTGAAGTACCCTGTCTGTCTATCAAATGGCATTATTATTTCCTCTTGAATTCCGTAGATTATTTTGACAAAAAACATCATAATGTACATACATAGCATTTCATTTAAAGAAAGTACTCGATTCTGTAGATTTTTGTCGGTATACCCTATATATTCTAAAATTATTTCTGGTTTTAGACTCTGTTGTCTAGTTTACTTTAGTTTTTGAATTATTTTACTAGTTATCATGAAACTCCAACAATCGTAATCTGAGTATCCACCCTGTATAAACAAAAAATCGAATAGGGCATCATTTCAACTTCAGACATAAGGACACCTCACATAATGTCTTATCGGAAAAATCATATCAGATGAGGTTTGTCGAGGTTTGCTGGTATAGGTATAGTCTCGTGTCGTGTTCAAATTAGGATGGAGGCCGCTTCAATGATTAAGCTCGGTAATAAAAATGTTCCCACTCCGGCGCTGCTGAGATCTCATGAGAAAGCCAAAGAGTCATAGTCAACATATCCAAAAATTAACCACTCAGAAAATTGTAAATATTGATGGCCAATTGAATGTACTTTTCCTTTCCTTCTTCCAGAGAATAAACAGACCAGCTCAGACTTTCACAATATCTAGAATCTTATTAGGTTTTTATTTTTTTGATAAGTAAGTTGTAATAAGTAAATAATTGTACTTCCTCCCTGTACATAATTTACGTGGAGTACATTTTTATGGATTAGCGACATATACATCATTATGATTTGCTAAATTTCAATATGCAAAATTATCAGTCCTAATAAATTCCTAATATGCTTGATCTTGTTCTCTGATATAGAGCTTTATTTGAATTGCTATGTAGTAAATTAATGTAAACATTATTCGTCTGTAAATATTATAAGTGCAAAGATACGTTCATATTCAAACCATATTTCAACATATACTAAATGTCAGGTAAATATTTCAATGTTTATATTCATCGTTGTTTATTCTGGAGTATAAATCAATCAATATTTATATGTGCGAGCACATTAGGAATTCATATCCAGTCGATGTATAGTGTTTACATGTTTTTTTCATGAAAATTATTGGTGTAGTGAACTTGAAATCTGTAATTTAAAGAAAAAAATTCAATAGATTCTATAATATGTTTGTAATCTTCGATTCAATGGATGGATTTCCTCAAAACAAGAACAAGTTCTTTGTTAAACACAGAAAAATTTCTATACACTACTTCTCAGAGTGCACGGAATATACCTAGATAGAATTAGGGCAATTGATGATTGTCCGACCATGAGACCACGGTGGCAAACAACGTAGACACATTTGTTTGGGAAATTAGCTGTTGTGCTAGATGTGTTCGGATTACAAGCAAAAAGAGTTGTAGACTTTAGTAGTCATTCATAATTTGGCAATATCGTGGCAGCGTTTCATCGGCAATCGGTGATAATTTTTTTTTATCGGTGAAAACAGTCAACTCAACTATTTGATTTCATAACTACCTACCTATCGATATTGATTTGGAGGAGGCTAGGCAATCTAGATACTCATAGATACAATAGTGAACAACCCAGTCATTCATCGAATTGTCCAGAATTTCAAGCAATAATAGAAACGGGTGCAGAGTTTCATGAGAAATAGAACGTCTTGTATATAATATGTCAGTCGGATTCAGGAGATATTGGAATTGATATTGGTATCCAACGAAATATCTGAATATGAATAAAATTCCACCGCTCACTTTTTCAGAAATTACTACAAAACTGGCTAACTTTGGACTCACCCCGTATATCGTGAGTCCGTGTAGGAATTGGTATACTTCATAGTGGATCTTAGTCGGCCTTTTGAACAAACGATGCGTAGGTGATTTGGTTGATATATTCGAAATAGTATTGTCACAATGGTCATTTGAAATTTTGGAATAGTGTCTGTCGTGGTATTAGCCAGGGAAGTAGTTGTTTTCTGACAGATGTTTGCCCTTAATTTTCCACTTGGTGGAAACGCTAAGAGAGAAGCGTACCCCGTATTCTTCCATTCAGGATGATGATTCAATAACGGAAATAAACTAGACAACACAGTCTATAAGCAGAAATTTCTGTACATTTACAGGACGGCGAAACGAAGGAAATCAACAGGGTCAAGGTTTTTTTTAACGGAATAGCAATTTTTTGAATAATTTCAGTGAAATTATTTGTTTTGTTACTATCTCTCAACCACTTGAAAGTTAGTAATTTTTGTCGGAATATTGTCATCTGCAGGAGCATATCGAATTATCACTGGCATGATATGACTACTAATGAATACCTTCTTGGGAAATATGTCATTTATGCCTACCGTTTTTTTCAAACTTAAAAATTTTTTCAACAGTGTTATCAAAATAACTAATCGTCCAATTGTACCAAATTTTAACACAAAACGTTCATAAGATATTTTCTTATGAAAAGTTTATTCATATTAAATTACACTTACCCGGAATATATAATAGCAATAGAGGGCGTCAGTGTGATTCAAACATTTTTGAAAGAAGTGTTCATTAGTATAGTTGTGTAGATTTTACTTCAATTTTCTTCCGCAATATTTTTTTGTTTTTGAATTGAAGAAATTAAGATTTTTCTCAACATATCACACATTCATTTATATCGCCCAACTCACCCTTAAAGTACACAATCCTCTATGAGATAGTTTATCAGTGAAAATAGGTATATTGATATGCATTTTGTTGATTTTGACAATATTTGCACTTGATACGATAATGAGTTTAAACGAACTTGTATCGATATATCAAAACGCTGACGCTTGACATTTACTCGATAGGTCATCTGAAACGGGTCACTGAAGCTTTACAGCTTTTATTACGCTCCATCAGACAATAACATCACACTAACTTGTTTTTGATTAAGTAAACTTTCGATGAATTTTAGCGTCATATTTGTATGCAATAAAACAAATTTCTAAACTATTTTTGGTCGACTATTTGTGGTCTTGAATTGCAAAAATCATAGGGTGCTTACTAGTTAGTATATGAACCAATTGAAAGATCGAAAATTACAGTATTGTTCAAAAAATCATTGTGTTTCGCAAGTTGTATAGCAGCCCAGCAGCCCATAGATGTAAAATACAAATCAGACAAAACGTTCATGATTGTATATATAAATTCTTCAAAATAAATTGATATCGTATCGATACCTTTTAAAGGATAATATAACAGAAATTCATTACAAGCGTTGATTTCCATCTCAAACCCCTACATTTATATTTTATATATAAATATTTTTTGGAAATATTTTCCATTAAAATATCTTCATGAATTTTTCTTTTGACTAGCTTAAATTTTCTCAATTTCAAATATTGTCAAGTGCATAAGGATGCCTCCTATCCCTTCTAAATTTATAATTCAAATATCTTATAAAAAAAATGTAACGTATATTATAACTCGTTATTAAATGTCTGTGTTTAATAACATAATGATAATATAATAATACTCCAATGAAATTGAGAAATTTTTTCGCGCTTTCCAGGATTCGAACCTGGCCAAATGCAAGTGGAAGTTTAGAAGGCCGGCATCTAACCGCCTCGCTACCTAGCGATTTTATTCATACTTTTTCTGGAAATATCATTACATCTGATGGTATTCCTTTAATTGTTGTTGAACAAACCATTTTTCGTCAGATGGTCGCAGTTTTCAATTACATAAGTCTTTACAATTACATAAGTTATACTTTTCAAAATGCTCCATTATCAGATAATCATTACGATCAATTTATCAAACACAAATAGCTGTTTCAAAAACTTTTTGATACGTCAAATTATCATTTGTTTATTTCTCTTGACAACAGCGGCAAGCATGGCCTCCTGTCATATTCAAACATAATACTCCCTGTGCTATGCAAATACAATAATTATTACATATATATAAAAACTATAATTTTTCTTATTATTTATAATATTAATGGCAAATGTACAATTTTCACAATTTTTATGACAATTTCAGATGAAGTTTCTGGTGGTGACTGACCTTGCTTCCACGATTATTGTAGATTTAAGTTTATTTACCGCCGGCGTCGATGTCGGTCAAAAATTTTTTTCACATGTATAGAAATTTTGTTAGTAATATTTTCATCTACATAACCTTCCACATTCTTTCAATTGTGTGTTACCAAATTGGAAAAAAACAACCAATGTCAAAAATGGACGTTTGGAAATATTTAACCTCAAAGATTTGTTTGAATCTCCATAAATTGACGCCTAAGACCATTATTGATGAACTAAAAACTTTTTATTTGTGTTTATACGTTCTATTTATTTTTTAGAATGAGGTCTTCATAAAAATTTAATTATTAAAATCAATAAATACAGTGACGTAGGTTGGTTGTTCTTTCAAGAAGGAACCGCTGAGTTAATATGATATTTGGTATGCATTTCTCAAAGTTTATTCAAACGAGAATATCAGAAACAGTACAAAACTTTCAAATATTGTATTTCATATGACCAAATTCGTTCATATATATCGAATTAACCTGCTTCCTTTAGAGTTTCTTCATCAGAATCATCTTTCATGAGCCCTCGGTGCCAACTGCTCTTTTCATTTTACGAAAGACTCTGGTAAAATGCTCTACTCAAGGAATGAAATGCAAGTGTTTCAGTTTTTTTGGAGGTAAGGGCAGTGGATTTTTGGACAAAGGCTCTAGTAGTTGAGGAAGTTTTGAGTTTGAATATGATGAAGTCCTCGTCTTCGAGCAAGGTTTAACTCCAAGAACGCTGTATCCTCGAAGGATTTCTTATAAAATATGCTAGAGTGATTACCTCTAAGGTAAAGAGTTCATCTCATTTTAAGTCAGTCTACTTCGACACCAGAAACGTTCATTTATCTGCGAACATTATAGCGAGACAGTTCTGATTTAAAATTCAGAAAATCATATTGGGACATTTCTGTGACATTTATAGGAATTTTGCAATGTATAGTTCGATACTTTGTATATAATTTTCAATTGCATATTTGGATAGTCTACAAAAAGTTGCTATGGCAAAGTGCCAACTGTTTCACAAAAATCTCCATTGAATATAAAGGTATGGCAAAAAAAGAATTTCGAAATTTTCTATTTTTTCTGTATAACTTCAGAACCAAAGAAGCTAGATCACATTTTTTTTGTGTCACGTAATTGACCTCTGAATTACGCAACTTTGCCCCTATTTGACCATCCTTCAATCTTTTACCGTCACCGAGATCCCCATGCATAGACTCGAATTTTAATAGCCCTGTATATAGATAAAGTACAGTAATTATATTCTCTATGCTACATTCATCATGAATTTCCACAAAATAAACATATTATCAATGGAACACGAAATATACCTGTGATGAATTGATTATTTCGCGTTCGAAATTTGAATTATAACTGTTCCTTTCCGGGTTTAGCCATCGTGTTTTGGATTGCTTCCCAACGTTTCGCTAGGGCAAATGGCTATCTTCTTCAGCTGTTCGTCCATCTCCGATGTTGATCGAGAACTGACTTCTGATTGATCTGAGGCCATATCTATATATGGCCGGTGGAGTTGACTGCTTGGCTATTGGGTCTGCCGACATCATATTGGCTGGTGGTTGATCAATATTTAATGGAATTTTGCTTGCGTTTCTGAGAATCGGATTCCAGATTCGAAGTAGATTCAGGATTTCCGTCTTTCTATTGAAATTATACGCATTTTTATTGATTTCAGTTGCTTCTCATATGAATCGGTTGTGATATACTTGAGTGGAGTAAGAAGTTTCACGTGACCAAACTGTATTTTGTGATCTACCCCCACTGGGGGCATATTCAGCTACTGCTGATTTGACTGTTTGACCTGACCTGCAGTTTTTTCCATATTCTTTCGGCCTCCTACCCATGGAGACTGATGAAGACCAACGGATAGCCTTCTTAGATGTACCAGACTGACCCACAAAGCGTACCGAAAAACGATACATACACATAAGTATCATCATGTCTTCATGCATTATCGACCCACCATCCGAGTCACAAGCGAGAAAGTATCAACACTCTGACAGAACGTACTCGAAGAATATGTGAACCAGAACTGCATTATCTTCAAATGGATATGGTGTATCCGAGATCTACATGCCCAAATGGTTGCACATGCATATTTGCCGTATATCCCCTGGGTGTCGAATATAATTGGGAAAATCTTTGGGAAACACATAATCAAAACAGATTTCAAGACAATAACGAAAATTCAAAAAAGCCATAGTTCAGCGAAGGATAGTATGGATCCGTCATCCTTACTTTCAGTCTTCACGCTGGGCTGTGCCGTGCTGGACTAAATTGCGAACGTCCATTCGTGCATTGTTTTAATTCAACTCGTTGTTTGACGGGACGTGTCATGCTTGGCTGTGACAGGCGACAAGCTCTTCTTGTCCTCGGACTCAATGAAAAAGAAAATATTTCCCCAATGGTTGAGATTTCGTACCTTCATCTCATCTTCATGTTGGACAACATGCTAATGAGTATTTGCAAATAGCAAACAGACGATTGAGAATATGATCATGCTTGAAATACTTATTTCCAACAGGACGTTTAAAACACTTGTTACATAATATATTATTTCCTTGAGGCTCGGCCGTAATTGGAACTGTTCCCACGTTAGTTTTCTACTTTTCTCAGTCGTTGTTATGGTCTCCCGACCATTCAATTTGTAAGAAAGATCAAAGGTTATCGACATTTATCTGAGTAATAAGAGCATGCACAAAAGCACAAATAGTTTTTCCAAAGGTATATACTGAAGATGACTTGTTTGTGTGAAATCCCGAGGTTAAAAGTCAATAGTTTTCATCATGCACAATATGCATGATAGAAGTATTTGCAGAATATCTTCATTTTAAGTACTTTTGCGTAAACTTTTTGAATGTCAGTGTCACTGAAGTAGCTTCAATGCGAGCTTTTTGCTGAATGGGACCAAGTTCGATGACCTCGTTCATAATCCGATTGGAAACGAATTTCAACGGGTGCATGGGTTGTTGACATAATATGTCTTCCAACCTTTACCCACTGTATTCTGTAAGATAGTGACGTTTTTTGTCTTGGTGTATGACTGTTTTTCACAATGACCCAATAAGAATAACTGAGGTTTTTTAACAGTTGAAGTTGAAGGAGCTGACAAACGCCATGATTGGGATCAACTACTAGAAAAGAGCAATCAAAATAATGAAATGTACTAGAACAAGGTCACGGGCAAATATTCGTTATAGAACTGTGCGACGTGTGACCAACGGAATCAATAATGGCTAATTTTAAGCAGGGACCAATTGAGAGTCATCATAGGGTTCTTCTTTCAGGCATGCTCTTCTGACGAAATGCTAATACAAAATGGAACTATTTGAGGCAAGTCTCATTGCAGGCACTACGGGAAATTGCGAGAGACATCGTAAGGAACAAAAAAATCTTAAGACTCACTCAGGACATTTTTTTAATTTTATGGAGTAATAAAAAAGATAGTTGTCAAAGTGTGGCTTAGAGAGCTTATTCCGTAATTTCATAGTCCTGGAGTTGAGATGATAAATTGACGATGATCATTGCTCGCGCAACATCTTTTCCATCCTAACAAAGATGGCTGCCTCTCATGTATAATAATTGATTTTATTCACCAATTTGCACAATAAAAATTAGATAACTAACACGTTAAACTATTTGCAAAAAACAAATTATGGGGCAACTAGTAAATATTTTTTCCTGCTGTCAACTTAATATATATTTGATAAGGTGACTCGGCTGTTAGTAAAATTTTGTTAGTAACAGATTTTGTTGCTCAGTTTGTTGTTCAGTATCTGAAAATGCTGGTCCATAAATGCTATCGTAATTGAATAGTATCAGAGATTCTCGCAATTGAAATTTCCCCGTCATACGAATTTCAGCCGTTCCCATTTTTTGTAGATGTTTACAACCTTTTTGCAATCACCACCAACTGAACCATCATGGCGAATGCCAGAGATTGAAACAATATTTTACAGAATACTATTATTACAGCCAGTCCCACATCATAATTTTTATTTAATCGACTTTCAGCAAATCCTGCTATACGAAGTTTCAACAGACAGAGTACAGAGTTGTATTTATTAGTTCCATGCATCTTTCTTTCTTTTTGCCTTCAGTTTTAGCATTATATATTCCATTTTGACCTTTTGGTGACCGTTTAATGGAGGTGATCAGAATAGTAACTGGTAGGAGACTATATAATCTGTGTTTCGAAGATACATTGGGTCTTGTCTTCTGTGAATTGCAAATCAAACACAGGAATTGTTTGCCATTATCAATCAATCATTATACTGTAGTAAAACTGCACTATCTAATATTCCTAATTTATTTAAAACACTATTTACAACAATTATTCACTAAAACATCTACTTCAATTTCGAATTTATTTCTACTGTGGCTATCTATCAGCGAACTCTGGAACTGTAACTAACTCTGAATTCTGACCGTTCTCCAGCGGTTATATAGTCGCAAGCAGGTTCCATCTCGACTCTCGATTATTCAGGAGTATAGAACATTTCATCTAGATGGCTCTTCGAATAGTATCGAAAGATCGATTTATTCCAGCTCGTTCTCGGCGATCCGTACGCCAGCAGATATGCTGTTGTAATTGAACGAGGGTGCATAATTAATTACATTAGGGCCGGTCTCGGGGCCGGTCTCGAAATCGTTACAATACCTATGCTTTATTGTCAGAAAAATTAAATTTTTATTGACAAAGCGAGTATACTTAAATCATATATAAAATAAGAGTAAATAACTAAATAAAATGTATATTTGTATATAAAGTCACAATCATGTTAAATTAATAAATATTAAATGTCACAGAAAAAGTTAATAACATGAAATACAATTCACCAGTCACTTCTTGATAGTTGATAACTAAAACTAACTAAAATTATCAAAATAATTAAAATGAACGAACACAAACATTTCAATATACCTGCATAGGTATTGGCTGAAGTAACAACAAAATATCACAGTGTATCATCGAAATATTCTTTTAGGCAATAATAGGGCTTATTTATCAATAGCTGTTTAAATGGCATTCCTGAATGTATGAAGTGGTGCAATATCTTTTTACACCCATTGAAAATGAAGGATTCTTTGATAAGAGTCAATGCGGGTAGTGGAAGTTTTGTGTTTCTATTTTGTCGAGTATGGTAGTGTAATGAATGGGAGCTGAATTTATTTATATGTTTTTTAATAATAGAAGCAGTTTCTAATATGAATAGAGCCATCACCGTAAGTATGTTATATCTTATGAAAAGAGGTTTGCCCCTGTATATACTTCGTAGAGTTGTTTAAAAATGGCATCAGATGTATTTTTATTACTTTTAAACCCAAATTGATCATCACTAATAATACTGTATTCAGAAAGAAAACTAATCATTCTTAACATCACTAATTTTTCAATCAATTTGGCAAAAGTGGGGATAAGTGCAATAGGACGATAGTTTGAAGGTCCCTTATGTTTTGGTTCATCAGTTTAAATCAGATTAAATCAGTTTAATCTTCCTCTTGAAGATGGTCACTTGGTGACCGAAACACGTGTCGAGGTGTTGAAAATAGTGGTTTGGTGTTGGGATAATACTCCAGTATATTCATTACTACACCAAAGGTTCCAAACAGTGCAGTGCAAGAATTAGTTAGTATTTAGTGAAGAGTTTCATCTAAGTTCTTCTACTATCTGCTTTGAATATTTATTATAACCATGATTCATGCACGTCCTCTCGAAGAGAAAATTTAAACAATCTACATTTCTGGTGAGGCCCATCTGAACTACCATGAAGCAGAAATAATTTTACTGAAAAATTTTACAGATCATCCTATAACTCAGAAATATTTAAGGGAACTAGTTGAAAAATTTAACAGAACTGGCAATGTTCCTAGGGCCAGTGGAGCTGCCCGAAAATCAGTTCCGGAGGAGACGAAGTTTTCAATAATCGCCGAAATGGTGGTTAATTTTCAAATACCTCATGTGTAGCAAATACGATTGGGTTCTCGACAGACACAGTAAAAAAATATCTGGAGAAACACCGATTCCATCCATACAAGTTGGTAATGTTACACCAACTCGCTGAAGTCGACCCAGACTGAAGGATGGAATTCTGTGAAATTATGATGGAAAAGATATTTGGGAACCACAATTACATCAGGCCTTTTATTTATTTGTTTTCAAGATGAGAAGAACCTTTTCTCTGAACGGAAATGTGAATATACATGATGTGCGTTACTGGAGTGATACAAATCCCCCATACATTTCAAGAAGGTCACTCACAGAATTTGAATGTGTGGACTCGAATTCTAGGAAACAAAACTATAGAGAGACAACTTAAACGGTAATTTAAACCTGGACATGCTACAAGATACGGTTGAACCATTCATTCTTCGAATACTAGAAAAAAACGAGAACGAATTCCAAGATCGCATCACCTTCCGGCAAGATGGGGCTTCTCTTCACTTCCAACGTCGAGTTCGAGTTTATCTGAATGTAACACTACCTATGAGATGGATTGGACGTCGTGGACCAATCAAATGGCCGGCATGATCACCAGACATCACACCTTGTAACTTTTATCTGAGGGGTTATGTCAAATCGAAATTATATGAGCAACACTTTGGAATAACTGAAACAGCAAATATCACGGGTGTGTGCTGGTATATCTGCAGATATATTGGGACGAATTTCGAAATGTTTTATTGTCAAGAAGTATAAGATTATATATAATCCATAAAAACGGTTCGAACCAACAAAGTTGTTCAAATATTGTCTGCAAAGCGTAATATTCGAAAGTCAAAGGAATTTTATTCGTCGAATCGTATACCACAAGACCTAAAAATGGCATATCAAAAATCATCAGACGAATAAATGCTAATAACGAAAAGTAAAGAACCGAAAATTTTCAGAAATTAGAGAGGTTATAGCGTAGCGAAACGCCGGTTGATCTGTTCTCTCAGAGATGGCGTAGCGTGCGGTTAATATACTTAAATAAATTCTCATGTCCCCATTAAATTCCTTCTCATTTCTGTCTCACCACCTGATATTAAGGCTCACATTAAATTTCATCACCAGTATCAGGTATCATGAAAATAATATGATTCCACCTCCAAATGTTTTCCTTATGATAGGTAGGTAGTAGGTAGTAGTTTGCCAATATATGGGTAATAATTGAAATCTGACATATTGCTAAGGGTGATCGTAGCATGATGGAATTATGAGTTCAGTGAAATTCAATGAATAACATTGGCTGTTTTCTTCGATATTCTTGAAAATCACCACCCAGCAATTGAATTCTCGAATAAATCGAGGAAGTATCAAACAAATGAATGATCAATATGAGTCCGAACCAGACGATTCGATTCGTTTAACTAGAAGTTAGCGCCATCTAAGAGCTAATAGAGCAAGATTCTACCAGACTGGTATATTATTCGCTAAAATTTCTGCTGGATTTCGATTCTGATCATTTCATATCTTACATATTACGTTTCCATAAATTTCACGATACTACTTTTTTTCGTATAATTTGTTGGTTTCACATTTTTAGGTAATATTTAATGCAGTTTTGATGAAACTATGTTTCGTTAGGTTTTTAGTTTGACGGTTTTATGATATTGTGACGATTTCTCCTCAAGCCGGTCCTGACGAAGCTCGTAAACAGCACAGAAAACAGCGCTATTTATAGCCGATGATGTCACCATTAACTTCGCCGCTGGCGATTGACACAAGATCATTCGAGAAGCGACATCTAGTCGCCAGTAGAAATTCGAGAAAGAACTGGAGCCATTTCACCACGCTATATAACAGGAATCTCCACGGCGAGGCGACAGTTTTTGGAATCAGCTGGAGTACGATATTTGAATAATAGAGAGTGTCAGTAAAGATAAATCAAAATAGTGACTTGTGATATAAAATATTGATTAAGACGTGTGTAAATAAATTATAAAAATTAGTTGAGTGTTCGTCTCGTTGAAAAACTGATAGACATTTATCGCGCCTAATAGACAGTTAGTGACCCGTTGAACATTTGAGTGTTTGCAAAGTGGACATTTTGGCGCGTCGCGGGACAATAAACTGAAATTTTTTTGTGTGAAATAAATAATCGACTGATATTTCGGTTGAAAACAATTAAAGACAAAATGTTTCCGAGGAGAGTTCACCTGGTTGACCTTAAAGTTAGTGAATTGAAGCAAGAGTTAGAGGAGCGGGAGTTAGAATCAACTGGAAAGAAGGCCGTAATCCAAAAAAGACTTTCAGATGGACTGATTGAAGAAAGAGATTTTTATTCGAAGTTTCTGGAATCGACTTGAGTTCGATTATGAATAAACTCGAGGAAACCACGAAATCTCTGTAAGATAAATTTCTCGAAAATTCGAATAGTTTGAAGGAGGAACTTCAACAAAATTCCATTAGTCTGAAAGAATTTCAACAAAATTCGGTAACTTTGAAGGAGGAACTTCAACAAAATTCGGTGAGTCTGGAAGATAAATTTCTTCAAATTTCAAAAAGCCTGAAAAAAAGCTTCTAGAAAACTCGGTCAGCTTGAAAAATATGGAAGATAAATTCCTGGAAAATTCAAATAGCCTAAAAGAAGAACTTCTCGAAAATTCTAATAGTCTGAAAGAGGAACTTCAAGAGAATGTGAAGAGCCTGGAAGAGAAACTTCACGAAAATTCGAGAAACCTACAAGAAAAGCTCCTAGAAAACTCAGAAGGCTTGAAAAGAGAACTTTGTGGTGTGTCAAATTGGTTAGAAGAAAGAATGGAAACTGTGGAAACTGATACAGAGAAAATCAAAAGCGGAATCGAGGCAGAAATCGGCAGAATAAAGGCAAAATTCTGTGAATTAGAAAAGCGAATAAATTCTGCGCACACCCCGGAAACTTCCAACAAAAACTCAATGCTGGACGTGAGCATGAACCTGGAGGAGGTTCAGAAGGACATCAAAAATTTCAAGATCAGTGCTGAATCTGGAAAGTTCGATTTATTGAGGAAGACCCACAGGAGACAGCTGACCTGGAGGGGACCATAAAGAAGCTGATAAAGGAAGTGCTGCCTTAAAGAAGGCAAATAAGATGCTGGAGTTGTGGTAAGATCGGGCATGTGCGTAGCAAATGCCCCACGTTCAAAGATTCTACACCAATGCAGGAAAACTAAAGAAGGTCGATGAGAAGGGGCAGTCGTCGGCCTGTATCCAGCAAGCCCCAATTAATAACGCATATGTCGCTGTTCTTCAACGACAAAACAAAGGTGTATTCGTGGACGGTCTCATTAACAACGAGCCTCGCACCATGCTGCTAGATATAGGTGCGACAAGAACAATTCTCGGACCTACTTTTGCCAAAACACCGGCAATAATTGAAACGTCAAACTGGAAATTACGCACAGCAACAGGAGATCCAGCTACTGTATATGGCGAGTTAACGATCGACTTGGTTTTAGGCAGCACGAAACTAAAACACCGAGCACTGGTCGCGGACATCGAGGACGATGCAATCATTGGAATGGACACAATGAATTCCAGAGGGTTCGAGCTGAACTTCAAAGACGGCGTCCTACGTGTCAACGGAGAAGAGGTGGTGCTTCACTGTAGAAGCGAAGAAATGATCCGGGTTGTGTTGGCTGAAGCATGAGCATTCCCGAGAGAGCTGAAACCATTCTGGTGGCTCGTATGGATGGCGGAGTGAGCAACGGAAGCGTGGTGATGTTCGAGCCCGAGCTCCATGATGAAAAAATCGGACGAGGAATTTCCCTTGGGAAGACCTTACTGCGCGCCGATGAATTTATATCAGTAAGGGTCATGAATGTTAATTACCATCCAGTGACGTTGAAGAAAGGAACAACTTTGGGCCACTGCTCGCCAATTTCCTCTGTGGTCAGAAATGTACCCGGTACCATTAGCCAAGCCAATAATCTACCCGCAGAATTAGAAAAGCAAGTTGCCATATCATCGAGAGGCATAAAACCGGCACAGCAGCCCAGATTAAAAGATTTAGTGAGGAGATACCAAGACGTCTTTGACACCGGACAAGGAAAAGGGGTTAGAACAAAGGTGGTCCAGCACAGAATCGATACTGGAGATGCCCGACCAATCCGTCAATCAGCC
Source organism: Chrysolina americana (assembly GCA_958502065.1). NCBI lineage: Eukaryota > Metazoa > Arthropoda > Insecta > Coleoptera > Chrysomelidae > Chrysolina > Chrysolina americana. Next base: position 32,481,880 of record OY293421.1, on the reverse strand, counting down.
AGAAGACTTCCTCTTGCCAAGAAGGAAGAGGCAGACAAAATAGTCAGGGACATGGGGAAAGAAGGAGTGATTGAACTATCTGATAGCCCCTGGTCATCTCCAGTTGTACTGGTAAAGAAGAAAGACGGATCAACACGATTCTGCGTAGATTACCGACAACTGAATAACGTGACAAAGAAAGAAAGCTACCTACTACCTAGAATAGATGACACGCTCGCAGGCTCTACAATATTCTCGACCTTAGACCTGAAGAGCAGATATTGGCAGGTAGAACTGGCTCCAGAAGATCGAGAGAAAACAGCTTTCACCATCGGTTCAGGGTTGTGGCAATTTACCGTTATGCCATTCGGACTTCGTAACGCTCCAGCCACTTTTGAGAAATTAATGGAGACGGTGTTGAAGGGACTCTCCTGAAAGACTTGCTTGGTATACCTCGATGACATCATCGTAATCGGCAGATCATTCGAAGACCACGTGAAAAATCTGGAGGAGGTATTTCTGCGTCTGAGGAACTCCGTATTGAAACTGAGCCCTAAAAAATGTCACCTATTCCAGAGAGAAGTCCACTATCTTGGCCACATTGTCTCTGGGGAAGGAGTAGCAGTGAATTGCCAGGAAATTAAAGCCCATTCCCAAAAATATCCATCAGCTTCGGAGTTTTCTTGGCCTATGTACGTGCTAGGGTTTGGTAACATCGCCAAACCATTGACCAGGCTCACGGAAGGACAGACGAAGTTCGAGTGGTCCAAAGAATGCGAAGATTCGTTCAGGAAGCTGAAGGGGGCATTAATCAACGCGCCAATACTAAGATATCCTCTTCCGAACGGAAAATTCATTCTGAACATGGACGCCAGCATCGTGGGACTTGGAGCTGTCCTGTCTCAAATCCAGGATGGACAGGAAAAAGTCATCGGATACTTTAGCAAGACCCTCAGTAAACCGAAGCGAAATTACTGTGTCACCCGACGAGAGCTGCTGGCTGTGGTCAAAGGAGTTGAGCACTTTTACAAGTATGTGTATGGCATGAGATTCCTGCTGAAAACTGACCACGCCGCCCTCAAGTGGCTTCCACAGTTCAAAAATCCTGAAGGTCAGGTGGCACGTTGGATTGAGAGACTCCAACAATTCGACTTTGACATAGAACATCGAGCAGGGACCAGCCATATGAATGCGGATGCCCTATCGCGAAGACCATGCCCAGAAGACTGTTCGCACTGCCGAAGAGCAGAGGAGAAAGAGGCGACAGTTTGTAGAACAATGGCGGTAGATGATATCTGGAATGACAGCAAGCTCCAGAAAGACCAAGAGAAAGATCCAGATATTGGCTTAGTTATCGGCTGGAAGAGGAGTAACCGAACACCGACATGGCAGGAAGTAGCAGGATATTCGCCAGCCATCAAGTCCTACTGGGCTCAATGGAACTCTCTTACTCTGAACAACGGAGTTCTGAAGCGTTTGTTGGAGTCCGAGGATGGTGGAGAAGAAAGACGACAGACAGTTGTACCCAGAAGCAGAAGACCGGAAGAGCTTCGAGAAATTCATGATGGGGTCGCCAGAGGACATCTGGGAGTGACGAAGACTCTCCAGAAAGTGAGGCAACGGTTTTACTGGGCCAATTGTCAGGCAGACGTTCAAGACTGGTGCAGAAAGTTCGCTGTATGCGCCTCAAGTAATGGACCTCGAACGCGACCTACAGCCCCAATGCGTCAGTACAACGTTGGTTGCCCATTTGAAAGAATCGATATCGATATTGCCGGACCGTTTCCAGAATCTGACCACGGGAACAAATACATCGTCGTGGCAATGGACTACTTCAGCAAGTGGGCTGAAGCATATGCCCTGCCCAACCAGGAAGCCATAACCGTCGCCGACGTCCTGGTGAAGGAGTGGATTTGTCGATTTGGTGTCCCACTGCTGAACATCCGGAAGACGCGAACTACGGCTTTACACCCGCAGTCTGATGGAATGGTGGAGCGGATGAACATGACGGTGAACCGCCACTTATCCAAGGTAGTCTCTGACCACCAAAGAGACTGGGACCAGTATCTCCATTTGTTCCTGATGGTATATCGTTCTGCAGTGCACGAGTCGACCGGCCAAACCCCTGCTAGTATTATTATGGGCCGAGAGCTGCGACTACCATGTGACCTGAAGTTTGGGATGCCACCAGGACAAGACACTGCGGGAGAGGACTATGTCAGCAAACTTCGGCAGAGAATGGAAGACATCCACGAAAGAGTCCGTTTGAACATCTAGAGTGCCAGCAACCAAATGAAAGAGACCTATGACATCAAGGCCGATGTGACGTGGTCTACCGAATTAAAAAACCACCTAGAGGAAAACCAAGAGTCGTCCATTTCAATAGGTTGGCCCTTTACGCTGGAAACCACGACCAAGTCCAGATATTCATGTCCTTGTACTCAAATGGACAGAAAGTTCAACATGGGGTGACTCGAGAGGAACCACGAGACCTTTTTAAGGTGCATGCCGATCACGCGCAAGCCCACTGTGTAGCAAAAGATCTTCAAATGTCCAGAGGCATTGCTGTGGTGTTCTCCAAGAAGTACGGTCGTCTCCATGAACTACGGCAACAAAACCCGGAAGTTGGAGGGGTGCTACAGTTGCGGAAAGGCCAGAGAAGCATCTTCTATCTAGTCACCAAGAAGCAGTCTCGAGACAAACCGTCCTATGAAGACGTATGGAACAGCCTTGCCAAATTGAGGGACATGATGGTGTACCAGACTCTCGTGGACCTGGTAATCCCAAAATTGTCCTGCGGACTCGACGGACTGGACTGGAGAGTTATAAGGAGCATGTTGGAGACGATATTCCAGTCCGCCGGTGTCAGGATTTTGGTATGCTGTAATCATCGTCCACAACCAAACCTGAAGACGGTAGAGTGCTACTTCCATCAAACAGCAAGGTGCAGATATGGAGAATCATGTAAATATCGGCACACCCAATGACGACATTTCGGGACGAAATATCTCTAAGAAGGGGGCAATGTGACGATGAGACGACAGTTTTTGGAATCAGCCGGAGTACGATATTTGAATAATAGAGAGTGTCAGTAAAGTTAAATTAAAATAGTGACTTGTGATATAAATTATTGATTGAGACGTGTGTAAATATATTAAAAAAATTAGTTTAGTGCAGTTACTACATTATGAATAGCTTGGGTTATTGAGATTTGCGATTACTTAGTTTTATCATTTCAGTCACTTTCGTTTCTTAACTAATTCAGATCTATGAAAAATAATTCTTTTAGTTTTCGCATGTGATGCTTTATCGGTTCTCATACAAACGCATTAGATGAATCAGTTCTATACATTTCATTCTGCTATATCAAAGTCTTATAGAAAGTTATTCTGATAAATAATCAATTCTCCATTTTATTGGTTTTACGTATCAATGGTTTTTTCATTTATTATTATTAAGAAAGAAATTCTACTATTCTTTGGCCCATTAAGTATAAGATGGACATTTTGAATACCTACATCGTTAATCGACGACGATTTTGCTTCTTATTATCAATAAATAAACATCCTACACAATAGTTTAGTTTTTTGTTACACTTGACATTTCAAATGCATATTGTGACAAAATGTATAAACGAAATTCGATGAAATGTTAATGGTTGAAAAGAGAGTTAAATTATCTTCTCAACAACGTAACACTTGACCTCCCATGTCATTAACATTTTTTAAGTTGATGTTGATGTGTCCCCCTGAGCCACCTATCGAGCATCACATTGTTTTATTTCAAAAAGTAGTACCGGTGTTACTCTAAACGTTTTTTTATGTATGTACGTTAAACCATTCAAAAGTTAACAGGGGTTGGGCTATTAAAAACTGCAGTGTATAACCTCATACAGATTCCTAACTTTATACAAATTTGCAGAAAAAAAAATAAGTGGTATAATTGTAACCGATACTTTTTAGGGATCTGTAAGAGGTAGGAATCTGTAATGTGCTGGGAGAAATGATTTATTTTTTTAAGTTTGTTTTACAAATTTGGTAGATATCTTAATTTTTTGTATTCACCTGATTAATAATAAATCTACTAGATAGTACAAAAAGAACACATCAGATATATTATGACACTTTGAATTTGAATAATTATAAAAATTCAGTGGTTTTTCTTATTTTTGATCTGCATGAATTTATTTTTCTTGTGATTTCACTGGCGAACCCGACATCTGGAACATTTTTGAGTAATTTATTCATCATGCGTTGTTGTTATTATAATAATGATCTGTTTTCATTTCTCGAGAACAAAAAACCCCAAGAATAATTCTCGAGAATGTTGATACAACTAGTGTGTTATTGACATCAACTTAAGAATAACGAGTTTTTCGTTGAACCCGATCAGTCAGAGCAGGAAACCACTGTCGGAATAAAAATAGGCCGCAGCTATTTTGGGTAATAATGACGATGTGTTAGTTCTATTTAAATCAATTCTACCATACGATCAACTTAGTCTTCATCGGGAGTGTCTATGTGACTGCTACGTTGTGCGTCCAACTGCATATATATTTTCCGTGAAATTTACTGTCTCACACATTGAAAGTGGTCGGCTTATTTCCGAATTTCTTCTAATGGTGAGTTTGGGCCTTGTAATTGAAAGCTTCAAAAGTTTTGGAACAGTATATATGTATTCAGTAACAATTTCATTCTAACCGAGTACCAGGCTTTACTGTCTTCGCGATCAAAAATATTATACAGGGTGAGACCATACTACATGGTCTATGTACTCTCTGTAAGCCAAGCCATTGATTTTTTCGGGAATAGCTCCGTTTCATGATATTTATATTGATTGATGCTACAAAAGGAAATCATTCTGGAGTCCAAATGTGAAATTTCAAAGTTGGCCTTTCAAATGGAATACCCTGTATTTTTATACACTGTTGAAAGGGTTAGAAAAAAATAATATGATTTCATCCAAGGTTCTAACCATTCTAGAGTTATTGATTTTTTCATGAAAATGCCAAGTTCAAAGAGATTTCGAGCTATTGATTTCTAGACAACAGGGGTTGTATCGAAATCAATAGCTTCTCGACAGGATACAGAAGATAACTTTGTCATTTCATAGAAATTTATTTTTTGATCTGAGGAATACAAAATTCAATGATCTTTCTTTAAATAGTTTTTCAGATATGGCTTTTTCAGATAGTAGTTCGTATTTCAATCCATTATTTGAATCAAGATAGCTTTGACACGACATTTATTCAACTTGTTGAAATAATTCTTATTGGCAGTTATTGTGTTTCACGTTATTCAAAACATTTACTTAACAATAACCGTCGAAAATGATAACATCACATTCCAAAGCGGATAGATATAATTTTTAGCGATTGGGGAGTGTGAAGTGAAGAGAATTGTCTTTCAAGTTGGCATTCAAACGATTGCTACATGAATTTCGTAGGACGGAGTGAAGCTTATGGACAGGCCAATAGACCTAAATATATCATTGACAATGAAGATAATGAATTTTATATTATGGGATCAATCATAGAAAACTCCCATACGAGTCAACGTAAGATCCAGAAATATACAAGGATAAGCAGACGGAGTATTTTTAGGGTAATAAAAAAAAACAAATTCCACACGTATTATATTATATGATGCTGAATAGTACAGGCAAGAAAAAGTTGTATGTTCCTATTTAAGTTATGGACCTACAGAGTATTGTTTTTTTCCCAATTTTTCCAATATTTTTTTTGGCTGCTATTTATAACGCCGACGAATGAAAATAAAATATCACAGTAGTAGCAACTGTTATCAAGTGACGTATGGATTCCATAGCCAACTTTTCAATTTTTGGCATTCATTTTGCTTCCACGGCCTACTCGGTGAATTTCAATAATAATTTTTTTCTGATCTATTTTCTGGTTAGATACCAACTTGTGATATGTCATTAGAAAGGGAATTAAATGCTGAATAAAGCGAAAAGAAAAAAAAATAGGGTTTCCATTCAAAATAAGAAAGTTGATGTTACTTCCGGTCAGACCGGAAGTTAACTTCGACACGTCAATATGCTCAAATTCTAGCTCTTACTTCATACAATAACTGAGATATTCCGTAGGCAATACTTCCGTAGCTACCCGGTATATAAGACAATGGATGTGGTTATACAATTGGATGAAGCTCCGGCATATTTAAAATTCCATGCTGGAGAGTTTTTGACTATGTGCTTTCCGAATTGTTTTTTTTAATTGTTTTTTCCGTTAATCAGCTGTCACCCCCCTACGAACGACAGCCCTCAGAAGTCGAAACTTGTGCGAGCTAAGGATTAACGACGTCTTACCTTTTAACGTGCGATTCCTAGCACGAACTGATAGGACTGATAGAAGAGAACCACAAAATTGGCCAGCGAGATCACCAGATTTGACTTGCCTCGATTTTTTCCTATGGAAATACTTGAAGAATGAGGTTTACGACACTTCTCCAATCATACTAGAAAATTTGAAGAAGAAAAGAAGGTTTGCTTTACGAACAGTAACGCCTCAAATGTTATCACATGTTGGGAAATCTTTTAAACAGTTAGTGGCTCTTTGTATTCAACAGGATGGTCGTCATATCGAGCACCTAGTTTGAATTAACTATATTTGTGTTTCAAATTTTGTCGTTGCTTCTTTTGAATAAAGAAAAAAAAATCTGTTCAATGAACTACTGCTAGAATATGAATGTGAATGATAACTTAATTTTTGTGAGCGGAAAATATTTTTTACCAAGTGAATCATAACAACTATCAATGAGAATTTTGTGAGCAAATTCAATAAATGTCGCGTCAAAGCTATCTTAATTCAAAGAATGCATTGAAATATGAACTACTATCTGAAAAACCCCAAAATGAAATGAAAGATGATTAAAGTTTCTATTCCCCAAACCAAAAAAATTACAGGGTGTTCTATATGAGATTACAAAGATATTTTGGTTAAAAAAAATTGTTTTGATCATTCTGTATAATGTTGAGAAACGGGTTGTATCGAAATCAATTGCCCGAAACCTCTTATATGCATGGTCAGATTTTAAAAGGATAAGTTCTGTATCAATTATTTGAGAACTGTTTCAGTTTGGTACTCAGAAATCATGTTATTTTTTTCTGACCCATTCAAACGTGTGACGAAATACAGGTTGTTCCATTTGAAAAATCACAACTTTGATATGTAACACATTTTGAGCCACCCTGTAGACTTCAAAATAATTTTCTTTTGTAGCCTTATTCAATATACATACAGTGTCTTTCAAAAGTATCGGAACGGTCTCATATTTCAGAAACAGCCCAGAGAAAATTTATGAAAATTTCGACAGGGTGGTTTTTGATGATGCCCGATTCAATAGTGATATCGGCAATGTTGCCAAATCAACACTTTTTCAGATATTGAGGGTAACTCAATTTTTTCAATCAATTCAGCGACGCCTCGTTACTTATGTCTACAAACATCAGATTGTAAATTAATGTAGTTTTTGAAATATAACAACATGCCTTTTTTGATCAAAAGTCTAGGAACGTTCCAATATTTTCAATACGGTTCATGAAAAATTCGTGAAATTTTATACAAAGTGGTTTTTGGTGATGCCCGATTCAATGGTGATATCGGCAATGTTGCCAAACCAACAGTTTTTCAGATATTGAGTATAATTAAAAATTTTCATAGGGAACACCATATTTGTTTTCATTGTAGTCAATTCAGCGACGCCTCATTACTTATGTCTCCAAATATCAGATTTTAAATTGATGTAGTTTGAGCAACCAGCAAATTTAGAAATCTTAAAAAATAAGGTATGTCAGGCTAATCACGCCTCAAATGGTAACTAATACCTTGAGGAAATTTTATGACCGCTTGGGCTATTGTTCAGCAAATGATGGCAAACATTTTGAGAACTTGGTCAGATAGTTTTCAGTTTCTGTTATTTGATTCAAAACTCTGTCGGAAAATAATTCAAAAAAGTTGTTTTGACAAAAACCATTTTGTATGAAATTTCATAATACTTTCCCGAGCCCTTTTGAAAATATTGGACCGTTCACAGACATTTCAACGGACCATGTTCTTATATTTCAAAAACCACATTAATTCACAATCTGGTTTATGGAGACATAAGTAACGACGGGGCGCTGAATTGATTGCAATGAAAGTACATAGGTTTTTCCATTTGGAAAAACTGAGTTACCCTCAATATCTGAAAGACTTTTTATTTGGCAACATTGCTAATATCACCATTGAATCGGGCATCATCAAAAACCATCTTGTATAAAATTTCACGAGTTTTTCTTGACCTTATTGAAAATATTGGACCGTTCCCAGACTATTGAACGAAAATGACATGTTGTCGTATTTCAAAAACCACATTAATTCAAAATTTCAAAATATTTGGAGACATATAAGTGATGACGGGGCGCTGAATTGATTGCATTGAAAATAAATATGGTTTTTCATTTGAAAAAATTGAGTTACCCTCAATATGTGGAAACCAGTTGATTTGGCAACATTGCCGATATCACCATTTGATTGGACATCATCGAGAACCATCTTGTATAAAATTTCACGAATTTTCCTTGAACCGTATTGAAAATATTGGAGCGTTCCCAGACTTTTGAACGAAAAAGCCATGTTGTCATACTTCGAAAACTTCATTAATTTTAAATCTGATATTTGGAGACATAAGTAATCAGTCGTCGCTGAATTGATTGCATTGAATTCAAATAGGGTATTTCGTTTGAAAAAAATTAGTTATTCTCAATATCTGGAAACCTGTTGATTTGGCAACATTACCGATATCACCCTTGAATCGGGAATCATCAAAAACAATCCTGTCGAAATTTTCGTAAATTTTCTCTGGGCCGTTTCTGGAATATGAGACCGTTCCGATACTTTTGAAAGACACTGTATAATGAAATGAAGAGATTCCCGATAAAATAAATGATGTGGCTTACAGGGGCCGTGTCACACCCTGTATATATTATCAAATGGAAACGTGAAACAATAATTTTTTGACGCTCTTATTCAAATCTGGTCACCAGTTGTTATTTTTGTTATGCCAGTGTGATAATATCTTTCTATCACAAGAGAGATGATTTTTTTGTTTTGAAATTGTTTTTTCCGTTAACCAGCTGTCATCCCCCTACGAAAGACAGCCCTGAGAAGTCTAAACTTGTGCGAGCTAAGGATTAACGAGGTCTTACCTTTCAACGTGCGATTCCTAGCACGAGACCAGTGGCCATGCTGGGAATCGAACCCACGTCCCTCTAACTGATAGACTAGCGCTCTACCATCATGACCACTGCGGCCCATAATAGATTGAATAGATTGAATAGATACACCCAAACTGCATAGGGACGGAGGTGTTGTAGAATATTTCTTCAATCTCAAAATAGAGAATGTAAGTATTTTGTTTTCAAATTTGATTTCAGAATTGGCAAATTCTGCTATGATTGTGGAGAAAGTAATATATTTTTAATGAAAAATCCATTAACAAATTCTTATCATTCTATCTATTTAAAATATTGTCACCATGATTTCATACATCTATTACAAATTAATATGGGTTTTGATTATTTTAATTGTTATGAAAAAATAATGCAACCTTGAATATTAACAAAATATTGAAATAATGATGGAATTACCATGAAATAAAAACTGAAGTCTCCTCTTGTAGCAATATTTTTTCTAATTTTTTCTAGTTCATTGGGTTAATGAGTGGAAAGTATTTCTTGTTAAGGACTTAGGCCAGAATTGTCCTTCAAAGATTTTGAATACTTCAGAATTATATTTTCAAATAGTTTTAGCACCATGTTGTACATGATTTTTGAAGAAAATTACCCTTGTCGCTACTCGACGAAGGAAAATTTACAAAAAATTCATATATCGAAAAATATCCTGGAATAATTCAAGCCTTTGGGAGATTACAAGTGTAAATATATCAAGCCACAATCAGTAGTTACTACATTCGAATATCTACCACCCTTTACGAGGAGCAATCTTTTGAAGTACTTACTGCCCACCAATGATTCAAGAAGATACTTACGTTGTTTAGTCTTCTGAACAAAAATTAAGTTCGTCGGAGCTATGAGCATATTTTTGAATGATGAATGACATTCCTTAAGACACATTTCTACCGCGAAAAAACACCAAAAATTTTTCCTTCTTCACACTAACACAATATACACACCCTAATTCACGAACATCAGTAACAACAAATCTATGCAAAATGTTTAGTGAATTTATTCATGTCAGTTTGGTGGATCTTTGCATATTTCCTCGGACAACTTTTCATAAAAAGTGCTGTTTTTGATAAAGAAAAGCATAAAACATGTCAATTCGAGTTATATTCTGCTAGTGCTAAGAAGGAAGAATTTTGAGTGTTTCTGTTTTTTCGAGATAGGAATGTATGTGTTACAAAATCCCAGTCATCAAATATACTTCCATATCTTGAAAATTACTTGAAACCAACAAAAATTCTATTTGTATTTTTTCTACTCAAGTTTCAAAAAAAAATGTATTGATAGGTTGTGGTTATTAGTTAACGGATTTTGAAAGAAGATTGTGATGCTGTATTATATTGGAAACTGTAATTTGTGTATGAAATGTTTGAAAATTGTCCATTTTTTACTTTTGCGGGGTGGGGGTATACTATATCGAAAACGGCATTTAGAGTCGCGAAACGGCTTTCAGATTCGTAAACAGGACTTCAAACTCTTGAAGTAGCACCAGTTTTTTTTTTCAAACTACTTGAGTCCGTTTAGCGCCTATTCACCTAGTTAAACGTCACTGTGTGGCTATCATCCACTCCCTGTAGTTCCATAATTATCACTCCTATTAGATTGTGGTTTATTGACAGTATATCTCATACCGAAAGAATAACACGGACATATCAGCATCTTATCGACTTAGAAATGACGAGCACGTACTGTCTGCGTTATTCGTTTATGCAAATTTAGTCTGCCTGCGCTCCAGTAAAGTGCATCGGCTCGAAAAAAAAAATCAGTGTGTTCGTCGCGCGAAAGTGCTTCATTTGTTTCCGAGTGTTTTTTAGATTAGCCTGACTCAGAGTGCAGAAGGTATGCCAAGTGAATCATGATATAATAATAAAATCTTTGTACAATTTCAAATACAGATAACTAGTGGTGAGTTGAAGTAACCTTTTTTAATTTTATTGTGCGTGTCGATCCCGTTACATTGAAAAATACTTTGGATATTGTACTTACACCTTTTCCCGAAGGCTGCTGTGAGGAGGTGAAATATTGTATTTTTAGGTAATCTTCACGAACCTTGAACCTTCGGCATAATCGGCTAAATTTTAGATAAGTTGGTCTTGGACTTACTGATCAATTATGTCCTTTGAACCGACCTCACTATAGGGTATCAATGCAATCAAGAAACTTGCAGCATTTGTGTTGATCATTGTAATGTTATCAAGTTGATTTTCGTGAACTCTTCACTTATTATTACCCATAAAACATGCAAGAGTGAGTGGTTTAGAATGAACCCGTTTATGAAAGTGCTCACCTCAATCTCCAACCCAATTAACTGAAGAATTTTAAATAGTTTTACAAGAATTGTAACTAAGTTAAGATCGTGGATATCTTACCATTCAACGTTGATGTCAAAATCACGTAGTCACAAGAAACAGAATGCCTTCATTATTAAAAATTCTTTCTGTCTCAACTGGCCCCACCCTTACAAAGAACCCTTGTAAATCTTCGAGAGACTTGTGTAGGAAGACAAGACACGGGCCTTACCTTTTAACATGCGATTCCAAACAAATTATGGGTTTTCTTCATTGGCTTTGGGCCTGGTGGTAACAAAACTGTTTCAAGAATTTCCCGCAAAGGGATGGAGAGTGTTGTTTCTACTTTACGTAAGTGATCTTCCGCAAAACATAAAAGAAGGTCGAGTTTTCACGTACCCCGATAATACTGTCATAATTGTGGCTTCCCGAGTCCGAATGAAACAGAAAATAAAACACCGAAGTCAAATTTCATGAATCACAGTCTCTTGGATATTTAATACGCATTGACATATTCCAAAATTAGTATAAATATTTCCAGTTGGGGACTAGCATGAGATATAAATAGGATTCTCATACTGCAAAACGTTTTCTGTATCTGATTTTTAATATCAATGATAGAGAATCCTGCAAAAAAATGTTCAAAAACAACCGTATTCTTACATTACCATACATTTACCTATATAAAACGATGAATTACGTTCACGTAAACTTCCTTTTATTCACGCAGAATAAAGAAATACATCCCCATTTCACAAGAAACAGAAATGATTTCCATTTGAAAAATCACCAAGTTACTCGGAAACAAAATATTTTAACTTATTACCCTAAACCATCAAGAAAGAAAGGAACCATACGAAATTTCGAAAGTTACTTGAAGAATATTGTTCAACAAGTTGTTTTTACTCCTTCAAAGAGTATGAGAACCTCTCTCAATTGCTATGTACCTCTTACACTTTATAAGAATTTTTTTTGTTTCATGTACTTATATTTTTGTTCGTTTTTAATTTTTTTGACGTGTACAAATACTTTTTGACGTGTACAAATACTTTTTGTATCAAAATGGCAAATAAATAATTCAACATGAACTTGCACTCGAGTTGACTTCACCGGAGTTACTTTAGCTTAGTAGCACTACCTATTCCAAAAAAATCCATTTTAGCGATATCCTCAGACTTTGTCCTAAAATTTTCATTTTGTTAATATTGAATGCGCAGCCTTTCAAACGCTAACTCTACTACTGTCCCAGCAATTTTGTTGAGTTGAAATAACAAGGCTTTCAAAACCAATCTAGAATCCTCGGAAAATAATATGAAAATTTTGCCCGGTATTTTACACAGAGAATAGAACAAAGTGTCCTCTCATTCTTCCAATTAAGGAGAACCTTCAGCGTCTGTACCTACTTATGAACAATATTGTTTTCAAGTTGACTTACTTCTTCTTTCTTCAATATCGATTTTCATGCTCAAACGCTTAAATTTTAGCAACATGTTCACATGTTAGAAGGTACTCAGGTTTGTTATCGAATCATGGACAGTAGATAGTAGTAATTGTATATTTATATGTTAGTACTTTCCTACAAAATTATTTTCTTTTTCTTTGAATCGATTTAAAAAATGTATAACCCCAGTTTTCTACTTCATCCTTCACGGAAGTTTTATATGAATTAAAATTGTCGCCACAATATTTTTTTTTACTTTTATCCCAATAATTTGAACATACCTGAACATTGTTGATAGTTCCGGAAGTAATATATTTTTATATTCTTGGGAAATTTATTTTTTATTTGAAAATGTGATTGAAATAGAAAAACTGTTCTCAACAACTGATGAATAAAGTAAAATCCCTATCCCACCGAATAAAACAGGTGAACAAGCACATAGAAAACTGTTACATTCCAGGGCAGGTTTGTTTTAAAGAAAAATTGGTAAATTTTTTTAAGATAAATCTCCGAGTGTCTGTAGAAGATAATCTGCATCACTTTTTCAATGAGTTGTTCATACAAGTAACGACACAGTTCCCAGTGAAGAAGGGTCAAGAATAACGATCAAATCCGGCCCCGATTTTTTTGTTGTACCAGAAACTCTATAGGTAATTTCGGTCCCGTGCAAAATATTTGAAGGGGGACCAGTGAAATAAAAGTGTAAAATCGAATAATTTTTGTAATATTTCGAACGAAGTGTACCCAAAGGCATAGCCTGTGCGGGTAGAGGACGGTTATAATTATTATTTGCCGTCGCGCACTTTAGCTACCATCAGAGTTACCAGAAATATACAATAAAAAGTAAAAAAAATAGATGAATATTATGAATTGTACATAATTCTTGAATTTTTTTGAAACGATTAATAGTAGAACATAACACAAACATTGAGGCTTGATTTGAATCGACTTTTTTGTTGAGATAGAGTTCCACCGGAGCTTTTCATGTTTGTAACTTCAGGTGCAACGGAACCGAACAAGTTCACCCCTAACTCATTTATTGATGGCATATTCTTTTTATTTTTACAAATTTACATTTATTTCTTTTTGATTTCAGGGAAATGACAGCGTGACCACCGTATACCCTTCACGATGGACTTCCTTTCTTTAGTCGGTTTGCTGCTGGCAGCAGCGACTCTATTAACGCCATCCACTGTCGCAGACAACGAAGAAGAATTTGCTTTCGACGTCACCGATGATTTGGAGGTGGAATTCGAAGGGGGGCGTCTCCTAAAGTGGAGCGAGAGGGAATTGACGGCTTACGTAGGAAGAGCGTTTCACTTGATTGTGCCAAGGGAGGCTTTTGAGGGAAACGTGAAGAATTTTGAGGTGAGTGAGAATTAGATTTTTAGTACAACCTACGCAATGAATCAAATTGCTGGGATTCAGGGGCGTAGCCAGGGGAGCCCCCCCCCGAGATAAGTTACAAAGAACGATGTTGTAAGCTGAACTTGAGCTGTGGTATAAAAATTGCAAAAACAAGAAACTGAAGGAAGATTTGGACAAAGTGTATTCCGAATGTGATGTGATATTCCCCAATATAAAAAGGCATTTACAAATTTTTTTAACTTTGCCTATTACAACTGCCACATCTGAAAGGTCATTTTCAAATTTAAAATATTTAAAAACATATCTGCGTAGCACCACGGGAGAGAACAGATTAAATGGTTTGGCAGTTCTTTTTGCGAACCACGATATTAATTTACCGTGGAAGAAATTCTAGACGAAATGGCAAAACGAAAAAAACGAAGAATTCTACTTTGATCTTTGTGATTACTTTTTAGTATGAGTATTATATGTGTTAATCCTTTCAAATACATTTTTGCTAATTAAAATGAAATGACAAATTTTTTTCATAAATATTTAGTCAGGCCCTCCCCCAACATAAATTCTGGCTGCGCCACTGCTAAGATTCTTAGCAAGGTACAAATAATAATATCCATAATATTCACCAGTCAGCTTGGGTTAACTTTGTACATTAATCTTCACCTTTTTTGAAAGTGATTCAGGAAGTGTAACTTCAAATTCAGATTAGTAAAATGTAATTCGTAGTTGGTAATTTTAATTCAGAAAGTGTAATTTGTAATTCGGTTGTGTGAAGTGTAACTTCAATTTAAAATTAATGAATTGGGATTCAGAAAGCGTCAGTTATAATTCCGAAATCATCACTTATAATTCAGAAACTGTCAAGGATTTGATGAGTGAGCAAAGGGGATATGAGAACAATAAATTATCTATTATGAAATGAACATGTTCTTGATTTCTGAATTACAGCTGATAATACTCTCTGAATAACAACTTACGCTTTCTGAATTACAAGTTACACTTTCTGATTGACAATTCACTAATCTGAACTACATATCGTACATTCTGAAATACAATTAAACTTTCTGAAATACATATTATACTTCATGAATTACAACTGAAGAAGGTACAGAAACCTCGATTGGATCACGTTACCAAAGCACAAGGACCTTACTTTGCAAAGTACGTTCTGATTCAGTCTTGGACACAAAGCAGTCATCCATTCTGAAGCTTCATTTAATTTTGCTTTTCAGATCTCTAAGCCTTTCCACGCAAAATATGTCTTGCAAAGGACATGAAAAATATTTTGGGCGTCGCGCGTCTTCGGTCGGAACATGAAAAAGCGATATTGGTCAGGAAGTGTAGAAAACAGATTATCAACGAAGTCGAAACTCAACATTTTGTTGCAATCAAAGCAATCCGTGCTTCACCTCCGTGAAGGCGGTTCCTACGGACGTTTCGCTCACAACTGCGGTGAACATCTTCAGCGTGAATATTGTTTTCTCGATGAGCGACGTAATACTGAAACGGCGGTTGAAGGGTCCTCGCAATTGATAGTCAGAGCCTGGCTAATTACTTTGTTTCGAATATTTTTCATTTGTTTTGCTTGGGGTGTTTGGGTTACCAGAATACGGAATTAATATTGACTACAAGACACTAACTACTAGGCCTGCCTTAATAGAGAAGCAGTAGACACGCAATAGAGATACACAAACACAAAAATAATTTCTACAGAAACGAGGAATCCCTGAAGATCAACAAAACCTGGTACCCAGCTCTGAAAACCATAAAAATAAAACCATCAAATAACACCACCGTTATACAACCACTTCAACACACCACAATCGAGCAGGTAAAACAGGGCAACATCCTATCCGGTCAGGTAAGAGAGTAATTAGCCAGGCTGTGATTATTAATTGCGAGGACCCTTCAAACGACGTATCAGTATTACGTCGCTCTTCGAGAAGACAAAATCAGAGCTGAAGATGCTCACCGCAGTTGTGTGCGAAACGTCCGTGGAAACCGCCTCCACGGAGGTGAACTTACCAAATTATTAGTAGTATTTTTTTATCAACGCCACAGTATTACCCTTGGCCAGTACAACATTATATTTTCCAAGCATTTTTTTAAACAATATACAGAGTAAATCATGACTTTTTCAGAGTTACGGAAAATGAAAATTATTTCGGAATGAAGAGTCGGATCGTACGAAATTTGAAGTTACTGTGTTGAATATATCTGATAAGATCGGCTGGATTCAGGAAATATTCAATTGTTTTATATATACAGAGGGGATTGAAAGTATACGTGTATCTGTTATATAAGTCAGTGCACCAGTTATATGTGCCATTTGTCCACTTGACAAAACGTAAATAACGAATATTATACAGTGTGACTCAAGTATACACGAGACTAATATTTGAAACAATTACAGAAATACCCTGTATAAAGCAAACGGATCGGTTAGCTTTTCCGATTTCTTTTCTTTTTACAGAGGATATATCATATGAACTTTTGTGGGAAATACACAATTTTTTTTTATTGATGAATAATCGCATGGTTATTATCGAGTGATAGATCTTACCAGTCTGTATGAAATTTGATGTTTCTGTGTTGGATATATTTGTTAATAGCGATTGAACTCATAATATATGACAATTCATTTTATATATAGGGGTGATTGAAAATATATATGTCGCCTTTATATTCGCTTCGGGTTATGTAATTCAGTCAATTCAGAGCACCGATTATATGTGCCATGAAGTGACTTGAGAAAACGTTTAAGGATGAAGATGCTGTAAGATCGTTCATTATTATTTTGAAGCATATTTGAAATTGAATCCTGATAAAATGACACAAAATAATTTCCTTGATGTGAGTGCTCTCAGATTATGGCTAGGCAAGATTTGTTCAAAATACGGGGTTAGTCAGTACATAATGAATTAACGATATAGGCATATGTAGTGTACACCATAGCCACCATCAGTATAAACATATTGATTGATGCGAATAGTAATACGAGGAGAGTTCATACACCTAAATTATTGAAAAAAGGCTCTTTGACTTATCACCTTTTTGTAATCGAAAATTTCAACATATTCGAATTCAGTTTATTGCTATTTAAAACATGAATTAGAAAGTAATATTGTTTTTTTCATGTTATTGTTCAAAAAAATGCTTGAAAAATTTACAGTATACTGACCAAGTATAATACTGTGGCGTAAGTAGATAAAAAAAACTCTAATAATCTGGTGATATTATCACCATTAAAGAGCAGTTAATAATGGTCTGAAAGTGACATTTTACAATTTCAACACTTTGTATCTCGTAAACTATACATAGAATTTTGGTGTGCCCATGGGAATTTCTATTCAGAAGTCCGAGTTCAACAACATATTGAAATTTTGGATAATTTGACCGAAAGACTTTTTGCATAAGAAGGGTGCGTGATCCTTGATGGGGGATGTACCGATTGCTATCAGACACAGGTTATATTGTCAACATGATGGCGTACCTCCCCACAATCACAATCTGGTTTTTAAACAGATGGCGCTGAAATAAATGGATAGGAAGAAATGGAGCCATTAAGTGGCCAGCAAGATCCCCTGATCTCTATCCCTGGGGCTATTTTAAAAGCGAGGACAAGATAAACAAACGGCACCAGAAGACATGTAAAATAGAATTAGAGGAGTTTTTCGCTCTATAACAAGATAAACTTTAACTTAAGTTTGAAGAGCCATTGTAAATAGACTCTTTTTGAGCGTAGGACAAAATGGGAGATTGTTTGAACACCTCCTATGAATTAAAGCTTTTCAACATTTTTTGAGATTGCCTATTTTGTTGCCCTGTTTGTCCATCATTGAATATTAATATCATTATTGCTTTTATGGCATTTTTCATACTCTACTTAGGAATTAGATGGAAATCAAGTACGCATACCTTACATTTCTTGAAAGGTCATATTGTGAACTATTCTGGTATGACCTCAGGATGTTCCATTTGAACAAAAAAACTGAGAAAAAAGTGAATCCGAGTTATGGTTGCGCCTGTATGTTGAATTTGTCATTCGGTAAATTTATGAATATGAAGATATTTGGTGAAAAAAATTATTATTCCTAAATATTGATTTTGAGTTATTTTTTGTTGAATGAACCCGTTTTCAGACATAAATGTTACCATAAATTCAGCACCACCTGGTAAAAAAACCTCTATATTTTTGAGGAACACTCTTTCAAAGAAATTCAATGCAGTGAAAAAACATAACTTTGATGAGTCACACATTTATCGTACACCCTGTATGTTGGTAGTTATTTTTGGAACGTAGCTTTTATTGCCCTTGATAACTTTTATTTATAACATTCTTGAATTGGGAAGCAACTATCGTCTACCCACGCATCGTTGATACACCATGTATATTATGAGATGATGGTTTTATTAAGTAATATTCTAATGATATACCTATCTTCTTCCGAATACTAGTTTACGGCTGGATAACTCTGGGACTATAAATATGTATTCTTCCAAATCCAATTCGGAGAAAAAATGTTTAATGGTGATTACAATAATAAAAAGGCAATGGCATTTCCATTCCATACTAATTTCCCAGAAATTTTTCATTCGGCTCATGTCTAGTATCATGAAGTACGGTCTTTTGAACCTAAGTTCAGTGTTATTTCAAATACGAGGACGTACGAATATGCATAAGTATTCAATTTTGTATAGAATGTTTTCATCTGGGAATGATGACGTCGGATAGATTCCATTTGATTTGGGTAAGCCCCACCGCCTTCGCCCAATTTCATGTTTTCTTGGTGAGTAAAAGTTTGATACTTTCGAATATAATGTATTAATTGAAGCACGAACTCGGTAATGAAATATAAAGAATTCCAGAACGATATTGGGCATCTGTTCAAGTTGTTAATACTCGAGACAGAATGCCAGAATACTGAATGATCTACTTCAGAAAATACCTGATAATAAATGTTCATCGTTTCGACGAAAATGACGGGATTTCGCATAAGTCAGCGCAGAGCTGAAAGCTGGAAGAAGCTTGGAAGAGCATCGAAAACAAATGAATTATTTTATTACCCGCATCTTCGGCAATGTCCATGCTCAGTGACATACAGTGTGTCCCAGCTAAAACTTGTCACCCCCCTAATATCCGAACTCATGAAAAAAATTGAAAATCGCTCAAACCCGTCGATTTTTATTTCAACAAAATACCACCAAATATACCATCATTGTGTTGTCAACCCCCTCAACCCCAGCACCCCCTACTTCAGAATTTTCAATGGGACTACTATACTTGTGATATATCATTTTGAAGGGAATTCAATCCCAAATACATCGGTGTACTGAAATTGAGGATCGATCAAGTGTTGTTGAAGTTTTCATGAAAACTAAGTTTTATCCAGATATTTTAATTTTTCATCACCTCAAATGTTAGCGTCGTAAGAAAGGTTCACTGTGGGTACGCCACTGTATTGAAAAATAATATGCTGTCAGAAATAATAGTTTCGAAGGTGAGACAGACGTTTTTATGAAAAAAAAATTGCCCTCATGTGTTTTTGTATACACATATCTTTGTTTACGCCTTGGTAATTGATGTATTCGAGTCACTGCATTCAACAATTTGAAAACATTCGAAAATGGTTTGTACTGTACAAGAGAGAATATCCATTGTAGCTGCGTATTTTGAAAATGGACGATGTGCTAGAGCTACGGCTCGAAGTTTCAATGAAAGTCATCCAGAAAACACCACATCATATCAGTACGTGCTTCAATTGATGAATAAGTTCTTGGAATCGGGATCAGTGCTGAATAAAAAACATGAACGAGAGAAGCCTATGAGAAATGAAGGGGTCGCTGTTGCAGTTGTAGGACATGCAGTGATGGACAACATTCAATCGTTAAGACAACTTGAGACTATTTCTGGAGTTTCGAAAAGCAGCGTATATCGAGTTCTGAAAGACGAAAAATTCCATCCTTATAAAATGCAGAATGTACAAGAATTAAATGAAGATGATCCTGACAGACGTACAGAGTTTTGTGAAATCATGAATCAATTATTGATTGGTGATAATAATTACCTCTACAATGTGTGCTTTTCTTTTTATTTAAATGGACATGTGAACAGGCACAACTGCAGATACTGGAGTGACGTAAATCCCCATTGGTACAGGGAAACTCATTCACAAACTCCCCAGAAATTGAATGTTTGGGCTGGTATTCTGGGAGACCATATTGTAGGTCCATATTTTATTGATGGTAACCTCAACGGACAAACGTATCTTGAACTTCTTGATACAACTGTTAACCCCAGAATCACTCAGTTACTTGAAGACGATGATAGGTTACTTGACGGTCAGCTCACCTTTCAACAAGATGGAGCTCCTCCACATTTTGTTGCACCTTTACGTCAATTTTTAGATGACAATTTTACAGGGCGATGGATTGGAAGGCGAGGACCAATAGAATGGCCGGCTAGATCTCCTGATTTATCACCATTAGACTTCTTTTTATGGGGTCATTTGAAATCCAAAGTTTATATTACCCAGCCAACTTCTCTTGATGATCTACGCAGGAGAATTGTTGTGGAGTGTCGTGCAGTGACTCCAGAAATGTTGAGCAATGTGCGAAGAAATTTCGAAGATCGCGTATACTTCTGTATGGAACTGAATGGTTCACATTTTGAACCTTTCATACGATGATAACATGTTAGGTGATGAAAAATAAAAATATCTGGAAAAAATTAGTTTTCATGAAAACTTCAACAACACTTGATCGATCCTCAATTTCAGTACACCGATGTATTTGGGATTGAATTCCCTTCAAAATGATGTATCACAAGTATAGTAGTCCCATTGAAAATTCTGATGTAGGGGGTGCTGGGGTTGAGGGGGTTGACAACACAATGATGGTGTATGTGGTGAAAGTGTTCCCCTTGAAATAAAAATCGACGGGTCTGAGCAATTTTCCATTTTTTTCATGAGTTCGGATATTAGGGGGGTGACAAGTTTTAGCTGGGACACACTGTATATAATCACCCAGGAGCGTCATGGCCGGCGCGGATCTAGGGGGAAAGGCAATGGGAGCAATTACCCCCCTTGACTCAAGACCGAAGCACTCAATTTTGACCAATTTCGACGAAGTTTCTAGTAGATACGTAAAATCTTGGGTAAAATGAAACAAAAATTGTCCCCTCTTGAACGTAATTCTGTATGCGCGTCTCTTCGATGAGGTATTTCTTTTGTTAGTTGTATCACCGTCACCATTATGTAATATATCACTAATCTCTTCACGACTTATAATTTTGAAGAAAATTTCGTAAGGAATTATGAAAACTTATGGTAATACTGATAGTTCACAGCAATAATAGTATCAAATTATTCCAGAGTTCTGAAAAGGACTGTTTTAATCGAATTGCGAATTTGGTCATCAGGCATACGGGAATGAATGAAAGCTCACAATGATGTTCTAGCCAGAACTCAAAATTAGTTCATAATTGAATGAGTAGGTAGTTGTGTGAATGAATATCAGATAGAATAAGTTGTCTTACAAACCATATTACCAATCTTATAACGAATTATTTCAGGACGTGCTCAGAAATTTTCTCGAAAATTGTGTACTTGAATAATTTTTTTTTTAATGGCAACCCCAGTTTATCTCAACGCTAGTGAATTCTACACTGAAAAATAGAGAAAGTTCTTATTTACAACCCTACATCTAAATCAAACGATTTTTCTAGAAACTTAAAAATAAAATTTTCTTGTGGTTGTTGCAGATATCTGAATTACCAGTAGACTCCTTTGGAAGAATCGACATAAGAAATGAATTCCAAAGTATCATTAAAAAAACTTTTGCTAATAATTCGCGTTCAAGCGTAGTAAATTTTTTTATCAGGTTTAGAATATGAAAATGAACATTATTTTCATTTATTTTGTTCATTTATGGAGAATTTGATATGGATATTGAAAGTCTGTGAAACTTCCCTCCACGATATCCGTATAGATTAATGCAAAAAATGTAAAACATACGGGCAAAGCAAAGCAAATCCAAATTAAACCTGTCTTAGTCAATGGACGCGGATCATCCACAATAATTGTAAAACACACACAGAAATAAACAAGAAGAACTTGAACGAACAAAGTATACTGTTTTCCGGTCAAATCTAATGGATATAAATAATTTTTAAAAATATTCACATATCTCTGACATAAATTAAACGAAAATTTTCAGCATAAAAATGCACCACAAGCACACTTTCTTTTTTTATTACAACAAAACCATTGAAACCCCATCAATCTTGAAACTGTCTCTCTCGAAATACGTGTGGATCAGTATCACTGCAGTAATGTGAGTTATGTCGGTTGAATATTCCATTTTTCATTAATTTTGCCCCATGCATCCAACTCATTTTCTCTAAAAAATATTCATCTTACTGAATTTTAATTAGTATGAATTCGCAAAAATCATTCCTTCCTTGATCGTCACCTGTTCTAGTATTCTGAACTAATGAGAATGAATGGGGATTGTACTTATGTTTTTTTAGAATCCTTTGAATACTCAATACATGTACTTCCACATCTCTTTCTGCATCTATTAAAGAATTTTCTTGATACGCTC